>JAPKLW010000996.1:147048-263668 GCA_026898455.1 Plectranthus barbatus | reverse complement strand
GAGACCTTGGTTCTTCATAGAGTCAGAACAGAAGAACACGTCTCACCGCGATCCATTCAATGCGACACCACGCACTAGCATAAACTAATAACCAAGACTAGTTATCTCAAGTTTATACAACAACCTAAAACGATAGTTTATCCAGAACTATCTCAGTTGTGAATACGTTTTATATCTTATAAGGAACCCAACAATGCGATCTTCAGTGGGACGACGCACCCACCACATTGTCTACAATATAAGATAAGTGGATATACATGCAATGACGAGATTGCAACAATGTGATAACGTTTGTCGCAGTTATTTACAGGAGATTAAGTACATGACAAAGCTCGCTTAAAAGTTCGCTTTACTGTATACTCCAACAAGTTGATCATGTGGCATTCTTCTGCATAATTTCCATCGTTGTGCTTCTGCATTGCCTTGTTGATCGAGAATGTGACGGACTCATTGTTCACTCGGAACGTCAGCTTGCTGTCGTGGATATCGATTAGTGCCCCTCCAGTTTTCAGGAATGGTCTTCCAAGGATCAGAGGAATGTTTCGATCCTCCTCCATATTCGAGCACCACAAAGTCAGCTGGAATTATGAAATCCTTTACCTTTACCAGCACATCTTCAACGATGCCCTAAGGATAGGTGACTGATCAATCGGCCATCTGTAGTGAGATTGTTGTGGGTTTTATGCTTCCGATCTTTAACCGTCTGAAGATTGACAGTGGCATCAAGTTGATTGATGCCCCTGAATCACAGAGAACCTTCCCGAAGGTCTCACCTCCGATAACACAAGAGATTGTGAAGGAACCCGGTTCTTCCCTTTTGATCGGCATATTCTTTTGGATGATGGCGCTGCACTCTTCGAACAGGTTGACCGTCTCGTGCTCCAAGAACAGTCTTTTCTGAGAGACCATGTCTTTCAAAAACTTGATGTACCCGGGCATCTCTTAAAGAGCTTCTACCAATGGGATGTTGATATGCACCTTCTTCATTGTCTCCAGAAATCGTGCATACCTTTCGTTCATCTTGGTCTTGGCAAACCGATGCAGATATGGCAAAGGCGGTTTCTTCATTGGCGGAGCAGAGGCGGTCGTCGATCGACGAGAGTCAGCCTCGATCGACGGAAGTTTTGGTTCCTCGTCAATCAACGGGGAAGCGTCGTCGATCGACGGGGCTTTGCCTGTGACGACTTCTTCTTCTTTCTCAGCTTCTCCTTCATCTCGGGTGTCTGTCCCTGCTTGCTTGGGCCCTTCATATGTTTTGCCCCCTCTCAAAGTTATAGTGTTCACCTGGTTCCTCTGATTCTGATTCTTGGGGTTGACCTGAGTGTTGCTCGGAAGTTGTCCCGGCATGTGTTTAGTTCCTAGGGCATCGGCGATCTGGCTGACTTGATTTTCAATGATCTGAACGTGCTTTTGCATCTGATCAACCTTTGTGTTCACGCCTGAAATTTCCTGCTTCAACTTGGCTATAGTATCAGTAGAGCCTTCCATGAACTTGGCCAAAATCTCCTCGAGATTTGGCTTCTTCTTCTCCACTATTGCTCCTTCTTGTACGGCAAATCCTGGTGGTGGTTGCTCTACAGCTTGAGGGTTTGCGTAGGAGAATCCAGGGTGATTCCTTGCGTGATTGTAGGTGTAGGGCTGGTTATTCTGCTGATTGTGTTGCTGGTATCCACATCGGTAGTTGTTTTGATAACCGCCCCTTTGAATGAAATTTACCTCAGCATTGTCTTCCTCGGTGGGACCCTGCACTGCTTCAACTGCAGCAACTGTTTTCTCTTGCTTCAGATTAGCAAACTCTTCTTTAAGCTTTTTCAGCTCGGCTGCCAAATCGGGTTGCTCGGTAACTTTTTCCACTACTTTCTCGATAGCTTTCACAGGCCGAGTTCGGCTTGAGGACCACCGTTGAGTGTTGTTGGCCATCTTTTGGAAGAACTCCATGGCTTTCTTTCCACTTTTCTTCATGACTGTGTCTCCTATTGTGGTGTCCACCAATTTGGTTGTCTTATCATTGAGCCCTTCATAGAATGCCTCTGCTTGTTCTCCTGGCGGAAAACCATGTCCGGGACAGGCTCTCAACAGCTCTTTGAATCTCTCCCACGTCTCACTGAAGCTCTCATCAGGCCTTTGAGCGAACCTGATGATTTCTTTCCGTTTTTGCCTGATAACATTCGGAGGGAAAAAGTTCCCTCGAAACTCATTCCTCAATTCGGTCCACGTGCCTATGCTTCCTTTGTCCAGTGCGATGAACCATGATTGTGCCATATCCCTCAGAGAGAATACAAACAGACGCATTCGGATGGCACTCTTGCTGACTCCTCCAATTTTGACAGTGTTGCAGAGCATAATGAACTTATCCAAATGCGCATAGGGGTCCTCCGCAGGTCTTCCTCTGAATTGATTTTGTTGCACCATCTGCACCAATCCGGTCTTCAGTTCAAAATTGTTGGCATTGATGCCAATCTTGAAATCAGTCTCCCTGAACCGAGGTTTATACCGGTTCTGCATGGCTTCCTCTTCTTCCTCATCGTCAGACTCCCCTGGCGGATCCTGGTTGTCATCCTCTCCATTATCGGGATTGTCATCAAACAGTGGGTTATGGCGAAGATCCCTTCCATTCGGATTATTCCTCTCGAGGTCTCTTTCCAGATTGTACTGTTGGATTTGCGCCCTCATAGCTTGGACTTCTTGGAGAAGCACAGCCTGCTCCTCTGCAGTTAGCACTGGTGGAGGCGGTGGTACGTTATCTTCCATCGTGTGATTACTTGAGCTTTCCTGAGCACGCTTATTCCTTCGGATCTTTCTGCAAGTGGCTTCAATGTCCGGATAGTAATAAAGCGGGTCCTTTCCTCTAGCTCTTATACTCATGCACAACCTATACAGCAAAGGAGGTAGTGAGGTAAGACTGAAAATAAACGGAACGAACTGAAATAAGAAAACTGAGCCTCTGAAACGAATAAGGCGTCGATCGATGAGATAAGGCTTCGATCGACGAAAGGAAAACAACTTCGTCGATCGACGAGGAATAGCGTCGATCGACATGGAATACGAAAAAGCGAGAAAAATTTCAGAAAATACGAAAATTACAGCCTAAAGCAATATTTCAATCACAGACTTAATAGTAAGATTAATTCTATTCTTTCCCCGGCAACGGTGCCAAAATTTGATCGCTTAATTTTTTAACAGCGACTTAGCAAAGCTAATAATATAGCGGCAAATGAAATTATCGATCCCTCAGGGAAAGAAATAACGAATAATCTTTAAGTACTAAGTCGAGCGTTCTTGAAAACACTGATTAGGAAAATCATATAAAAAGGTTTTGTTGTTATGAAAATCGCAATATTTGCTAATGAAAATTAAACAGGAAATTGAAAAGCTTTTGAATTCAAATAAGAGAAGCACAGATTCCAGGGATATCTACCTATCAAGTATGACATGGATGAATGAATTGATTAATTCCCAATTTTAATTCCTCTTCGTAGTGAAACATCAGAAAAATATTATGAACTTCTTTGTTTGACAATTCATAAAGTAGATTAATTAATTACCTATCTCCGCTCGGTCTCAAGATAAATTAACTAACTCCAAAGATCTACAGATTTATTCCTACAATTAATCTCCTTCAGTTACGACAAGAAATCAGATTATATTGCGAAAATCTCTTTCCATTGAAAACTATCACAGATACGTCTCAAGTAATCAACTAGATAATCCTAAGATGTGGCCAACAAATCAAGATTATGAATAAGCACAGATTTCACAAACTACGAAGGGAAAGGGAAAATAATTCAATCAATCAAAACATGTATACATTCATAATTCGAAACCCTAGAATCTGAGAAAGGATTTAGTTACACATATTCATGGTAAGATTCATCATGGAAAAATAAAACCTGAATTGCATAAAAATTGGAATCCGGAAATCTTCCCACAAGAACTTGTCTTCAAACATAAAACTCTAAAAATTCTTCAATACTAAAATCTTGTAATTGCTCTAACTCTTCTCTTTAAAAAACGAATTTACATGAATATTTATAGTGGTGAAAGATGTATCCAGCAATATCTAGGGTTAGATATGCCTTTATCTCCAAATCAGATTCAGATTAGGAATCCCGCATGCGCGTCGATCGTGGCGGTCTGGCGTCGATCGCTGCTCCTGAAACATCTTCGTCGATCGACGAGCATTGGCAGCGATCGATGTGGCCTTTGCTTCCGTCGATCTTCCTTTTCCCTTCGTCGAGCGTTGTGCCTTCTTTGCCTCGTCGATCGACGAGGTGCTGAAACTGGGATCCTAATTCTTCTCTGTTTTTCGACTAAAAACCTGCATGATTCATCAAACACGACATTACGAGTACAAAATCCAATTCATGCACGAAAAAGATACCAAAAATGATCTAAACACTACACAATCAGTCAAAGAACCATACGATAAGTTGGTGAAAATCCTAACTTATCAACGGGATATTATAGTGGTTCGGAATCAAAGTCCTTGTATCCACTCCTCTAGATTTAATCAGGAATCCACTAAGTCACTGAGTTACAAGCCTTCTCACGATCTATGGTTAGCCCGTCAGAGACCTCCATCCTTCGGTCTGCTAATGTCACTCGCACAGAAACTCCTTGTAAGCCTGTTCTTCTTCTTCTTCTTCTTCTTCTTCTTCTTCAGGTTGAAATGAGGATGCACCCCGCAACCTTCAAACGGGATGGTTGGATGTTTACTTGTTCTTCTAAGAACTAAAGTTAGTTGGCTACGCCCGTCAGAATCAGATTCCCAGAATAGGAAACTGACTGTTATGAATTTTACTTGAAAATTAATGTTCACCCAGAAATAGCTTCAGCTTAGAGAGCTTCAGCCTCGTGCACTTAGATAGATGCACGGTTAGAATAACTTAACTTCAAAACTTAAGTCCCGTGTTCAGATAACACGAAAATTCAAAGAGCTTTTTAGTAGAAAGTTTGGAAGAATATCGGCTCAGTTTTGCGCGTGTTTCTGGTGTGTTCTTCGTTCAAAGTGTCGAGCTATTTATAGGTTGATTCGAACGACAATTTTAATTATGTCCGTTAGACACATTGATCCAGCCGTTAGAGACAAAGATTGTGTAGTCCAATCATCGCCATTTTTCCTGCTCTGCTCTGTCGTCTGCTTTTCATTTTTGGCAGTGTACTTTCTACCTGCTCTTGTCAAACTAAGTTTCAGTCCGAAGAATCTATTTTCCAGTTCCTCATACTATCTTTTTGATTAACACTTTGAGACATGTTGAGTCTAACTTCGGATTCCTTGTGTATCCTTGTGTTTCACGTGCTCTTGAATATTGAAACTGAAAACTGACATTTCCAAAGTCAGTTTAAGTTTCTATCTTTCTATGGAAAAATTTAGTTTCCAGATACTGAGTTTTTAGCCTTACTAAGTTTTAAGCACCGAAACTTTGTCTTCAGTACTTCAAGTTTCTTTGATTCTTCTCTTTAAGTTCAAAAATTTGATTCTTAACATCTCGAGCTTTGTCTTCTTGAATTCCATCCCCAGAAGTTTCTGATCACTTGTTCGATCTTCAGCATTTAAGATTCTAGATTACTACAACTCGATTAATTTTATATGAGGAACACATTATAAAACTCTACAAACTTATCACTAAAGTATGTTTTAAAATATTAAAATATCAAATTAAGGAGAAAACTAAAACTTAATTTCTAACAAAAATATAATTATAACTCGAAAAATATATTATGAATGATGTATTAATAATTCAAAAAGAACATATACTTTGATTAAGGGAAAATATTTAAATCTATCCCAAACTTTCATCAACTTCCCAAATTTATCCCCAACTTTTGAATATAACAATTTAAGACCTCAACTTTGAAAATTTTCCCACCCATTAAAATTCCAGCACCAAAAATTCTACATGCACAAATAATATTTTAGGTCATCATAAAATAATAATTCAAACAAAATCCATGTAGTTTATTATTATTATTACAATTAATAGGGATTAAATAATTTATTAAATTAATAACTTTTTCATAGTACTAAATCACAATATTAAACGTATATACAATTAAATTAATTTTATATTTATGTTAATTTAATTCTAATATTAATGAGGCAATATTAATATAGATAATAGAAGTAATTTAATTCTAATATTAATAATCGTATAAATAGAGAATCATATATTTTCATATATCTCTCATATTTTAATTGAAATTATTTTATTCATTTAAGCATTTACTTAAGAAAAAAATTTATAGTTAGATTAAATTACTTTAAATATTATATTATTTCAATTCCAATTTTATATTAGTGAAACAATATTAATATAAATATTAGAAGTAATTTAATTATATGTAAGTTTAATTCATCTGATTATTTATCCCTATTAATTTTAAAAATAGTGAAAAAATACTTTGACTTTTTTTAAAAAAAAATTAATATTTAATGATGATATGGAATATTATTTGTCCATGTAGGACTTCCGGTATTTGAATTTTTATCGGTGGGAAGATTTTGAAAGTTTAGGCCTTAAATTGTTATATTCAAAAGTTGGGGATAGATTTGGGAACTTGACGAAAGTTTGGGATAAATTAGGGGCGACAATCTCTGACTCGACCCGATAACCCGACCTGAACCTAACACGAAATTAGCGGGTTGGGTCAACTCATTTAACTGTTGGGTCAATTTTGGGTTGAACCCACGAACCCACTTAAATTTGGGTCGGGTTCGGGTCAACCCGCATAAACCGAATAACCCGCAAAATTATTAATTTGAAATTAATAAAATTTTATATCTTACCATTTTAGCAATTTTTATAATATATTTGATTTTTATTCATCAATATTATATTCGATGTGTTATAATATAAATTAAATTCTATATTATACGTCAAATTATACATATAATAATAAAATATATATATATACCTAACACAAATTCAATGAGGTTTGATTACAAAATTTTCCTATTAAGATAGTATAATTGTATTATATAAAAAATAGTAAATATGATAAATTAGTGGGATGTTATATTTAAAGAAAATGACAAATATAAATTTGTTATGTCTTTTATTATAAAGAATATATTTATGTTATAATATTATAAATATTATAAAAATAAAAATTGATACAATATTTTTATGGGAATAGTTTTTTCACTATTCTCTGTTAATATATAGATAGATTATCTAATTATTTAAAATATACTTATAAGATTACAAACATATTATATATACATATATGCATATATGAGTATATTTATAACACTACTACAAAATTAGCTTATCCTGACACTCTTTTCCTTACATTTATAAAAAATTGTTATAATAGTATGTTTATCCTAACAGCTGTTAGAATAAGTTGGTGTTAAATACTATGTGAATGTTACTTTTTAATTTAAAACAAATATAAATTCTTTTAAGTATTTTACCTAACACTAAATAGAAGCTGTGAGGAAAAATATCTCACAAAAATAAAAATAAAATGGAGGGAGATTCTAATTTTGACTAAAATATTCAATTGTAGAAAAAAAACCCTACATTTTCTTTCTTCCCTCTCAACAATTTTGTGCCAATTAATTCGGCTCTAAGGTATCTTGTCGGTCGAGAGGAACAACCACCACCAACTGGAGTCACCACTGTTGATCTTCTTAGATTACCATGGAATCAAGGTATGGAACCCTTCCAGCGTACTCGCCCCACCGCGACACTGTCGTCGTTTCAGGCATACTTCCATCGTGCCTTTTCAAGCCCCGGCGACGATTGAGCTATCATCAATGTTTACTGATCGGCGACGGAAAAAATGCATGAATTTCAGACCTGATTCGGTTTCTGAGGATGTGGAGGCAGCGGCGAACGTTTCCTACCTACGAAGTTGTAGGTATGTCTCCCACTCTGTTATGAAATGCTCTCCAATGGCATCTAAATAGTTGAGTTTTTTTATTTTGTGTTGGCTTGAAGTACTTTACGATTAATTTGATGGGGTCATCTCTTGCAATGATGTGTTGTGCTAAATATGCTTTTCAGTGCTTTAGGAAAGGGACCAGGAGATATGGGCTGACTGAGTGTGATCCTCTCGTTCGAGAAACAGTAAGCATAATTTCTTTTAGGTGTCTCTTAGGTTGACCTGTGGTAACTATAATATATGGATAGAAGTCTGTTCTGGCATTGAAATGACAAATGACTACGGTCTCTTTTGATTGAAACAAATTGCAACAATTCAAAATGCTGTTTATTTTATAATAGTAAGTTTGATTAAAGGTTGTGGCTTTTTCGTAATACCCTTCTAGTAAGTAATTTAGTTATAGCTCTTAATCCAGGTAACATCTTGTAATGTTTATACAATGAAGAAGGAACTTGCTCTATGCTGTGTTTAAAAAAGCGCGCCTCGGGCGCGCCTAGGCGGTGAGGCGCGCCTCGAAACAGGCCGGACGCCTCTCTGACTGTGATGCGCGCAAGTACCTCGAGGCGTGCCCGAGGCGCGCCTAGGCGAGGATGCAGTCGCCTCATGGAATATCAGCAATTCTTAACTTTTTTTTTTTGTTTTTTTGTTTTTAATATTTAAATCTATACTAATATAACCCTAATTATACCCATGAACAACCAGCCCCAACCCTCGACACATTCAGAAAACACAATTTGTCATTCTCAAAGCTGTCCCCTGCGCCGACGCCGCGACCAGTCAGTCCTGCACGCCATTTTTTCTTTTCTTTTAAACTGTCGCTTCTCATTCCCTCACAATTCCCTACCCCTGCTTTTTTTTAGATTTTTTTTTTCATTTATTTTAGATTTTGGATTTTAGAATTGGGACTTGAATTAATGTTTTTAACTTGATTGTGATCTTGTGAAATGTTAAAAATGAATTTTAATTATTCAATCTATTATGTTTAATATATTTCATAAATTATTTGTTTAATGACATATATAAATATATATTTATATAATTTATATATATTATTTTTAAAGGGTCCTTGAAGCGCTCGCCTCGCGCCTCACGCCTCGCACCCTTGTCGCCTCGGCTCGCCTCACGCTTTTTTAAACCAAGGCTCTATGTTATCAATTGTTGATCTTTTTGCATCCTAACTATAAACTAATCCATCGGCATAACTCCCAAACATATGACCTTGTGAAATGAAACTTCTAATGACTCACCAGAGAGTGTGCCATTGATATGTTTTAGATTTCAATCTTAATGTTGCATATAATTGAAAGCAAATGTAAGACCCAGTCAAATTTATTTTTTGAATAATCGGTATGTATGAACGAGGTGTTTATTTATTTCTACCTTCATATATTATGCGTACATGGAACAAAATAGAAGTGGAAGGCTATTAAAATAGCTCCAGCAGTTAGAACCTATTTTTTCATTTGTGCAGTTTTGTGTCTTCCTCTGGTTTTATTATTTTATAATTTCGATTGTGTCGTGTTTTGCTGAAAGTCGACCTATCCACTATTATCAAGCTTCTAAATTCTTATCCAGACACTTAATTCTTTTGGAAATACTAAATGGAGATTGAACAAAATAATACTAAGTATTGTAGATAGAATTTGGGCTAATGGAGGTATTCTTGCAGACTTGGTTGACCGTGAATATGAAAGAAACATTTGCATGAATGGAATTATGTTATGTATTCTCATTATTTTTCACATCTCGATGTTCATGCCAACCCTCTCACTGGCAGATGACATAATTATATTTATTTTATTGCTTAAGTTCATCAATTGCCCATCAATTTGAAGTTTGTTCAGGTCCAGTTGTCAGAGAAATTCGATACCAGTGAGGATTCAAAAAAATATGAAATGGAGGTAGAAAGTTAAAGCTGTGAAAAAAAGAACAGTGAGAGGTATTAGAATTATTTATGTAGTTTGTTACTTTGTTTTGAAAAATAGCTCCTCCTGCAAATGGGGAGAACGCAATTGCACTGTTTTTTGTCATTTGTATCTTTGTCTCCTTTAACAAGTTGAATTTCTTTGAAGTCATAATGTATGTTACACTGAAATAGAATAGACAAGTAAATCTTATGTCTTGTTCTCACCATTTTGTATAGGTTTCGTGGTCAGCAAGCATTCAAGGACAAACATTATCCTACTTTTTATTTGAGAGTATCAGGTATCCTCCAAGTCCATTTGTGTTAAATTTAATAATTATTTACCTAGTAGAAGTTAACAAGATGATCATGTTTTGTAGAGAATAATTGATATAAAAATCAAATAAAGTTGTAGTTGAGTTCAATTTTGTTATTAACTTATATACATTAGTTAAGCGAAAGGAAATAATATGATAAATTCAAACTATATTAAATCTAGTAATAAATGGAGCAAGGTTTTTTGAATACCAAGTTTTTGTCACCCTTTCGGTTTAATGTAGAACAATTTTATTTTGTTATTAGTTAAATCTTGTCCTTGTGTTTACTACTAAGGATTGAAACGTTGCATCATTTTTTTTCTTAACAGATTTCAATTTACATTGATGAATGATGAAGATAGTTGTGAAATGGCGGAGAGAAAGATAGAGATAATTGCTCATCGTTTAGTAGTAGCTTCGATATTTTGTCGTCAAAAGTTTTGGAATTGTTAGTTCCTCTTTTAGTTTATAATGATAGAATTCAATATTTTTCTTTTTCATGAATAATTAATAAAGTTTGCTTTACAAAATATATTTATGAGAATTAAGTAGTTTAGTTTTTCAATAATTTTCTTATAAGTTATTTTTTTATTGCTTATTTCATTGGTGTTCATTCTTAATTAGTATGAAAAATATGAATTTAATAAATAAAATAATTCTATGATTTTTTATTCATGCATATGAGCTTTTCTTGACAGGAAACAAAGAATGTTTAAGTATTTATACTCGCAGTACGTAGTGTCAACAAAAATAATATATCCTAACATATTAGTATGTAATGTGTAAGTATTTCTACTCGCAGAACGTGGTGTTAGATAAAGTAATTTAACCCAACAGATTAGTATGTAAAGTAAAATGCCTGTACTCACGGTAGAATATTGTAATTTTAAAATCATTTTCCCAACACATAAATATGTCAGCAGATGTTAATTATCTTGACACTACTACTGTTGTTATAAGACTCTACTCTATAGTGACACTTCTTTGGACAACAATATGTAATAGTGTCAGCATAGTAACATGTGTCACAATAGCTTCTATTTAGTGACAGGTGACCCTGTCAGGACAACCCTATTTTGTAGTAGTGTAATATATGTTTTTTATATTATACATCTAACTGTTTTTTATATATTAGATATACCAAAGCAAATAGATAAAATACAAAACTTATAAATAAAGATAAAATAGTTAAAACATAAGGTTTTACCAAAATATATTATATATGTATGTGCTATAACATTAAAATATATCAAGTAAAATAAAATTAATGTGATGTAATGATATACACTCGCACTATGTGCAAATTAATTATTTGTTCTCCCATTTAGATTAATCTTAGTGACTTGTGAGAGTTGTCTCAATGCAAGCTACCCGAGTAGCCGTTTGCTTAGAGGCTCCCACTTCTCATCTTAAAATAAAGGTTTTATTTGGAAACCTCATCCCATTAGAACTGGTGAAGGACCCCTAACGTAAGCTACCTGAGTAGACCGTTTACGCTTCGAGATGCCCCACTTCCAATGAGAAGTCATATTTGTGGAGGTCTAATGATCTTGGTTAGAAAAGAACCAAAATCCAGCTTAGTATTTTTAAATCTAAAGGTTTCATGCGCACATATTATTTTATGTTGCCATAAATTATGTCATATCTAAAATTACATCATAAATTAATATGAATCCTGGAATTTATAAACACAATTTAAAACATAAAATAAATCACATAAAGCATGTTTGATAATTAAATAATTATAAAATGCTTAAACAGTAAATAATTAAAGCAAATAAACATGCTTTCCTATTATTTACTAGTGCGCACATAATAAATCACATCAGTACGAGAAAAAATTAAATAAACAAATAAAATTTCTCATGGCCCCTCAAATGCGATTACAACTGAAAAACAATTAAATCTAATCTATTACAAGATTTATTTTTCAGTACAGATCTTCAAACTGGGTCTCCGTTGGACTTGAAATCTGATTTGGATTTTCATCAATAGCAATTGGGCTTTGAATTAGGGTTTCTAGCCCAAAACAAGAACCAAAACCTAATTTCAGACTTGCGGGCCGCCTCCGGGCTGACAAGCCTAATTTTCGGCCCGGACTGGAAACCCTAGCCGCTAGCAAACCCTAGCCGCATAGCAGCCACCGCCGCCACCCTTTTCGGCTGCAATGCCGTCTGCCGCAGCCATGGACGCCACCACCACCAACAACAGTCATCGTCGCCGGCGCAGGCGACATAGTCGACACCCGCCAGTACGGGAAACAACAGAGTCACAGGCACCTTCGTGCTGCTGCAAGTCGACCACCGCCGCACGTATCCACGCATGGCCTGCTTCTGCGAGACCACCACCATCGTTGCTGTGAGCAACGACAGAGAAGGAGAAAGTAGATGGGCACGCAAATGCCGGCGAAGGCGCAGCCTAGCCGTTCGTAGCACAGATCTGCTGCACGCCGCCTCCACCCTCGCATACTGCTTGTTGCTGCGACCTCCAGAGTCGTCGGCCACCTCCGAGCAGGCCGCGCGCGCCCTCCTGTCTCGCCTAGAATGACTGTCGCCGCTGCTAGACCTGCTATGCTCGCCGAAAAAATGAGCAGCAACAACCAGACCTAGGGCGCGGCCCAGCCGTAGGGAAGAACCCCTGCCGCCACCACCCACCGCCGTGCTGCTGACTGCCGCCCTGGTCGCCGCCGCTACCGGCGAGATCTGGTGGGTGAAGGGGCTGAACCCTAATCATGTCGCCTTCTTTGTTCTTCGTTCTTCGTTTGAGCAGTTCATGGGCCAGACCAGGGACCAGATGCAAATAATAAAGTGGGCCATCTTTATTAATTAATTCTTCCTTGTTCAACCCAGAACATAATTAATTAATAAAACATTGTTTTAACCTGCACCACGGTAACAATGCTGACTCGCCCCTTTATTACCACGTTATTAGGAACGGGTTGCACCAAACTAACACGATCCACATATTTAAGGTTTTAGACATTCATTAATTAATTTGGCTTATGACAATCAGCCACAATTAATTAATCTCTTATTTCTTGAGTAATACGACTCACTACTTTTCACTTATGCCTGAATTAAATAATTCAACCTGCAGGGTTTAGCATAATGAACCTTGTGAGCTCCTCAGTGAATGTCACCATCCTGAAACGGATATGCTTACCTAAACGTCCAGCCTAAGCAGACCACACACAAATTGCCAACACCCAAAATACGGGTATAAGAGTACATGTAAGACTCGCCACCTTGGTAAATCAAAGTGTGGTCAATCTGTGTGTGCCCCTTATCCTTCAGTTAGGTTTAAGATCATAGGAAGTATGTTAAGCTTCTGGCTCATTCGTATGTCAATGTGAATGGCACATCCCACTGTTGATCCCATCAATACATAACCATGTACCGACACATCAAGTAGCTAGGATAATCTCACTTATGAACCGATGGGCCGTAGCTTAGACCGACAGCCTATCCAGGGACTGTCTCAGCTGTGATACTGTTTATATATCGCTAGGTCAAACGATTCATATGATCCTCTGTGATCTCCTACACACCATATGGTCATCCCTATAGGAGAGATAATAGGATATTATGGTTCGTTGTATGTTTGTTTCATCAGACAACGAGCATTGTTGTAGCAACACATATATGAAGACCAGTGTACAAAACACTTAATCATATATACTTTCAGTAATAATCCTAACACCAAGTGTGAGAATTGAGCCTTAAATTCGATTGTGACTGTGTCTGCATTATTGAGTATCTCTAGAACTTGCTTTGTTTCTTTTTCAAGACTTCTAAGTGTGCACAGGTTTAGGAAGTGAGTTTAGGCCATCTTTGTTTAGCCTGCTTTCCCATACACTGTCCTAATTAAATACTTATCCCTATTCAGCCCTTTTGATCCAAAGAGGAATCAACTCTTGTCTATGAGAGTGGGTTGGGAATTGTTTTAGAAAGGATAAGATAATATTAGAAGGGTAAAAACAAAAGGTTGGGCTCTAGGAAAAAATGTGTCGTGTTTAATCCTAATAAGCTCAAATGAATATTCAAAATTGTTTAAGAGCATAAAAGGATATGTGAAAAGAAAAGAAAAAAAAATTCATATGTGAATAAAAGAGCCATGAGTTGTGTTGAAAATCTGAGGATTTGGGTAGATGATTCATAGAGAGTGGATTAAGATTGATGAAGTGGACGCACTGAACTTGATTTTAAGTCACTTGGCCAAATATTTCCCTACCTTTCACCAAAAAAAGCCTACATTACAACCTTGAATAAAGTTCTTTCTGATCTTAGACTTGTGTACACATATTTGCAGTGGAGATTTAGAATATTTGCAAGCCTATGGTAGAACTTGAGTTGCATGACTTGTGTGATCTCATATTATCCTAAACACTTGAGTGAATGAGTGAAAACACTTCCCTTGTAAGTCTTCCATGGTTTACTGATTTTCTGATTCTTAAAAAGTGTTGATATTTTGTGGATTTACGAGTTTAATTGTGATGAATCTTGTGAGGCATTTCACTTCTCTTCCACTTGAACTTTTGATTCATTCTTTTGTTGATTGAGGACAATCAAGTGTTTAAGTTTGGGGGGGTTGATAAGCTCGTATTTAGCCTCACTTATCACATTGTTTTCTTATTGGTTTCTTGCATTTACTTGAGTTTTAGTTAATAATCGAGCACGAGTCAAGTTTATTGGGGTATTATGCTTGTCATGGTGTGTTTTTGCAGGTTTTGGGCCAAATCGAATGGAAACCCATACCGAAAATAGCAGATGTTCAAGGAAATAATCACGACTTCTTCCACAGTTGGAATCCAATTTAATGGAGCACAAAATTGGAAAGATCTTTGAGTTAGCTTTTCAATGCAACTGGAATCGGGTCAATCGGAGTTCGGGAGTGAGAGTAATGGCCAAAACCGTGAGACTGCGCAGAAGGATCGCAAGAGGGAAAACGTCTCAGTCTCGACCGATATGAAGTCCACGTCGACCGATGCAAGGGGATCACCGTCGACTGATGCAAGCTCCTCATCGACTGAGACGGGCCCAGAAAAGGAATTTTCGAGATTTTTATGGTTAAATCATATTTTTGGCCCTAGATCCCAATTTGTACACCTCTACCTCTATAAATACTTGTTTTGCTCGAGTTTTGAGGGTTGCCTAACAGTTCCTTTCAGTTCTACATTTAGTTTTCTCTTGGATTATTGAGGTTTTCGTTATTTTGGAGAGGATTCAACCCTTATTTTTATTGTAAGTTTTATTATGCATTTTAATAAAATGTTTGTTGTGTTTCTTTCCATCATGAGTGGTTAGAAACCCTAGCGGGTTCTAGGGCTATGTGTAATTAATCATGTGTGCATGTTAGATTGATCTACTCAAATTGCATGGTTTCAATTCCTGATTTAATTGATAGAATTTAGGATTGATGATGGATCGAGAGATGAAATTGATTCTTTATTCATAGTTGTTAATTGAAAGACCGAGAGGAGAAAATTAATAAAAGGAAGAGGAATTGAATATAATAGGTTTCCTGTCTCAAAAAGAAGATTAATCAATTGTAGGGAATTAAATCTATGTTTTTATTCTGGTTGATTATTATTGTGTTCTTGAGGCCAACAATGCATATAAAGTCACATGGTAGTAACCTAGGTTAAAATTGCCCAACAAAGGAATTTTAATACATTAATCTGATTTCCCACCATTCTAGAGTTGATTGATTTGGCATGTATTCTGATTGATTATTTGCCCTAGAATCTTTGTTCTTTATTATTGCTTTTAAAAACTCTTTAAATTTCAGTCTTGTCATCTTTATTTTCCAAAACGAAAACCCAAATTTCTGTCTACTCAAACAATAAATCTGAGAACTATAGTTAGTACATGGGATATTTTTGTTGCACATTTCCTCTGGGTTCGACTACCTTTGGGTATTTATAAATTTATTTGCCACTGTGTTTGCAATTAATCTGCGAAATTTGCAGTGATCAATGTTGTTGCAGTCCAAGGCTGTAAACCACGTCCTAGCCTGATCCCTAAGTGAGAAGGGGAACAAGCGAAGACGGATCACATCCTGGGTGACTCCTCCTTGCTTGATGGTATCACACACCTCCACGAACATCCTGAGGTGGGTGTATGGATCCTCCACTGCTCGGCCTCCAAACTGGTTCTGCTGAACCATCTGAATCAATCTGGTCTTGAGTTCAAAGTTATTGATGGTGATGCTAATAGCAAATCCCTCTTTCTCGGGCTGTGGTCAGTACTTCTTGGCCATCGCATTTGGGTCCTCATCATCGGAGTCGTCTGGGTGCGCCTTTCTCTCTCTCTTTCTCTTTCCCTTCTGTAGGCCTCGCGCCTTTCGGCTTCCCTTTCTGCCATGAGCTGCTTGATGATATCCTTCATTTGATTGACTTCTTAGACAAGTAAGGTGGCATTCTCTTGAGTTATGAGTTGTGCATTTGTCTCCTCCAAAGGTGGCATCTCTGAGAAATCGTCACCATCCGAATTGTGTGGTGGATCCATATCGGTGTTTGTGCCTTGTTTTTCCTTGTTTTTCCTCCTCCAGGCTGTAGCCTCGATCTCTGGATCAAAATTCTCCAGTGGTTTACCCCGAGCCCTTGTGTTCATGAACCTGCAAACTAAAACAGAAAAAAACTAAAAATCAGCCTCTGTGTCGATCGACAGGCAGGCTGTCGATCGACACGAATGTAGCGGCACTGTTGATCGACAGGCAGGCTGTGGATCGAGACAGAGCGCAGACCCTAAAAGCACACACGAACTGAAAACATGAAATTCACACACCAAAAACAAAATTCAAACCCTAAAACATGAAATTAAAAACACAAAAACTAACAAGAACAAAAATAAAATAGAATTACAGCCTCATCCATCAGAACTAAAAATAAACTAATAATTGGATAAATTTGACAAGTCCCCGACGACGGCGCCAATTTAACAACTGCAGTAAAGCGGTTAAGCAAATAATAATTTTACACCCTAAGGTGGTCGATCCCACAAGGACTGTGCAACGAACTATCCAAAATACTATCCACAGTATCTAGAACATAGAAGTTTGAGGAAATAGGAAAGGGAGTTTTGTTTTGGAATTTAAAGATAACAATTACAAGAAATTAAAGGGTTTTGAAAACAATAAAGAAAAACACAGATCATAGGGCATATATTCTAATCATCAACATGCAAATTCATCAACTCAGCAATGGGGATAAATTAAGATTCAAATGGATTAAATTCCTTGTTTAGGCAATTAAACCCTAGATTACTAATTAGTGACTATCTCCTCTCGGTCTCAAGAACACCAAATTAGTCAATCTCGATAATTATCTAATTATATCCTACAAATTAATTCTTCATTTTGAGACAAAAAATAATTGTATTCAATTCCTTTTTCCTATTATCAATTTTCACCTCTCGGTTCTTCAATTAAAAACTATAAACCTAGAGTCAAATTCATCTCTCGATCCTTCTCTAAATCAAGATTCGATTAATTAAGCACAAGGAATTGAACCATGCTATTGAGTTGATTTTAATTAAACATGCATCAGATAAGAATATACAAAGCCCTAGAGACTGTTAGGATTCTAGCCACAAAACATGACTAGAAATAAAACAAACTTGTTATAAATTAACTTATAAATGAAGAGGAACCTTCAATGTCTTGAAAAACTCCAAAGCCCAATGCAAAATCCAAGGTAAAACAGTCTAATTTTCGTGCATAATGAGTCCTACTTATATAGGAGAGAAAAAGACCTATACTAGGTATTGGGCTAAAATAACAAAAGATGCCAAAACAGGTGAAATTCTCCAAATCGGGCCTCTATGTCGATCGACAGGGAGTCTGTCGATCGACACAAGCACCAAGTTGAAATCCGAGCTTGTGCTTGCGTCAATTCCACATCTTGTTCTCCCTGTCGATCGACAGGGCTGTAATGTCCTCCCTGTCGATCGACAGGGAGCATTTCGATTGACAGGGAGCATCTCGATCAACGGGGCTGCAATGTCCTCCCTGTCGATTGACAGGGATGCATGTCTCGAGCTCCTTGCTTCGTTCGTGCCTCCGATCGACATCCGACCTCTGTGTCGATCAACACGGTCCCTATCGATCGACACAGAGGTCCTGCTTCAGGATTTTGGCTTCATCTTCTAACTTTGGTCGACTTCCCGAGTGTCAATCGAAGCGGCACTCCATGTAACTCGGCTCTTTCATCATTTCACCTCTTTTCTGCCCTAAATACCTGCAAAATCAACCATGAAAGGCATAACACCCCTAAAGTAGACTCATGCACATAAATAACTAAAAACATAATATAAAGCACTTGAAACAATGGAGAAAAATATAGATAAGGGAGTAATAATATAGATAAGGGAGTAATAATAACTAAAAACATAATATAAAGCACTTTCGTTAAGTTTCCTTTAACAGATCCATTACTCTGTGCAACACAAGCCGCATTGTCCTCATGAAGGATATTTTTCTTCTTTAGCTATACCACATGATCCGCGAATGTGTTGTATTAAAGATCTTAACCATACATATTCTATAGTGGTTTCGTATAATGCCATAATTTATGAGTGGTTTGAAGACGTAGATACCAAAGTCTATTTAACAGACCTCCAAGAAATAGCAGTACCACGATAGAGAAAAACATAACCAGTCTGAGATCTAGCATTATGGGGATCAAACAAATATCCAGCATCAGCATAGCCAACCAATGTGATATCCTATTTTCTTTTATAAAATAGATCAAGATCTTTTGTACCTTGAAGATAATGAAAAATATGCTTAACACCATTCCAATGCCTCTTGGTAGGTGAAGCACTAAACTTGTTAGTATATTAACTGAAAATGTTATACCAGACCTGGTGAGATTCCCAAGATAAAGTAGTGCTCCAATGGCACTTAATTAAGGAACTTCAGGTCCTAAAACATCTTTTTTTTCATCTTTAGGTCTAAAAGGGTCCTAATCTACTTCTAGGGACAACCATTGGTGTGCTAAGTGGATGCGATTTATCCATATAAAATCTTTCAAGGATCTTTTGTACATACATTGACTGGTGAACAAAAATCCCTTCAGAGAGATGGTCGATCTGCAGGCCGACACAATACATGGTCTTACCTAAGTCTTTCATTTCGAACCCCGTCTTTAGATATGAGCTAGCTTCTTCAAGCTCTTTACGTATTCCACTGGTATTTATGTCATAAACATAAACAGAAATTATACAAAAACCATTATGTGACTTTTTGATAAAAACACAGGGACACACGTCATTATTAACATATTCCTTCTTCAGGTGGAATTCACTCTGTCTATTATACCACATCTTTCCCGATTGTTTTAAACCATATAATGATCTTTCTAGTTTAACACTATACATATTACGGTTTTAATTTTCCTTTTAACTTTGAGACATTCAACCCATCAGGAATTTTCATGTAAATATCAGTATCTAATGGCCTATACAAATATGCGGTTATGACATTCATTAACTGCATATCTAAGTTCATATTTGATGTCAGAGATATTAAATAGCAGAACGTTATGCCATCCAATACAGGAGAATATGTTTGAGCAAAATCAATCCCGAGTCTCTGCGGAAACCCTTTAGCTACTAATCTCACTTTATATCTCACCACCATGTTATTCTCATTTCTCTTTCGTACAAACACCCATTTATATCCTATAGGAACAACACTTTTCGGTGTAAGTACTACATAGCCAAAAACCTTTCCTTTATTTAGCGAGTTAAACTCTGCCTCAATTACTTCTTTCCACTTTGTCAATCAGAGCGCTTCTGGCACTCGGCTATTAATTTAGGTTCTGGATCCAGATTATCATTTGAAAGTGTAAGAGCAATTGTAGACACAAAACTATTATCGATAACAATAATATTTCTATTATGTGTTTCTTTTGTATCAACACAATTTATGGCCACTTCGATATTAACATCAATCAAATATTTTTCATTTCCCATAATATCTTGATTTGATTATTCCGCAATCCCAATATGATTATTATTTTTTGCACGTGCAAATGTATTGGGATTTTTGTCTTTAGGACAATCCTCTTCAGGAGGTTTTTGGAGTGTAATAATTTCTTTACTAGACTTTATTTTCCGCGGATTTGTATCTTTACTACCAGCAGGTCTCCCACGCTTTAGGCGTTGAGTAGCATCAACTGATTTATTTAATCCATTACAAATTTTAATTCTTTGTGGTGCATTTATAGCTGGTATATGAGATTTAGTCACTCCTTTATGATCAGTAAATGCATCTGGCAAATTACTTGCTAAATTTTGCAAATTGATTATCTTTTGAACTTCAAGTTCAGATTGATTAGTGTGTGGATCTAAGTATTGAAGATCTTTTTCGTTCCACGAGATTTCTTGACATTCTATTGATTTTGAGTTTTTATCTCCCCCTAATGTCGGGAAATGATCTTCATAAAAAATCCAGTGTATTTGGTTTCAGAAATTTAATAATAGACGTAGATTCATAACCAATGTATATACCTAATTTAGATTGGGGGCCCATGGAGGTATGCGTTAGTGGTGATATTCGAACATAGACTGCACAACCAAATACACACAGATGAGAAATATTTGGTTTTTTACCACGTACTAATTGTATGGGAGAATATTCATGATATGCAGTTGGTTGAATTTGAAGTAACATAGCAGCATGTAAAATGGCATGTCCCCAACAAGAAATAGATAAGTTGGAATTTTGTAGTAATGGTCTAGCAACTAATTTTATACGTTTTATTAATGATTCAGCTAAACCATTTTGAGTGTGAACATAAGGAACCGGGTGTTCCATTTTGATGCCCAAAGATATACAATATTTATCAAATGCTTTTAAAGTGAATTCACCAGGATTGTCCATTCGAATGGATTTGATTGAGTAATCAGGAAATTAAGTTCTCAACTCAATTTTGGCAATAAGTGTTGCAAAAGCATTATTACGAGTGGACAATAGATATACATAAGTCCACCGAGTAGAAACATCAATTAGAACCATAGAATATCAAAACGACCCTAATGGTGGATGAATTGATCCACATATTATTAGGAACTGAGTTAGTTCACCCCGTATTTTGATGTTTTGATATGTCAAAACTTACTTTAGTACTAAGTTTCTAGAGTTATCTATTGTAATCCTTGTGTAAGGTTGTTCGAGTTGTAATAGAAACTTAGGTGCTGAAGACTGAGCAAGAAGATCCCAAGAAGATAAAGCTCGAGATATGAAGAACATGTGTTCATGCTGAAAAAACTAAGTTTTGGAACTGGAACTAAGTTTCACCAAGTATGGCGAAGGACTATACTGACTTTGGGATGTCAGTAAGAAGGAGGCCTATACTGACTTTGATATGTCAGTATAGAGGTTCTAAGCTTCAAATGCACATGAAACACAAGTGTTCGAAGTCAGACTTAAAGTCAATTCAATGCTAAGTCAAAGTCAGTACGAGGATGTCTCATACTTGGATTCCTCGGACTGAAACTTATTCTGACACAAAGTTGGTGGAAAGTACACTGACAAAAGCATAAAGCAGGCGGCAGAGCAGACCAAAAGCATGGGCTATGATTGGACGACATTCTCCATGTGCCTAATGACCAGATTTATGTGTCTAATGGATGGAAATTCAAGTTGTCCCCCTGAAGATTATGAATAGCTTGACACTCCAACCTGAAAATGTTATGAACTCTATTAAAAAGTTAAGCCGACACTCTGCTAAACTTTCCACACATTATTTCTAAATTCCGTGAAATTATTCATGAGACTTGAGTTTCTAACTCAATTTATTCATTCTGTGCTAAGTAGTTCAAGACACGAGGCTAAAGCTTAAATCTGAAGCTACTTCTTGGTGAATATAACTTTCTAAGTTATATCCATAACAATCAATATCTTACTCTAGGATATTGATTCTTACGGGCATTTGCCAACCAAACTGAGTTCTGGGAAGAACAAGAAAACATCCATCATCCAGGAAAAAGGTTGTGGGGAGCATCCTCACTTCAACCTGAAGAAGTGCCAGTCTACAAGGAGTTCCTAGGCGAGTGATGTCAGCAGACCGGAGCATGGAGGTTTCTGACAGGCTGACCATAAATTGTAAGGAGGCTTGTGAAACTGATACTTAGTGGATTCCCGATTGAGTTCGGAAGAGTGGACGTAGGATTTAAAGTCCGAAGCACGATAAATATCCTGTCATTTACTTGCTTACTTTAATTTTATGTATTCTCAAGTTTTCAAACTTATTTTTAAACCTCCAATACTTGGCTAAGTATTGAAGTGTATAACTCTGAAACTTACTTAATTGAACCTTGTGCTAAACTCACCTTTCGATAAACTGAAACTGAGTTCCAGTTAGTTTCTTATAACAAGTGCAAATCAAACTTACTTCCGTTGCATATTACATACTATGATTTCAGGACCAACAAGTGGTATCACGCACCAAGGTTCTTATAGACCAAGGTTGTGTTGAGTCGCTTAGGACCAGATCTCTTTCCTTGCACTTGTTTGTTTATTGTGTTCTAGCTCAGGTATACAAAGATGGCCCACATCACAAAGCTTCCCAAGTATTCTCTAGAGAATTACAACATATGGAAGAAAAGGTCGTTGATCATGCTGAAGAATGTTCATCCAGAGATGGCGGATGTCCTAGCCAACAGACCAATAAAGATTACGAAGGTTAATACTCAGATTGGAGGAGCTGTCGGTGCAGAGATTGTTGATAAACCCTATGTTGAGTGGACCAACGAAGACAAAGTTCATGCTCAACTGGGCACGGTTGTCATGGAGATGATTCTTTAATCCTTAGTAGAGCCTCTAGTTGTTGAAACATTGGCATACAACAACGCAAAGCAAATGTTGGATTTCTTTGTCACTCTTTGCCAAGTGACCGACCAAATGAAGTAGAATAA
Organism: Plectranthus barbatus; assembly: GCA_026898455.1. NCBI lineage: Eukaryota > Viridiplantae > Streptophyta > Magnoliopsida > Lamiales > Lamiaceae > Plectranthus > Plectranthus barbatus. The sequence continues at coordinate 240,638 of JAPKLW010000996.1, read as the reverse complement.
GCTTCAAAATTGCGTAGATAAGTTTGAGTCATTTCAAATGCTTCCCGGTGAAAATATAAAATCTATGGAAGCAAGATTTAATTTAATAGTCTGTTAGCTTACAAACATGGGGAGAGAGTATACCATTGCAAATTTAAACGTGAAGATCCTCTCTAAGATGCCCAAGGAGGATTGGTTTGCAAAAAACACAAGTTTAAAGGAAAAGTATTTGTCGAAGATGTCGACAAAGGATGTGTTCGCCCAACCTCAAGCTCACGAGTGGAATATTTAAATTGCGAATAAGAACAAGGCAGTAAGGAGTGTCAGCACGCAACTGGAAGAAGATGTTGTCTTCTTTGTTAAAAGGGATTTCAAAATAAGGCCCCAGAAGCCTTACTAAGCTGACAGAGCAGTGGGTCAAGGCTCTACGTCAAAGTCAGCACCAACACCTTCCTACCAGAAGAAAGAGGAAGAGAGCTCAGTGACCGAGCTTGAGGAGCAAATGAGGAAGCTGACTAAGCTTCTGGAGAAGCCAAGGCCAAGACCGAGAGTTCATAAGGAGGTGAACAAAATTTTAGTGAGAGACCTTCGAAGGCATGCTTTGAGTGCAACTCTCCAACTCATTTGAAGTATGAGTGCCCGCTAGTGTCCAAGGAAGAAAGGGAGCATCTCAAGAGGATATTTTTGAAGAAAGCTTCCACAGTTGTAGCAAAGGACATGCTGTTCAGAACTGAGATTCTGGACATCCCAGATATTGACGATGGCTACTATACATCTGGAGATGAAGACGAGGAAGAAGCTCTTTTGGTCTTCATGGCCAAGCTTGGAGAAGAAGTCTCTGATGAAGAAGAAGAAACAGAAACTGAGTCACAAAATTTGGTAACTATCTCAAACTCGGTTTTCGCTTCTGTCGCATGCATGGAAGATGACACTGAATCCAATTGCTCGGATTCAGAAGATATCACTCTTGACATATTAAATAAAGAATTTTCAAATTTCTACTAATTAAAGTTTCTGACTTGACCTAGGAGATCGAAGGATCGAGGTCACTTAGTGAGGATTTGACTAAGCTTAGAGAGGAGCATTCAATTTTACTTGTAAATTTTAAAAACAATTCTAAAGAATGTGAATCTCTAAAACCGAAAATTGCTCAAGATCATAAACTGATTTGTTCTCTATATTCAAGTTCCAGCAAAGTTGTTGAGGCCTTGAATAGTTTAAGAGATCCCTCCAACAAATCAGGTTTAGGTTTTAATGAGGAAATTTCGAGCAATCATGCATCAACTTTTGAAACTAGATGCTCAAATGATCATCATTTTAAAGGAAATTCTACTTTAGAGGATAAGTTGTTGGGAAAAGGAGTAGTCAATCTTGACAAGGACTCCGCATTGGCCAATCAGGGCAAAGGACAAAAGTCAGTTTCAAAATTGACTTTGGTCCACAAGCTTAAAAGTCATTCAGTTCCAAAATTGAATAAACCTGAGATGAAGCCAAGTATGCCCAAGAGGTGGGTAAAGCAAAGCGTCCCTAATACACGGAAACCCACTCCAGCAACTAAAACTGACTTTCGCAAGAAGCAAATTTCTGGTCCGGATTCCAGAAATCTGAGGTCCTTTAACCATAATTCGTATGTTAAGAGGACTAATTCAAGTAAGAGGGACAACTACTCGAGGTCTGAGCCCAACCATATTTCTTACTCAAGGTCTAGGAAGACTAATCACCCCGAACTTGGTTTCCAAGATTCTAGCAGAAACTTGGTTTTGTGAAACTTAGTTTCAAGGAACTCAGTTCCAAGAAACTCAGTTTCATGCAACAATTCACACACACCCACCGTCCCATCTCATGTGCATCCAAATAGCATTCATTATTACAGAAGGAAGAGAAAGGTAGAGAAGGTTACACCGAAGCTTATGGTGAAACAAATTTGGATTCCAAAAGGATGGATTCCAAAGACTAACCCAGCAGGACCCGCAGAAGCTCGGGTACCTAGAGTCTAACCTTCTTTGTTTTGCAGGCACATGGTCACCAGAGTCAGCTCAAGAGAAAGAAGAGAGCTTGGATTCTGGATAGTGGGTGCTCAGCCCACATGACCGGTGAGAAGGACTTACTCTCGAACTTCCAAATGGTGAGAGGACCCCCTGTTTCTTTGGAGATGATTCCAAGGGGAAAGTTATAGGCAAAAGATGCGTGGAGTATAACGGGATCACCATCAACAACATATCCTTAGTAACCAACCTCAACTACACCTTGCTGAGTATCAGTCAGCTTATTCAAAGTGGGTACAAGGTAACATTTGCCGAAACTGAATGCTTAATCAAAGAGAAAGATTTCAAGGAGATCGTGTTCAAAGGAGTCAAGTAAGGAAGTTTATACATTGTAGATTTGGAGAGCGGACAACCTGACACGTGCCTTGTCGCAACAAGCTCGTCCCAGGAAGGAGTTAACTGTCTATGGCATAAGAGTTTGAGCCACCTAAACTTTGAATCAATCAAACATCTAGAAAAGCATAAGCTTGTGGATGGTCTACCACAAACTGGATTTAAGAAAGAAGGTATCTGTCGTGCATGCAAGTATGGATAAGATCTTAGAGCTGCTCCATATGGATCTATTTGGACCAGTTAAGCCACCCACAGTAGGAGGAGAAAGATTTACACTGGTGGTAGTCGATGACTAGTCAAGATATACCTTTGTGAGGCTCATGAAGACCAATGATGAGGTCAAGCTCCAGCTGCCAAAACTCATTCTTCAGGTGTAAAACATTAAAATGAGTAACCATGAAGAGGATTCGCTCTGACAATGATATTGAGTTTTGCAACGGACCACTCATGGATTTCTGTGCGGATGCTGGGATTGCGCATGAGAAGTCAGCTTCAAGGACTCCTCAATAAAATGGTCTTGCTGAGAGAAGAAATCACACACTTAAAGAAGCTGTGAGGACCATGCTTGCAGAAGCTGATGGGTTTAGTATACAGAAAGCATTTATTACAATTAATATACAACGGTTTATTTCTCCTATGTGTCAAACAAACTTACATGTGTGTAACAATGGTATCCTCTTGTCTCGCCGATAGGGACGATCATACGGCGTGTAGTAGATTGCAGAAGACAGTATGATCACTTGACCTAGTGAGACATAAACCTGATCACAACCGAGACAGCGTATGAGGATACGTCTGTCCGGATGGCTGCGACATTGTCGGAATAAGTAATCTTTCTTGGTTACTTGACATGCTAGTACACAAGGGTGGCGTATTGATGGACCGCAGTGAGATGTATTCGACTGTCTGGCATTAGCGAATACAAGATCTCGTTCTTGATTGAGTCCAAACCCTAACGAAGGTTCAAGGGTTTGCACAGATTGACTGTTACTTTTACTTGGCATGGTGGAGAGCCTAAGTAACGTGCTCATATATCCGCATTTTGGGTGGTAGCAGTTCGTGTGGTACTACCTAAGACTGGGATTAGGTAACCATATCCGAGTAATAGGATGGGGACATTCCCTGAGGAGCTCAATGACATTCATCGTGCCAAGTCCTGCAGGCTGATTAAGTTCAAGCACGAGTGATAAGGTTTGAGTGGTACTGCTCAGGAATAATAAGATATTAATTAATTGTAGATAGAGCTTGTCAGAAGCTCCGATTAATTAATGAATCTCCGATAACCTTAAATATGGGGATTCTCAATAAATGCAGCCCATTCTCATAATGTGGTAATAAATGGGTAGGCCAGTATTAATTCTATGGTGAAAAAGAATTAATATTAATTAATTAATTGTGTCCTGGGTTGTGGACATGTGAATTAATTAATTTATAGGCCCACTTTATTATTTGCATTAGGTCACAGGTCTGGCCCAAAATAAATATGCTGAATTGAGCCTAACAGTCCATTAGGGTTAAAACCCTAGGTCTATAAATAGACAGCTCTCCCTCACAAGTTGTAACCCAATTTAAATTAGTAAAACCCTGAGCGAGAGAGAGAGGGGCGGCAGCTAGTCAGTGCAGAGGGGAGAATTCTGATTTTGGCCTGCACAACTATAGATCTGTGGAATCCTCACCAGTAGCAGATCTGAACAACATTGGGACACAGCCCTGAAGATCTAATCTGGAGAACAGATTCCTCTTCTTCTCATTTCTTTAATTAAATCTTGAAATTAGAATCTAGCAAATTTCTGTTTCCGCAGATTTGATTAATATCGCGTGGTTGATTCAAGTATTGGAATTCAAACGCAAAAGATCAGTACAGAGACTACAGAATTAAGGTAATCTCTATTATCCACACATTAAATTCTTAGGAGCATGCTAGGGTTTCTGAATTGGTATTGTGAATAATAAACCATAAATCGATCCAGCTTATTTGGATTTTGTGATTCGGTTCAAAGATAAATCCCTACAATTGGTATCAGAGCCAGGTTTCTGATTTATGGCTCTGTTGCTCATATTAAATTCATTGATGCATGTATGAATTTTATTTTGTCGTGGATGGTTTTTGTTCCTCGTGGCAACCCGTTTGATTCAGCCCGCAGTGGTTTATCCGTGTAGGGTTGAATCTGTTTTGTAAAATCACGAGAAAATTTGTGATTAGATTTGAAAGGAAAAAATTGTAATAGAATAGATTCTGTAATTTTTATTCAAATCTCTAATTGGACGGGTCGAGGCAAAGAACAAAGACGAGCCAACAGAGGGCGGCGCACGGCGGCGGCGGGAGGCCGCAGTAGGTGACAGCGGCTACGGGCTGCGGTGGCGCACATCGCGGGCGGCTGGCGGTGGGCGGCAAGGCAAGCAGCACAGGGGCGCGCGCGCGTAGGTGCGCGGCGGCGCTGGGTGGCGGCAGCGGTGGCGGGCATTTGTGGCGGCGCTGGCAGCGGCGTGTCCGTCTTCGGCGGCTGCTGTCTCGTCGTGGTGGTTTGCGATTTGGCGGCGGGTGCAATCCTGTATAAACCCTAGTGTTTGCATTAGGGTTTAGGACCAATCATCAAATCACAAAACGCTAAAGCCCAAAAGGCTTGGTGAATGAAGATTTGCAGGCCCAGGAGGATGTTAAGAAAAAGATAGAAGATTTGGGCCTACCCAAATTAATTTCAAATTTCAAATTTTACTAGATAGGATTTTATTTCCAATTTATTTATTTTGGGGCCACGAGGAATTTTTGTTTGCCTTAATTCTCCTCGTATGCTATGTGATTTATTATTTGCGCAAATTAAGCATGTGTAGATAATAGGAAAAACATGTTTTACTGCTTTTATTATTTACAGCTTTCAAGCATGCTTATGTGATTAATTTCTTGTTGGATTATGTTTTGGAAATTTTTGGGCTTGTTTAATTACATGCAAAAATTTGGAAAATATAATGACAGAAATTATCTTTGTGCATATAAGAAACCTTTTTGAAAGAAAAATACTAAGCGGATTTTTTAATGAAAATAAATAGATCTCCACAAAGAGGTCCTAGGCTGTAAGTGTATCTCTCACTCTAGTAAACGTCTACGAGTGAAGCTTGCTAGTTCCTGGAGGTACATGGGTTGCAGTTGTTAGGATTTCTAGACAAACAATTTAAATCATGTGTATAGTGGGAGGGTTTTGCGTAAACATCTACGAGTGTAGCTTGCGTAGACCTCTTTCATAAGTATTCTAAGATTGATTTAAATTATAGATAACAAAAGCTTTAAGGGCTGTGCAGTATGGTTACGTGCCATGCTAAACTGTCTCTTTTGGCCAGAGTTAAATTTGTGGTTAATTGCTTAGAAGCATCTTAGGATATAATGCAGTTGCTGCTTCCCTGTCCTTGAGAGATGGCTTGGTCTAAGGTTTTCACTGATTATTAATTTCTAGTGTCGAAAGGATCCTGACATGGTAGTGAAATTAAAGAATTGGGGCTTAAAACCCGCAGTTCTGGTTGAGGGTGACATCGTAAACGTCTACGAGTGTAGCTTGCGGAGGGAACTCTTGGGAATTAGTGGAAAACATGTGTATTTGATTTATAAAAAGGTTTTCAATGCATTTGTTTTCGAAGTTCTGCATGTATGTTCTTATTTAAGATTCTTTATTGTTTCAGATATGTCTATGTCTAATGTCATCAATATTCTCGCACAAAATTCTTTAACTGGTCCTAACTTCTTGGAAATGAAGCGCAATCTTGAATACATCCTGGTACCAGAAGAACATATGTTCGTTCTGCAAGTACTTCGTCCCTTAGTGCCCACTGCTGAGTCCTCTCAAGAGGAAGTAGACTATTATAATAAGTGGGAGAAATCGAAAAACGTAGTGAAATGCTACATGATGACCACTATGTCGAAAGTCTTACAACATCAACATCAGCACCATAGGGACGCCTATGAAATTATGGCCAGTCTGGTGGCGACCTATGGGGAAACTGATAGAGCTGCCAGATTTAATCTCATGAGGGAAATCGTGAGTAGAAAAATGTCTGACGGCAGCTCAGTGAGAGAGCACGTAGTTTCCATGACTCACCTCATGGATGAGCTAACTGTGCATGGTGGAGGTATCAACGCTGAGGCTAAGGTCGATATCATATTGAACTCTCAACCCAAGTCCTTTGAGAGTTTCAGACTTAATGTTGTCTTGAACAAGAAGGAGTATACTCTTAATGAGTTACTCAATGACTTGATGGCAGCGGAATCAGTCATGAACCCTCAAAAGGTTATCTTAGCCACTTCTGGTAATCTCTCTGTTGTACCGAAAGGTATGAAGCAGAAAAAGGGGATTAAGAAGTGGGCTAAGAAGACACCTGTGAAGGATGGTGGGGCTGTGAAAAGGCCTAAAGTGGCGACTAACAGGGACAGGTGCTTCAGGTGTGGTAAGAAAGGACATTGGAGGAAAGATTGTCAGACCAACAAAGCTAGACAAGGTATGCCATTTGCATGTATGACTGTAAGCATGATTAGAGTCTGTTGTTGCTCTTCCTAGAGCTGTAAGCGCTGACTTGTTGATCATGTTGTTATACTTTGCAGGGGACCGTGCCGACAAGGCTGGTGAATAATGGCAAGAAGATACCAAGCTGCATGGATCGCAACGTCCTCTGACGGAGCCTCATGAAGTTTTCTTTTCCTTATGTTTTGATGGATTAAGTACATTTTTGAGAATTTCTTTTGTGGGCCGTGTTTTCGGCAGGACAAATGTTTTTTTTCAACTTCGCAATGGATATTTTATTATTTATGATTTCTATCATTGATAATAACGATGTTGTCCATTTTAGGATGTTGATTTATTCTGTTTATGCAGCTTCATCAAATATGTCCTTTTATATTGCATGTAATTGATAATCCTAGAAAGAGAAAACTTACTTTTTCTGAAGAGGATCTTACATATCTCTGGCACTTGAGACTGGGTCACTTCAGCTTGAAGCGGATTCTGCGACTTGCAGATGACGGTACATTGGACTTAGTCTGGGCTGTACCTTATCAAGTCTGCGAATCCTGCATCGAGGGCAAGATGTCAACTAGGCCTTTTAAGGCTAGTCAGTCTCGAGTAGAGGAAGTGTTGGAATTGATCCATTCTGACTTATGTGGACCCTTGTCCACACAGGCTCGTGGAGGGTACGAGTACTTCGTCACTTTCATTGACGATTACTCAAGGTATGGATACGTTTACCTGCTTCGCTACAAGTCTGAGTGCTTTGAGAAATTCAAAGAGTTCAAGACTGAGGTAGAAAAGAAGGTCGGGAAAACTATCAAGTCGCTGCGATTTGACGGCGGTGGCGAATACCTCGGCAATGAGTTCCTACAGTATTTTCTAGATCATGGGATTACATCCCAGTGGACTGCATCGGGTACTCCCCAGCAAAACGGTGTAGCTGAAAGAAGGAATAGTACTCTTCTAGAGATGGTAAGATCAATGATGAGTTATGCAAACTTACCAATTTCATTTTGGGGCTACGCATTGGAAACAACCGCTTACGTATTAAATGTGGTGCCTTCTAAATCAGTTTCTAAGATGCCTTCTGAGCTCTTCCTCGGTCGCAAACTAAGTTTGTGCAAGTTTAAAGTATGGGGTTTTCCGGCACACGTACTGTCGAAGGAACCTGATAAGTTAGAAAGCAGGTCAAAGGTTATGTTGTTTATAGGGTATCCCAGACAAACAAAAGGTGGTTACTTTTACTGTCCTGAGAGTTAGAGAGTCGTTGTTATCACCAACGCTAGATTCTTGGAGGACGAGTATGTGAGGTACCACAGGTCAAGGAGTGATATGGTTCTTCAAGAAATTGAAAACGAGAATGCAATTCCAAGGAAAGGGGAACGTGCAAATGTGGGTGCACCTGTGAGAGGTTCAGCACCACAGACACGTTCTTTAGTGCAAGGTGCAGAACCACAAGTTTCTGCACCTACTGCTGATGCGGCACCGATGCCTCGTCGTAGTGGGAGAGTTATTTTCCAGCTGGAAAGGTACATGTTCGTGGGTGAGTCTTTGGACTTGAGCCCGGAAGACGGACATCAGGACTATGACCCACTGACTTACGAAGAGGCAGTGCAAGACAAGGATGTTGATAAATGACGTGTTGCCATGGATTCCAAAATTAAATCCATAACTGCTATGGATGTGTACCAGAAAACTGAATTGCCGGATGAATTTAGGGCCATAGGGTGCAAATGGGTATACAAGAGAAAGAAAGGGGCGGATGGAGAAGTTACGATTTTTAAAGCCAGGCTAGTGGCAAAGGGTTATAGTCAGAAAGAGGGCATTGACTATGACGAAACCTTTTCACCCATAGCCATGCTCAAATCCATCCGAATACTCCTTGTCAGAGCTGCGCATATGGACCTCGAGATTTGACAGATGGATGTCAAAATCGCTTTCCTAAACGGTTACTTTGAAGATGGTAGGGACATCTATATGCGGCAACCTGAGGGCTACGTGCGCAAAGGCGAAGAACATCTTGTCTGGAAGCTTAAGAAGTCCTTGTACGGACTTAAGCAAGCTTCGAGGTCGTGGAACTTACGTTTAAATGATGTGATAAAATCCTATGGATTTTCACAGTTGGAAAATGAAAGTTGTGTATACCGATTTTGTGTCAGTAGGAGCGTGGTCTTCCTTGCACTATACGTTGATGACATAATCTTATTAGGATACAATGAGGGAGTGATGTCGGAAATCAAGTGATGGTTATCCGAACAGTTCCAAATGAAGGATTTGGGAGAAGCTGGCTACATACTTGGGATTAAGGTCTCACGAGATCGTAAAAGAAGGATGTTGAGCTTATCTCATGCATCCTATATGGATACTGCGATAGCCTGGTTCAGCAGGCAACTCGCCAAGAAAGGTTTGCTACCTTTCAGACATGGCGTTCGTCTTTTGATATGTGTGTAAAATGACCTATTTCTCGATATGTGAGCGTGCATGTTTGTGGCCATTTTACCCTCATATCATATGTTTTTGTCGTTATTTTGTTTTTGTTTTTGCAAAAAGAGGAGTTTCGGGAGCTTGGAAGAGTTGTCCGGCCGAGCAGTGTGCAGGCTCGGCCGAGCTGCCCAACAGAGAGCAGGCTCGGCTGATTGGGGTGCAGGCTCGGCCGAGCCATGGAACAGAGACCTCGCTCGGTCGAGCGAGGTAGGCACGGCCGAGCCAGGTCGAGTTTTCTCCATTTCCCATGGATTCGCTGGAGGCTCAGGCGAGCCAACTTCAGCTCGGGCGATCCGAGGCCCTGCTAGCTCATTTATAAAAGGGAGAAAATCAATTAAATGAAGGACTTTTTGCCAAATCAAAGAATAACCGTCACTAACTTCCATCTAGATTCAACTCTACACTTCCTTCCCCATTGAATCAAGGAGAACCAAGGAACATTCCTTCATCTTGGTGACATTTGAAGAAGGAGATTAGGTGGATTGGATTCAACGAAGGCAATCGTAGAAGATCAATTTTGACCTTGAAGCTTTCTAATGTCAATTCTTATCTTTCAACTTGTATTGCTTCTAATTGAAGGTATGAGGAGCTAAATTCCTAAGTGAGTGTTGTAATATGGATATTGAGATGGATTGAACCTTCTATGCTTTTTTACTTTCCTATGAAGTCTTGATTTGCACTTGAGCTTGTTCATACCTATTAGATGTAGGTAATAGCCAATCTATAGGTAGTTGATGTGAACGTTGCAACCAATACGCGGAAGGAAACATCGTGATAAGTGCATAATCATATAGTTTTAGTTCCAATCCATGTGTGGAGCTAGGATTATAGGGCAATAATCGACGGTCGGTTGGGATTGAGTTAGGGATTGATAACGTAGTTGTTTGAGATTTCTAATTTCATCCGCGGACAATTCACCGGTACAAAGGGGATTGACTAGGATAGAGTCGATTGCTCAACTTTATAGGAATTAAAATCCGTTTACAACATAGCTTGGTTTAATTTGGCTCAATTGAAGTTTACAAACATTCACTTCGTTCTAAGATTGTTGGACTTGTCACTCTAATCTACCCAAACATTTGATAGAAGTAAGTGATTGGTAATTTTAGCAAATTGTTGAATGTTTGATTGTATGCATTTGTAGTTTAGATTGCAATTCATAGCTAGATAGATCAAGAAAATCAACGACAATTATATTGCCTAGCTATTGATGCATCTTCTTACGAGTAAATAGTTTCCACGACAGCGAATAGAAAAGATCTCGGATTGATAATTTGATGTGAAAATTGTGTGTCACTTCACACGACGGTCACGTTTTTGGCACCGTTGTCGGGGAATCTTTTAGTAGGTTTTGTGGAATTATTGAAAGTTGAAGTATGGTATGCTAGGTGTTTGAGGAAATGCTTGTGTGAATATTTTTACTAACATTGTTTTGTTGTTATTTGTGTTTGTTTGTTTTTGTTTGATTGTTTACTTGTAATTGGTTTTGTGGATTTTTCCTAGGTAGTTTATGATCACTCGATCAAAGGCTAGAGAGCTTGAGGCAAGGAAACTTCAAGAAAAAAGAGCACATATTCAAATTGATTTTGAGATGGCAAACCATGGAGAAGACACGGTTAGGATAGAAGAGTTGGAAAGGCAACTCGAGTTGATGAAAGCTGTGATTAATGAGAGGAAAGGTCCGAGGCGACCATTACAAAATCTTTTTCGACCTCAAGGTGAACAGTTAATGGGAGGTTTTCGGTTAGGAGTAAATGCCCCGCAATTTGAGATAAAGTCACAGTTGGTCCAAATGATACAAAACAACCAATTTGGGGGGCACATAACCGAGGATCCAAATGTTCATATATCTCAATTTTTGGAGATTACTGATACTATAAAGATCAACCAAGTGCCTCAAGATCAAATACGGCTGTGGTTATTCTCATTCTCTTTGAGAGATGGTGCTAGGAATTGGTTCGAAGGCTTGGACAAATCAAATATTGTCACTTGGGAAGAGTTGAGAGAGAAGTTTTTATTCAAGTTTTTCCCACCAAGTTTGACTTTAAAGAGAAGGGCTGATATCACATCGTTTGGGCAAAGATACGATGAACCTCTATTCGAGGCATGGGATAGGTTCCGAGAGCTTCTACGAAAATGCCCAAGACATGGACTTTCTCGGATTCAACAGATTTACCAATTCTACGGGGGATTAAACTATGAAACGAAAGTGATGTTAGATGTTTCATCGGGAGGAGCATTTCTTGATCTTGAAGAGGAGAAGCTTGGAGGACAATTGAGAAAATGGCTGAGAATAGTTTCCATTGGCCTAAGGAACGCAAGGACTATCGATCACTTAAGTCGGTAAATGAGGCCAAGGAAAGTGAAGAATTCAAAGAGCAAATTGCGCTCATGCAAAAGAAGCTTGATGCGTTGTCTACATGGGGAAATAGAAATGAGGATATGATGGTAGTTCGGCATGAAGAGTCGCATCCGGAGAGTTTGAATTTTGTGAATCAAAGATTGGGGTTCAATGCTCGTCCCCAATACAATCCACAGGGGAACTTGTACTATCATCCTTCCAACCGTTTTCACTCGAATTTTTCCTATGCTAATCCAAACAACGCTCTCAATCCTCCATTACAAATTGAAGGGGGAAGTAGTAGACAAGGATATGCTGGGGGAAATAGTCGGTATGCTAATCAAGAACCAAGAAGAAATCCTAATGAGGAATTGGACAAGAGATTTGAAAAGTATGATGGCATGTTTGCCGAGATCTAACTTCAAATTTCCTCGATTGCAAAATAACTAAGTGGGAAGCACCAAGATTGGAAGTTTCCAAGTGATACGGAAATGGTGCAAAAGAAGGGTTGTAATATGGTAGAAGGAGAAAATAGAATGGAGGAAAATTTGGAAGTAGTGACTCCTAAGTTGGTGATGGACGAGGTGAAAGGAGAGTTGGAAGAAGAAATTGATGAAGGGAAGTTAGTTGAACTTAAGCAAGTGGAAGAAAATGAGGATGTGAGCATTGGAGAGGTGATACGTGCGTAAAATGAACCATATTTCGATGTGTGTGCATGCTTGTTTGTGGCTATTTTACTCCCGTATCATATGTTTTTATCGTATTTTGGTTGTGTTTTTGTGTTTTGTGTGTTTGATTTGTGTAGGATAGGTTTTGGGCATAAACGAGCATTTTTGGTGGAGTTTTGGAGGAAAATCGCACGTGTTTGGAGTTTTGAGGCGTCAACCGGCCGAGCGAAGCAGGACCGACCGAGCCACATCGACCGGGCGAGCTAGGACGGTTTCCTCCAGATTTTTGGCGGTTTCCAGCTTCGACCGGGCGATCCGAGGCCCTGTTTGCTTGACTATAAAAGGGGAGAAGTCAGTTATTTGAGGAGCTTTTTGTCATTTTTCATAAATCTAGTTAGGATTTCTCCTAGATTCCAATCTCTATCATGATTCATCCAAATTCTAGAGTATCTAAGAGCTTAATTCACCAATCCTTGGAAGAGAAGTGAAGAATCAAGGTGGTAGATCAAGGCATACAAATCCAATTGGGGAAGATTCCAATCTCTACTTTTCAAATTGTAATGGATGTAATTGAATTCAACTTTATATTTGTACAATTGAAAGGTATGTTGTTCTAATTCCTTTTGGATGTTGATTTGAGTAAGGATGCATGATCATTTGGTTTGAGAATTGTTTGTTTACTTTCCTTTGAGAGCTTGAATTGCACTAGAACTTGTTCCATACCTCCTAGGTGTAGGTAATAGCCAGCGTAGGAGGTAGTTGATGTGAACGCTGCAGCCAATACGCGGGCGGAATTGTCGTGAATAGTGTAGATTCATACAATTTTAGTTCCAATCCATGTGCGGTGCTAGGTCGTAGGGCAATAATTGACGAACTATTTGGAGTGGTCTAGGGCTTAATAATGTGATGGTTTGCAAGTCTTAGATCATCAACCATTAGCTCACCGTGACAAGGGGTTAACGAGTGTAGGGTCGATTGCTCAATCTCCTAGGAATTAAAATGTGTTTACATCAATGATTAACCTAATTTGATTGCATCTACACTCATCTCAACATCCTATCTTCCTAATTTGAGAATTTGATTGTCTTGGTTTACTGATTTAGGAAAGGATTGATCAATTGATGATTGTTTGTTTAATTCAATGTGTGTCATATATTGTTAGCATAGGTTTAAATTGAATGCTTAGATTGATAGAAACTACTCAACGATTGTATCATGCCTAGCTATAGGACTTTGCTATAGTATCTCGGTATTCTAGCGGGCGAAGCGGGGAAGGACCTGGATTTGACAAATATTATTCTTGAGTAGTTAGAGGTTTAATTTGATTGAACTTTTAGCCGCATCAAGAGGTTAAGTTTTTTGAGTATGTCAAGAAGGGAGACGTCGAGATGCCTCTACCGAAAGAAATAGAAAGAGTGCCTATGCTCGACAAACTTGTTGGTAAAGAAGAAGTAGTTGAAGATGGTATTAATAAGTTTGAAGAGAAGAACATTGCTAGTAAGAAAGAAGATCCCAGAGGTTTTGTAGTTGGATGAAGATTGGAGAGAAACATATTGAGAAAGCTTTGTGTGATTCCGGTGCAAGTGTCAACAATATGTCATGGGATTTGTTTAAGGAGTTGGAGGTTGGAAACTTAAAACCTACAAGTCAAATGCTTCAATTGGCTAACCAAGCTCTATTTTGCCCAAAAGGGGTAGTTGAAGATGTCCATGTCGAGGTGTTGACGTTTACCTTCCCGGGGGATTTCCTTCTTGTAGACATGAAGAATAAAGGGGGTATTCAACTTATTTTTGGAAGACCGTTCTTGCACACGGCCGATGCTCTTTTCGATATGAAGCACGGTGAACTCACGTTCCGTTGTTGTGGCAAGGAAGTGGTGTTTTCATTACCTCCGAAGAACATCGATGTTGGTGAATTTGAGAAGGTTGTAAACAAAAAGAGAATGAAGGATGAGTTGGAACCAAACTTAAAGAGTATGAATGAAGAAGAAGAAGTATGCAAGGATCCGGGGGATGATAAAGTTCTCGATCAAGTTCGACTCAAGAAAGCTCGTGTGGACATGGATCCACCAAGGAGCGCTAGAAGGAAGCTTCGTTTCCCCGAAGATTGCGTTGAGATATGCCAAGGTATGAGTTCTGGTTCCGCACCGTTCGATTATGATTGAGATGAGGTATGATCGTCGAGCTTTCGACGTTAAACAATCGCTTATTGGGAGGCAACCAAACCTTTTAAAATTTGTTCTTTTGCATAAGTGAATAATTATTAGGTTTATGATTTTTGTTGGAATAATATGTTTGTTATTTTGAAGGATTCTTAATTGTTGTGGTGCTACAATTTCGTGTGAAGAATGTGTGTATGAAGGATAGGCAAGGATGGAAGGCTACATGATTGGGAAGTTGTCGGAAAAGGGCAAAAAGAGGCATGAACGAGGGAGCTCGGCCGAGATCTTGGCAGGCTCGGCCGAGCCAAGCGACAGAGCTGATGCTCGGTCGAGCGCGGGGCAGGCTCGGCCGTGCCTTGCAACAAACCCTTCGCTCGACCGAGCCATCTCGTGCTTGGCCGAGCCATGCGTAGTTTTTAAAGCCCGCTCGAGCAAATGTTCGACCCATTTGCATCCCGGTCTAAATTTTCATCCCAGAAATTTTTCCTATACCTTAGTACTTTCAAGTGTCCTAATTCAACTGTGAAGTGCTAGTATGGCTAATCATCCGGGAAGTGGTTTTCTTTTTCCCGCTATATGCAGGCCTAAAGGATTTGATGATGACGAGTACGCTCGGTTCATTGCACTCTCAGTAGTGGGAACAACATACATGTGTGCGGTTACTTTGGAGGCATTCGATTTCAAGAAAGACATTTGGAATGTGCTTCAAGGTATTGGATGGGGGAAGTTACTTCATGGAAGATGGTCGGCCTACATGAAGCTCACGAAGGAGTTCTTGTCTACGGTACGGGTAACATGGGACGCACGAGGTTCACCCGAGATGGTAAATTTCAAACTTGATGATCAAGACATTTTCATGAGTAGGCAGGCTATTGATGTGATTTTTGGGTGTCCGGTAGATGCCCAGTTTATATTTGAGGAGATGAATCCCCAAAACTTGTGGGAATCTATTTCTGGCATTGCACCATCGAAAAATTTTCATATTGAAGATTGTAGGTCATACTTGATTAAGAATCCTATTATTCGTTATTTACATCTTATGATAGAGGGTTGGTCTTGTGGATATTATGGTACTGGTTGTGTTGGTTTGGCTGATTTCCAATTTCCGTTTGCGTTACTGCATGGGAGGCCCTTTTCTATTGGGGGATGGTTGATGGAAAATTGGAGCAATACAATTGGTGCTGATAATTCGGTTATTTGTGGTGGTGGATTACTATTTCCTATTTTTAGGCTTGTGGTGTTGATATGTCGGGAGTATTCGCTCCGGGGTTGAGCCTTAACACAACTACTCTGGTCACTAAAGCTTTTCTGGTTCCTGAAAAATTGGGTGTCTGCTACTTTTATAAGTTTGGAGATTTTGGGATTGAATTGCCTAACCGTGCGTTGACAGAGATTGATGATTTGGGGGATAGGTCTAATTGGTTGATGAGTACTGAAGCTCATCTGGACATGACTAGATTGGTGATGTCTCGATGTGAGGAGGTGCTTCCCAGACCATGCAGCTACTGTTGCCGTGATCAGCCACCACAGGACCCAGCAGACTAAAGGGAGTGCGAGCGCATCGGGTACCTTTTTACAAACTTAGTCTCACTTGACTAAGTTTGGGGGGAGTGGTCGGTATCCGGTGCTCTCTTCTGGTTCACTTCTCTTATCTCTATCCTTATCTTTAGTCTAGTTTAGATTTAGTTGTTGAATTTGAAATAACATTGATCTTCGATATGGTTGTAATTTGATATTGATATACTTTTGTGAGGATGGATGTTAATTGATTTGTTTTTATGGAATGTTTTGATGAATCATGGCGAGCTTGCATGTGTTTAATTCTTTCTAGTTGGTTTTGGTATGTGGATGTATAATGGTATGGAATGAATGGTGGTGCTAGTGGATTAATGTGTTAATTTTGGTGAAAGATTGGTTTGTGGTAAGATGGTGGACATGAGAACTTATTTGGTTTTATTATGCTCAAATTGTTTGGTGGTGTTGTATTGTTGTTTAGTAGGTGCAAATAAGGAATGAAGAGCGGTGATCGTGTCTACCGATGGGTAACGCTTTCTATCGTTCCTCTTACCATTTAGTTTCAAATTGAATTTTGTTGGCATGTAGAATGTTAGTTAGGTTGTTTTGTGCTTGTCGTGTGTGCATGATGAACCCAAATGCGAATTGGAGATTTGAATCATGACCTACTTTGTAAGGCTAAAATTTGCTTCGACCAATGATAGGGCATAATCTAGTTGTTAAGGTATACTTAAATTGAACTTTTGAATTGCCGAGTTTTGTGTGAGGTTAATGTTTAGGACTTGACAAAAGTCGTGAGTATTTGAGCCTTGATATTTTCATATTCTTTTTGATTGAGAGTGGCAAGTTTGAGAGCACAAAATCTAGAACTTGAATGTATTCTCCATCTATTGGGCATGAGTTTGGTAACTAAAAAATGATCTTAGGCCATCGATTCTTAGTTCCTTTTTTCACTTTGGAAGTATAAGGTTGTTGATATCATAATTTTACCGTTCATACCCTTGTTTCCCGTGATTGTGCTTAAATGGAGAATTTTCTTCAAAAATATTAGGACAAAATTTGGGGGGAATGAGCGTATGAGGGTGAATACGGAGATGAGAGTTGGGATGGGAATCAATTGGTATCTTGAGTTGTGATTATTGAGGCAATGAAAGTATTGATTGTAGGATCAATATAAATCCTAGGAAAATGGGTACCAACAAAACTTTGGGTACTATAAAGAAAAAAAAAGAAGAAGAAAAGAGGAAAAGAAAGGAAAAGCACCATGAATGAAAAAATGAGGGTGCTAGAAAAGGAGAAAGAGAAAAGAAAGAAAAGGAAAAAAATGTATGAGAATTGTTTGATGAAAAAGCCTCAAGGTTGGAAGTGGATTGAAGAGAATAAGTTTGGGGGTTTTGGGATTTGGAGAAGTTCGTCACTTTAGCCCAAAACCACCTACCTTTTAGTAAGCCACGTTATAACCATAAAAAAAGACCTTTTTGATTTTAGGAGCCAACTCGTTGTAGTATAGTGGTGAGAATTGTTTCAAGCCTATGGAAATTGTGCTCGATATCTTGTGAATGAGTGAATTCATCAAACCTTAAACACGTAAGGGAGTGCTTTCATTTCTTTATCCAATGTTGATGAGTGGTTGAGTCGTTAGCATTAACCGTGTCACAAAGTTAGGTGATAATCTTGTTCGATAAGAGCATGCCAAGATGACTATGATGAGCTATGAGGTTGTTTGATGAGGTTTATTGATTGCTTTACTTTGTTTTGATTGAGGACAATCAAAGGTTCAAGTTTGGGGGATTATGATATGTGTGTAAAATGACCTATTTCTCGATGTGTGAGCGTGCATGTTTGTGGCCATTTTACCCTCATATCATATTTTTTTATCGTTCTTTTGTTTTGTTTTTGTATTTTCGTGTTTGAAATGATACAGGATACATTTTGAGCATAATTTAGCGTATTTTGGGAAGTTCTGGAGGAAAATCGTCCAAGTATGAAGTCCGAGGAAGCTAAGTCCGCCCAAGAGTTGCAAAAAGAGGAGTTTCGGGAGCTTGGAAGAGTCGTCCGGCCGAGTGGTGTGCAGGCTCGGCCGAGCTGCCCAACAGAGAGCAGGCTCGGCCGATTGGGGTGCAGGCTCGACCGAGCCATGGAACAGAGACCTCGCTCGGTCGAGCGAGGCAGGCTCGGCCGAGCCAGGTCGAGTTTTCTCCATTTCCCACGGATTCTCTGGAGGCTCGGCCGAGCCAACTTCAGCTCGGGCGATCCGAGGCCCTGCTAGCTCGTCTATAATAGGGGAAAAATCAATTAAATGAAGGACTTATTGCCAAATCAAAGAATAACCGTCACTAACTTCCATCTAGATTCAACTCTACACTTCCTTCCCCATTGAATCAAGGAGAACCAAGGAACATTCCATCATCTTGGTGACATTTGAAGAAGGAGATTAGGTGGATTGGATTCAACGAAGGAAATCGTAGAAGATCAATTTTGACCTTGAAGCTTTGTAATGTCAATTCTTATCTTTCAACTTGTATTGCTTCTAATTCATGGTATGAGGAGCTAAATTCCTAAGTGAGTGTTGTAATATGGATATTGAGATGGATTGAACCTTCTATGCTTGTTTACTTTCCTATGAAGTCTTGATTTGCACTTGAGCTTGTTCATACCTATTAGATGTAGGTAATAGCCAATCTATAGGTAGTTGATGTGAACGTTGCAGCCAATACGCGGATGGAAACGTCGTGATAAGTGCATAATCATATAGTTTTAGTTCCAATCCATGTGCGGAGCTAGGATTATAGGGCAATAATAGACGGTCGGTTGGGAGTGAGTTAAGGATTGATAACGTAGCTGTTTGAGATTTCTAATTTCATCCACGGACAATTCACCGGTACAAAGGGGATTGACTAGGATAGAGTCGGTTGCTCAACTTTATAGGAATTAAAATCCGTTTACAACATAGCTTGGTTTAATTTGGCTCAATTGAAGTTTACAAACATTCACTTCGTTCTAAGATTGTTGGACTTGTTACTCTATCTACCCAAACATTTGATAGAAGTAAGTGATTGGTAATTTTAGCAAATTGTTGAATGTTTGATTGTATGCATTTGTTGTTTAGATTGCAATTCATAGCTAGATAGATCAAGAAAATCAACGACAATTATATTGCCTAGCTATTGATGCATCTTCTTACGAGTAAATAGTTTCCACGACAGCGAATAGAAAAGATCTCGGATTGATAATTTGACGTGAAAATTGTGTGTCACTTCACACGACGATCATCTTTCTAGTAGGCAGTGTCCTGAGACACAGCGGGAGAAAGATGAGATGAGTCTTGTACCATATGCTTCAGCGGTGGGTAGCCTCATGTATAAGATGTTGTGTACCAGGTCAGATATATGTTATGCCGTTAGCATGGTAGCTAGATATCAGTCTAACCTTGGACAGGCGTATTGGACTGCGGTAAAGCACATCCTCAAGTATTTGAAGAGAACTAGGAATTACTGCCTAGTTTATCAAAGTGAGGATTTGTGCCCTGTGGGTTATACAGACTCGAATTTCCAAAGGAACCAGGATGAGAAGAAATTGACCTCGGGATATGTGTTTACCTTTGGAGGTGGAGCTGTATCTTGGAGGAGTTCAAAGCAGAAATGCATTGCTGACTCCACCATGGAGGTGGAATATGTCGCAGCCTCCGAAGCCTCGAAAGAGGGGGTATGGCTGAGGAACTACCTTTTAGAGTTGGGCATGATTCTGAGTTTGCCGAGAAGCATCACAATTTATTGTGATAACTCTGGTGCAGTGGCGAACTCAAAGGAACCGTGGTCTCACAGGGCAAGCAAACACATAGAGAGAAAGTACCATATCATACAAGAGATCATATCGAGGGGCGATGTGCTGATCAAGAGGATTGACACTGTAGACAACCTTGCTGATCCATTTATAAAGAGCTTGCCGCAGAAAGTTTATGAAAGACATATTCGTGAGCTAGGTCTGAGGTGGATGCCGACCACTGACAGTGGTTAACGAGATATCTTGCTTGATAGACGCACTGTATACTCTGTAATAGCTTAGTTATGCTTTGAGTATAAGTGGGAGATTGATGGGTTTTGTATACAGAAAGCATTTATTACAACGAGTATACAACGATTTATTTCTCCTATCTGTCAAACAAACTTACATGTATGTAACAATGGTATCCTCTTGTCTCACCGATAGGGAAGATCATACGGCGTGTAGTAGATCGCAGAAGATAGAATGATCTTTTGACCTAGTGAGACATAAACTTGATCACATCCGAGACAGCGTATGAGGATACGTCTGTGCGAATGGCTGCGACATTGTTGGAATAAGTAATCTGTCTTGGTTACTTGACATGCTAGTACGCATGGGTGGCATATTGATGGACCGCAGTGAGATGTATTCGACTGTCTGACATCAGTGAATACATGATCTCGTTCTTGATTGAGTCTAAACCCTAACGACGGTTCAGGGGTTTGCACGAATTGACTGTTACTTTGACTTGCCATGGTGGAGAGCCTAAGTAACGTGCTCTTATATCCGCATCTTAGGTTGCAGCAGTTCGTGTAGTACTGCCCGAGACTGGGTTTAGGTAGACAACATCATTCAGTTTATTGAAAAATAAATTAATTATAATTCTGCGATATTAAAATTTATTACAAACAAAAAGTAAAATTATCGACATTCTCTTTTCATTTTCAAAATTTATATATATGCTTAACAACAAAATCTTAACAAAATTAATTACCCAATATATTTTCCCTGTAAAAAGTATTGCACAAAAGAATATTATTCAAACTATGAAAATAATTATTATTTATTTATTTTTATCACATGTGTAATCCGTGTATATTAGATTTTGTTTGATAGTTTTTTTTCCCATTGTTAGCAAGAAGTTTTTCCACAACTATTTATTTGTGTTTTTCTTACACTTGATTTTGTGATTTTTTTAAAGGTAATTTTATATATAATATAATATGTACTCTTTACATACTCTTGAATAAAATAAAATAAAACAATCATTTTAATATACAGTGGAGTTGTATGTAGAGAAATCAATTTACTAATACTGACTTTAATTCATAGTGGTGTTTATACTATTTTATAGTGTATATTAAATATAATGTTTAAATTAAAACTCATAATTTAGTTGTCCTAAAAGAAATTTGAACCCACGATCTCTTAGTCATGCGCACGGCACTTTCACTACTGCCGCTCTCCGAACATGGGACATTATTTTGTAGTATATATCACACATTGTAGTGGTGAACATAATTACAAAGATGATTGTTGCTTATATTTGTAATAGTCAAGATATTTACTTTATTTTTATATGATTTATCGTAGTTTTATAAATTTTATATGCATGATTGTGTCTTGGTGTATGTTATACTTTGGGTAAGGTAGTGTAGGCTTTCGTGAGAAGAAACGAGTGAAAAAAGCAAAAAAAATATTCATGCCGAAAGTCCGAGCTCCACGAGACGGTCAATGTGACTGTGATAGGGAGCTAGGAACATTGATACAAAGCTATGATGGAGAAGGATTGAAGCAACACTCTCTATGATGCTTTGTGTCTACCAATACAAAATGCATAAATTGTTGGGACTATAAACGAGGTCTCATTAAATATAACTTCAAGCTGGGAAACCCAATGTCAACTTACTAATAGAAAGTAGATTTTTGGTGAGAGACGGAACAACCAAGACATTCAATAATTGAACACAGTCAGAAAGTCGAGTGTTAACAATATGAGAGATAGAAAGCCAAGCACCATAGTAACAATAACACTATCATGCTAGAGTACGACTGAGAGTTCTCCAAAGAATTAGAAGTTGGTGTCATGTGGGCTGAGGGATGATGCGGCTAAAAGTTCAATCAAATTAAACTCCTAGCTACACAAGAATAAAATTTGTCAAATCCAGGTCCTTGTTCCCTTCGCCCGCTAGAATACCGACATATCAAAACCACAAGCCTTAAAAATAGGAAATAGTAATCCACCACCACAAATAACCGAATTATCAGCACCAATTGCATTGCTCCAGTTTTCCATCAACCATCCTCCAATAGAAAAGGGCCTCCCATGCAGTAACGCAAACAGAAATTGGAAATCAGACATACTAACAGCACCAGATCCATAAAAACCACAAGACAAGCCCTCTAACATAAGGTGGAGATACCGAACGATAGGATTCTTAATCATGAATGACCTACAAGACTGCACATCGAAATCACCCAAAATACTAACTCCAGAAATCGATTTCCACAATTCAAGAGGATTAAGCTCATCGAATGCACACACAGATTCCATTGAACACCCAAATATCCTATCAATATCTTGTCTACTCAAGGAAAACTCTTGACCAACAAGTTTAAACTTTACCAGAACCGGAGCACCATTTGCACTCCGTATGACTTGAACAGAGCCCAAGAATTCCCTCGTCACCCGCACGAACGACGGCCATCTCCCATGAATTAATTTCTTCCATCCCATGCGAGTGAGCAACTTCCACACATCCTTCTTCAAATCCAATGCTTCCAAAGTTTCTTGGCAGAGATAAGTTGTTCCAATCACTTGCATTTGTGTCAACGTAATGAACCTTGCATATTCATCATCATCAAATCCCTCAGGCCTGCAAATAGAAGAAGAAGGAAATCCACGTCCATGCTCGTTAGCCATAGCACTTCAAAAGAGTAGAGTTACACACAACGAGATGATAATGAGTCAAAGAAAATTTTTGGAAAGAAATTTCAACTGCGATGAAGAATGGGCAAAATGGGATCAAGCCCAATTATTTAAATCTGTGCGTGGCTCGGCCGAGCAGCAGATGGCTCGACCGAGCGACGCTGCTATTTTGTGCATATGGCTGGCGCGTTTGGGCTTGGTCGAGCCTGCCTCGCTCGACCGAGCGAGGCCTCTGACTAAGGCCTTCGACCCAGCTCGGCCGAGCCTGCGTTGCTCGGCCGAGCTTCCCCTGTTTTAGCCAATTTCAGCCCTCTTTTTGACATCTTCCCGATCATGTTGCCTTCCATCCTTTCTATTCTTCATACAAAAATTATCAAATGAAAGTAGAGCACCATAAACAATTAAGAACCCTACATTAAGAACACTAAACAACATTATTCAACCAAAATCATTAACACACCATTATTAAAAAATGTGAAAATAACAAAATTTAAACATTGGGTTGCCTCCCAATAAGTGCTTGTTTAACGTCGAAAGCTCGACGGTCATACCTCATGTCAATCATGATCAAACGATGCTGATCCCGAACTCATACCTCGACTTATCACCACGTGATCCTCCGGGAAGAACAACTTCCTTCTTGCACTTCGAGGTGGATCCATATCCACTAGAGCCTTCTTTGTCCGACCTTGATCGTATTCTTCTAAATCTCCCGGATCATCCTTTTCTTCGTCTTTGTCCCCCATGAGGTTTAATCCCAGGTCGAGCACGTCCTTCAACCTCTTTTTTCTATCAACTTTCTCCTCTTCAAACTCATGCAAACTCTTTGGAGGTAAGGAAAAGACAACTTCTTTTCCACAACAACGGAAAGTGAGCTCCCCTTGTTTCATGTCGAAGAGTGCATCGGCTATATGCAAGAAAGGCCTTCCAAAGATCAATTGAATACCACCTTTGTTCTTCATGTCCACCACGAGAAAATCTCCGGGAAATGTGAATGTCAAGACCTCCACATGCACGTCTTCAACTACTCCACCAGGACAAAAGAGAGCTTGATTTGCCAATTATAAGACTTGATTTGTAGGTTTAAGATGTCCAACCTCCAACTCTTTGTACAAGTCCCATGACATTATATTCACACTAGCACCGGAGTCACACAAGGCTTTCTCTATTATCACATCTCCAATTTTGCAACCAATGACAAAACTGCCCGGATCCTCCTTCTTGCTAGCTATGCTCTTCTCTTCATATTCACTACTTCTCGGTTCATTTGGTTCACCATCCGAGATTAACTCAACTCCAACAAGTTCATCCAACATGGGTACACGTTCAATCTCTTTCAGAAGTGGCATCTCTATATCTCCTTTCTTCACATAATCAAAGAAATGCACATTTTCAGGTTGTTCTTCTTTCTTTTCTTCCACATTCTCTACTTCAAACTCCTTTCCATCTTCCTTCACTATACTCCCTTCTTCTTTGATCTCCACACTTTCCACTTTTGGAGTCATGACCTCCAATTTCTCATTCATCCTATCTTCACCATTAATCATATTGCAACTTTTCTTTTGTACAACTTCCGTGTCGCTTGGAAATTTCCCAGCTTGATGTTTGCCACTTAATTGTTTAGCGATTGAGGAAATTTGCAGCTAGATCTCCGCGAACATCCCGTCATACTTCTCAAAACGCTTATCAATCTCTTCATTTGGATTCCTCCTCATCTCTTGATTCACATATCTACTACCTCCCCCAGCATATCCTCCTTGGCTACTACTCCCTCCTCCTTCCAATTGCATTTGAGGATTGAGAGCGTTGTTCGGATTTGCATAAGAGAAATTAGGGTGGAATCGGTTGGATGGATGATAGTACATATTTCCTTGAGGATTGTATTGAGGTCGATTGTTGTACCCCATTCTTTGATTGACGAAATTCACATTCTCCGGATAAGCATTCTCATGCTTAAGTATCATCATATCCTCTTTTCCACTCCCCGAAGTAGATAACTTGTCAAGCTTTCTTTGCATGGCAGCTATTTGTTCTTTGAAATCCTCAGTCTCATAAGCATCATTTACCGACTTCACCGGTCTATAATCTTTCCGTTCCCTTGGCCATTGGAAACTATTTTCGGCCATCTTCTCAATTGTCTTCCAAGCATCTTCCTCCTCTTGATCGAGAAATGCACCTCCCGATGAATCATCCATCATAACTTTTGTATCATAATTCAATCCACCATAGAATTGGCAAATTTGTTGACTCCTAGAAAGACCATGTCAAGGACACTTGCGTAGAAGCTCTTGGAACCTATCCCAAGCTTCATAGAGAGGTTCATCGTACCTTTGCCCAAACGATGTTATATCCGCCCTTCTCTTCAAAGTCAAACTTGGTGGAAAAAACTTGAATAGGAACTTTTCTCTTAATTCTTCCCAAGTGGCAATATTTGACTTGTCTAAATCTTCGAACCAATTCCTCGCCGAGTCCCTCAAAGAAAATGAGAATAACCGCAGCCGTATTTGGTCTTGGGGAACTTGGTTGATCTTTATGGTATCTGTAATTTCCAAAAATCGAGATATATGAACATTCGGATCCTCGGTCGCATGTCCCCCAAACTAATTATTCTGTATCATTTGGACCAACTGTGGCTTTATCTCAAATTGTGTGGCATTTACTCCTAACCGGAAACCTCCAGTCATCGGCTCCCCTTGAGGTCGAAAAAGGTTTTGAAGTGGTCTACGAGGACCATTCCTCTCATTTAGTAAAGCTTTCATCAATTTAATATGTCTTTCTAACTCTCCAATCCTAACCGTATCTTCTCCTAGGTTAGCCATTTCCAAATCAATCTCAATATTTCCTTGCCTTTGTTGTAATTTCCTCTCCAAAAGCTCACGAGCCTTGGACCTCATGATCATAAACAACCTACAACTCGACAAAGGAACCCAATTACCAAACCAAAACAACTTGATCAAACAAAAGAAAAACAACTATCAAACAATAAGCAAAAAGCTAAAAGTTCACACAAGCAATAACACAAACACCTAGCCTACAAGCTTCACTTTTCCCCCAATATCTAGCAACCTATTAAATGAATTCCCCGGCAACGGCGCCAAAACTTGATGCGGCTAAAAGTTCAATCAAATTAAACTCCTAGCTACACAAGAATAAAATTTGTCAAATCCAGGTCCTTGTTCCCTTCGCCCGCTAGAATACCGAGATACTATAGCAAAGTCTTATAGCTAGGCAAAATAGAATCGTTGAGTAGTTTCTATCAACTTGGCAATCAATTTCAATCTATGCTAACATCATAATACGAACAATCAATTAAACCAACAATCAACATTCAATCAATTCTCTCCACAAATCGGTAAACCAAGACAAGCAAATACTCAAATTAGGTAGATAGGATGTTGAAATGAACGTAGATGCAATCCAATTAGGTTAATCATTGATGTAAACACATTTAATCCCTAGGAGATTGAGCAATCGACCCAACACTCGTTAACCCCTTGTCACGGCGAGCTAACGGTTGATGATGCTAAGACTTGCAAACAACCACGTTATTAAGCCCTAGACCACTCCAAATAGATCGTCAATTATTGCCCTACCACCTAGCACCGCACAGGGATTGGAACTAAAATCGTATGAATCTACACTATTCACGACGATTCCGCCCGCGTGTTGGCTGCAGCGTTCACGTTAACTACCTCCTAAGTTGGCTATTACCTACACCTAAGAGGTAAGGAACAAGTTCTAGTGCAATTCAAGCTCTCAAAGGAAAGTAAACAAACAATTATCAAATCTAATATTCATGCATCCTTGTTCAAATCAACATCCAAATAGAATTAGAACATCATACCTCTCAATTGTAACAATACAAAGTTGAAATCAAATACATCCAATACAATTGACAAGTAGAGAGTAGAATCTTCCCTAATTGGATTTGTATGTCTTGATCTACCCCCTTGGATCTTCAATTCTCCTCCAATGATTGATGAATTTAGCTCCTTGATACTCTAGGATTGAGATGAAATCGTGATGGAAATTGGAATCTAGGGGAACTCCTAACTAGATCTAATGAAAAGTGACAAAAAAGCTCTTCAAATAACTAAGTTTCCCCCTTTTATAGACGAGCAAACAGGGCCTCGGATCGCCCGGTCGAAGTACGGCTCGCCCGGTCGAAGCTGGAAACTGCCAAATTGCGGGAAAATTTCGATCTGGCTCGACCGAGCCACTTCTCTGTTGGCTTAGCTCGGCCAGTCCTGCTTGGCTCGGCCGGTCGAGCTCTCTGTCCGGCTTGGCTCGGCCGGTCCTGCTCTGCTCGGTCGGTCGAGCTCTCTGTCCAGCTTTGCTCGGCCGGTCCTGCTCCGCTCGGCCGGTCGACGCCTCCAAACTCCAAATTCGTGCGATTTTCCTCCAAAACTCCACCAAAAATGCTAGTTTATGCCCAAAACCTATCCTACAACATTCAAAACACAAAAACACGAAAACACGACAAAAGAACAACAAAAACATATGATATGAGAGTAAAATGGCCGCAAACATGCACGCTCACACATCGAAAAATAGGTCATTTTATGCACATATCAAGGGACCGGTGTCAAGGAACCAAATTGATGTTTTAGGTTGAGAGAGAGTAGCTAGCGGAGAATGTGTCAGCCAAGTGTGTAGCTACTGGAGATGACAGTGGAAGAATACCTTTTCAGACATAAATTGACATAGTGGCCTTCATGACGACAAATTTGGCAGGGAGGTGGTCAAAGTTTTTAATTGCGGCCACGACTGCAAGAGTTGGAGTAACGTAAACCACTGCCATGGCCACGAGAAGAATTAGAATTTCCAAAGGAAGGTGGGCACTTCCCCAAAGGTTTATACTGGTTGTAGAAGGAAATAGAGAAAGATCATGTCGTGTTAATGGATTCTTGAAATAATACAAAGCTCTCAACTTTAGATAGGAGATCAGAGAAGTTATGAAGAGGAGTGAGCATCATTTGAGCAACATTATCTAAAAAAAACGAACTAAAACCTCGAAGAACTTTATACGTATCATCGATGGGGAGTCCCATAGCTGCCAGTTGATCACATAAGGACTTGAAGTTTTGGCCATATTCAATCGCAGATCGAGTCCCTTTCTTCATAGTTTGGAGGTCGTCTTTAAGGATACTTGCGATACTTGGAGCTGTGATTATACACGACCTCAAGAGCGAGCCATACCACGCGCAAAGTGGTGCAGTAGAGTACTTCAGCCATGAACTCCTCTATTGAGATGAGAGAAGTAGACTAAGGCGTCATTGATTTTTGGTGCGCTAGAGTTCATATGATCCATTGACTACGAGGTGCCATCGGTGGACGGAAGTGTATTAGAGGGAAGAGATTTGATGTTGTCTATGTAACCAAATAGGTTTTGGCTGCAGAGAAGAGTGGTGATATGCTTTTTTTATAAAATATTAATAAGGCAATGCGGGATATAATGCACTTCCAAAATACACAAAGTAACAATTAATCATTCGAAGACAAAATTATTGTATTTGGTGGTAATTTTAGACATATTTTGCCTGCTATACCAAGTGGTAGTAGAGGATATGTTTTTAATGCAACAATTAATTCATCTTACTTATGGCATAATGTGAAAGTCTTGAAGTTGACGATAAACATGCGATTGAATATGCTTGGAGAGCATATGCAAATATCCACACTAAAAGACTTTGCTGAGTGGGTTGCAACAATTGGGGATGAGACTTTAAGAACACCAAATGACGGCGAAGGAGTTATTGATATCCCTGAAGATATTAATATTAAATTCACCAGAGATCCAATTAATCAGAGCTATTGTTAATAAAACGTATCCTATAACAGTTATTGGATCAATAGATGTTTCATATTTGCAGCACCAGGCTATTTTTGACACTAAAGAATGATGTGATTGAGTGGGTCAGTCAATATATGACATCGTTAAACAATAATGTGGGCAAGGTATACTTAAGTTTAGATTCTATGTGCACAATATAAAATGTAGCAGATATTCTTAATGAAGTGCACACTCTAGAATTCTTGAATACAATTAAGTATCCTGGATTACCAAACCGTGAGATGAATTTAAAAGTTGGAACACCGATCATGTTTTTAAGGAACATTGATCATTCATCTGGTTTGTGCAATGAGACTCGATTGGTTGTAATACAACTTGGTAATCATGTCATAGCGGCCAAGATTCTGAGTGGGAAAAATACTTGTGAAAGAGTTTTTATTCCAAGGATGACTATAATACCATAAGTTCCTCAAATTCCATTCAAGTTTCAGCGTAGACAATTCTCAATTTAGGTTTCATATGTCATGACTATAAACAAGAGTCAAGAACAGTCACTATCGCATGTGGGAATTTTTCTCAGCAAATCAGTATTTGCACATGGATAGTTGTATGTTGTTGTGTCTAGGGTCACAAATATTATGCTGGATTGAAAATCTTTATATGTGACAAAGACGACCGAAGTTTGTCAAAAACTTCAAATGTTATGATCAAAGAAATTTTCTAGAATTTATAATTTGACATGTTGTAATTCATATGTTTTTCTTCAAATCAATGAGTAATTAATTATTGAAAATCTTCATACATTTATATTATGTAGTCTTCATTGTTTTAATTTATCAAGTATTAATTTTATTACTACTCATACAGAATTAAGTTACTCTATTATATACTGAGATACTTTTATTCAAAATCATTTTTATTCATAAGCATTTTATCATATGTTAGAAGATTTATTATTTATGTGTCTATTATTATTTCAATTTTTATAGTGTATAATTCTTATGTATATAAATTATAATACTCATTTATTTTAATAATACTTATTTTATAATTTTTTTATAACATAATGATAATACAATACAAATAATATATATACGCCGTGCAATACGCGGGCAGAAAACTAGTATACTCAAATACTATAAACTTTTTTTATAAAATTACTTTTTTATCCTGATCTGGTCATCCACATTTTGGCCAAAGCGTTTTTTCCTATTAAAAATACACTAATTTATTTTATAAATTAAGGGTCCTTTGGTTTGTGGCTTTCTGAATTAGAGAGTGGAAAAATTGGGAAACACATAGTTTATTTTAAGGGTTTGGGCTTGGAGAAACAATAATTATTCCTGAATATTTAAAAATTAAATCCATACTCGCGCGCAATGCGCGAATCAAATACATAATACAATATTTTAATATTATGATAAATGTAACAAAATCATATGTAGTATTTACATATTTCTTTTGATTTTTTTGTAAGTAAATCTTTATTTTATTCATCACTATTATATGTTAATATATTATAATATGAATTAATTTATATATTATATAGTTTAAGAAAAATAAAATAGATACATGAAACACTAAGCTTAAAAAAATAAGAACTTAATTTAAAAAATTGTTCCAATAACAAATTATACTTATATTATTTAAAAAATAGTAAATAAAATAAAATAGTAAGTTGTAATATTTTAAAATTTCACAAATATAAGTTACTAGTTTAATTTTTTTTGTTATTGTTTTTTGTATATCTATATCATAATAGAATAAATAAAGTAAAAAAAAATTATTATTGATATGATATTTTTTGAAGGAAAAGTAGCAAAAATGTAAATATGTGCAATTAATTTGTTTTAATATATTAGTAGATAGATTACTCAAACTCGTCTCATATAATGGGTTTCGTTCCATTCCAAAATCTTTCACTCCCCGAGTTAATTTTTTATTTTCTTTAGCCTGGTCACTCGACCCCCTTTGTGAGGGCATGCATTTTAGCTATGAACGGACTAGGATCAGCCCGGTCAATCAGTCACATATTGACCGGACACGATAATCAATATTGTGAGTGTAGTGAAATGAACATTTTATTAGTGCGCATAAAAATTTTGTCATTTTAGGAAATGCAACTAATATAACGAGACAGACGAAAAATGAAAGTGGAACTAATATAATGAGACAGAAGGAGTATAATTGATTGATTAATTAATTAATTTTAGAACTTTAAATTTCATATCTTTTTTTTATTTTAGGTAAGTTATAATTAATTTTTATTCTTATTTTATAATTGTTTGAAAAAACCTATTATTATGATGTCATATTTTTATAATTTTTTTCATATTTCATATTATTTATAAGTATTTTTAATATTAAAACATAAACTAGTTAAATAAAATAATAAATAATTTAATTGTTTTTATTTTTCAAGTTATCAAAATAATCTTTATTATGTTTACTTTATCAGTTTTATTTTGTATTTGATGACATTATAATTATTATTTTTAAAGTTTTCATAATAAAATTTCCTTGTTATTTTATTATTGTTTTTATATGATATTTATTTATCATTTTATTATAATTAGTTTTTATTATTATTTGATTATCATATTATTTGTTGTTATTTATATTTTTTTATATTAAGATTTTAATGCATTATTAAACTCATAAATTCAACAAATCAAATGGAAAATAATTGTTGGTCCCAAAATATTAGTTAAACATGCAATGGAAGTTATTTAAGAGTAGTGTGGCCTAACTTACTCTTACTCAAGTTGGTCAGTGCTCTAAAAACTGTTTTAAGGCTTGAGATATTACTTAGTCAAATTCAAGATATTTATCAACAATTTGTAGGTTGTTGTGTTTCAAATGTGCGAGCAAAGAGCAATAAACGAGACATGATATTTATAATTCGGATACTAAATGATCCTACGTCCACTCTTCGATCGCCAAACGGATCAGAAATCACTAGAAAATATTTACAATGTGATGTAGTTGGTCTGTAGAAGTCGCAGAAAACTCTTATGTCCTCCAGCTATATGCACACCCGCTAGCTAGCCTATTTCGTAGCTGCTCTCTTAAGTTTGTGCAACCTTACCTCGAACACGTCGTTAGGCCTCACCAACTGGTATGTGTGAGTTTGAATTCTTCACAGAACATTGGTAGTAGTGGTTGGTTGATTAGTTATT
This sequence comes from Plectranthus barbatus, assembly GCA_026898455.1. NCBI lineage: Eukaryota > Viridiplantae > Streptophyta > Magnoliopsida > Lamiales > Lamiaceae > Plectranthus > Plectranthus barbatus. Next base: position 208,955 of record JAPKLW010000996.1, on the reverse strand, counting down.
GTTACTAAAAGGAATTCAAAAACTCATCTCAAATTCAACTCTAGAGAGAGTATGAACTTCGGAATATAAAATTTATCTTAGTTGCTAAGAGTCTCGTGTTCAAAAACACAGAATAACTAATTGAGCTTGTAAGCGTTTGAGGGTTTGCAAACGTTCGTTTGATTTTCTTGTACTTATATTCGTTCCTCGAAATGCGTTATATAACTCTTTCTCTGTAAAATTCTGCTAATATATATAGTCACGGAGATGGAAAGGAGTCGATGTTGAAGTAGTTGACCAACCATGCTTTCTCTGACAAACTTGTTGTGTCAACAGTGTTACAGCCCTACTCCACATATCTGCTTTCATCCTGGTTGGTCAGAACAGCTCTTTTTCAAACATCCTAGGAATCTAAACTTGTTGATTCCTTAAGCTTGTAAAAAGAAACCACCTTTCGTTTGCTAGGGGTTGCCCACAAATAACATTATCTTAGACCTTGCTTCTAACTTATCAGCTTCCTTTGTCAGCACGTATGCTAGGCAACCCCATCCTCTCAACTTTGACAATCCTGACTTTTGCCCATGTAGAGTTCCATCGGGGTCTTTGGAACTAATTTAGAAGGTACTAGGTTAAGCAGGTATGTTGTTATCTTTAGTGCATAACCCGAAAACAAAATAGGCAAGCTAGTATAGCTCATCATTGACCTAATCATCTCTAAAAGAATCATATTTCTTCTTTTCGCCACACCATTTTGCTGAGGGGTGTGAGGTACAGTCCACTGAGGCGTAATCCCTTGCACTTCCAGATACTCTAAGAACTCATTGTTGAGATACTCACCACCACTATTAGATCATAGTGTTTTACAGTCTTATTTAACTTCTTATCTGCCTCAGCCTTAAATTCCTTGAATTTCTCAAGGCATTCAGACTTGTAATGAAGTAGATAAACATATCTATATCTCAAGTAGTCATCAATGAAGATGACAAAGTATTTGTGCCCTCCACGGACATGGGTCAACATCGGTCCACTCAAATCATAGTGGAACAATTCTAATACATCACTTGCTCGAGACTCAGTTTCCTTGAAATACATGGTCGTCATCTTTCCCTCTATGCAAGATTTATAAACTCGATGCAGAATTACCTGGATTAGATCCATAATTCTATCATCTACAAGATTCCTAATACTCTTTAGATTTACGTGACCTAGTCTCAAGTGCCAAAGATATTTAAGATCCTCACTTGAAGAAAACTTTCTGGTTAGATGATATTAGATAAATTGCATGCCATATTCACAGAAAGTTTGTGGAAACAAGTAATAATATAAAGAGAATTATTCAGAATCCCACGACAGATAGCACCGTTACTAACCATTATAGAAACATCTCTATCAAACTGAAAATCCATCATTTCTCATTTGGAAACCGAAATCAAGTTTCGCCAAAAAACCCGGCACAAACAAAACAACTCATAAAATTAAAATACTATTTTCAAAACATAAAGTAAAATCTCAAATAGCTGCAACGGAGACTCTAGCGACATTCTCCGTGGAGATGATAATCTTGCCATCCTCAAGCTTTTTAGTCAGCTCGAACCCTTGCAAAGTACAGCAAACATAATCGGTAGCTCTAGTATTCACTACCCACGAATGAGTAGAAACAGATGCAAAACATGTTTCAGTAACCAATGCAAAACATGACTTATATTGTTCCTTGGTTACCAAACCCAAACAATTTACTTTCCAGAGATCTTTATTGCTACAACGGTAACTGCTAGGTGTTGATGTTAGAAATCCCACCTTTAATTTGATGTTTCGATGTGTCAAAACTAAGTACCAAAGTCTAGGCCTTAGAGTTATTACCTCATGTAATCCTTGTATAGGATGATCGAGTTGTAATAGTCTAGGAGAAGAAAACTGTCAAAAACTATGGAACAGTTTTTGAAGTTGAAGTCGTCCAGACAAGAGAACTGTCAAGAGTAATGGACGAGAAAAACTGTGCAGAGTGATGGACGAGAAAATTGTGCAAACATTTTTAAACTGTCAAGGATCTCATAACAAAGAAACCTGCGGACACAGTTTTCATAGAGAAACTGTCGAGAGGCGCTCACAGTTTCAGACCAGGACAACTTCACGTCAAGAAACACGTGAAAAGAAAGATGCGTAACAGTCATAAAGAGCATTGAAGATTCAATGATCCGGAACAAAGAATACACTCAGTTATGATTGGAGTACAATGTTGTTTCGAGTTTGACACAACAAGTACAAACTGGCCCTGCAAAAGCATGGCAATGATTCAGAAAAGGCAGAGGAGCAGGTCTACTTTTCAGAGAAGGATGGACATTGATTGGAAATCCTTCGAGTTGTCTCTACCGGTTATATTCAAACATCCAACTATAAATAGCAGGAGGAACAGAGAGACAAACAACTAAACGCATTAAAAGCTCTCAAGCGAGAAGGCATTAACTCCGTGGTTCATTTATTGAACACAAGGCATTATTGCTTAAGGAATATTCAGAGATTCACCGTGTAACCTCTGTGTACACGAGGATTAAGTCACTCCGACTTAATCTACTTTCTTGGTGTTCTTACTTTTCAAGTAAGAACACATCAGCCTCACTCTCTGAGGAGAAAAAGGTTCTTACGGGCAACTGTGAAACCCTAGTACGTTCTGGGAAAAACTCAACCATCCACCCAACGGAAAAAAGAAAAGGGAAGTTTGTCCTCAATCCATTTCCGACAACTGCCAGTTGCGAGAAGACTTCAAGGTGCTACATGGCTTCGAAGAACTAAAGAAGGCGTGAAGAACAACTACCTGGGCGAGTTATCCATTCTAATGTGGACGGTGGCTTTCCCAGCATTTGTCTATTGATCGTGAGGATTGTATCTTCATTACTTTGTGAATTATCGGATTAATTTCCCAAGAGTGGACGTAGGACTTAAGGCTTCATTTACAGTTTTATTTACTTCACTATAAATATCCTGCTTCATTTACAGTTTTATTTACTTCACGCATTATATAGTTTTCAATTGTGTTTTGAAACCTTCAACACTTTTCCAAAGTTGTTGAAACGTATAAATGTTGACCTAATATAACTGTAAACTGGGTACCTAAAACTGCTATCTAACATAAACTGCCATTTTAAACTATTGTTTAAAATTGAGGCCGCAACTCTGAAACTGAACTGCCCGCTTTAAGAGTGCATACAACTGTTATTATACTCCCGCTGCACATTAAACGTATTCTGATCTGGGACCAACAAGTGGTATCAGAGCAGGTCGGTCTTTCTAGACTGTCCTGTTTTGAGTCGCTTATGACTGGATCCATATTTCCTTGCACTCTTAATTGTTTGTTAAGTGTGTTTAGCGAGCAGATTATCCCGAGACAATGATGAATTATCCCTGTCTTCCCAAGTACAATCCAGAGAAGTTCGAGGTATGGAGGAAGAGGTGTCTTATCCAGCTAAGGGCTCAACATCCAGAGATGGATGAAGTCTTAAAGTATGGACCTCTAAAGATCTAGAAGGTTAATATCCAGCTCGGAGGAGAAGGTAAGCAAGGTGGTGTCGAAATGGTAGATGAGCCACGGGACGAATGGACAACTGAAGACAGGAAACATCATCAGCTCGATCCCATCGCACAAGAGATGATCATGCAATCCCTTCCAGAATCTCTCATGAACGCAGCCATAGAGAATAACAGTGCCAAAGAGCTCTGGGATTGGATCAACGAGCTCACTAAAGAAACTGAAGCGATGAAAAGTAATATGAAACAAATGTACGTTGACAAATACGAAACCTTCTAGATGCTGCCTGGCAAAATGATCAAATCAATGGAAGCAAGGCTCAACGCCATCGTCAGCGAGATGAAAATTCTTGGAAGAGAAGAAAAAATGGCTGACATGAACGCCAAAATTCTTTCTAGACAGCCGAATGAAGATTGGTTTGTTAAAACGACCAGTTTAAAGACCATGGATCTTTCAAAGATGTCAACCAAAGAGTTCTTCGCCGAACTTTAAGCCCATGAATGGGATATTCAGATGGTGAACAAGAATGAAGCAGTTAGAACAACGAAATCAACAGCAAATGATGATGTTGCATTCTTCGTAAAGAGAGACTTTCAAAGACGACAGAAGAAGCCAGTTTAGTTTGACAAAACTTCCTATCAATCCTCATCAGCGAAGGATACCTCCACCACAGTTCAGAAGAAGGAAACTGAACTGTTGTTGGTCCCAGATAAGAGTACGTATGATGTGCAGCGGAAGTATTAAGACTGTTAATTTCACTTTTAAACACAGGCACTTCAGTTTACACTTCACTCAGTTTTTATGTAGCAGTTTTAAAAACAACAGTTTGTGTTAGCCAACAGATTAAGTAATCAGTTTTACAGTTATGAACAATTAACAGTTATACACTTCAACACTTTTAGACAAGTGTTGAAGGTTTCTAGATACAATTGAAAATTGTATAATGAGTAATGTAAGCAAAATTGTAAATGAGGCAAAATATTTATAGTGATTCGGAGCCTTAAGTCCTACGTCCACTATTTGGATATCTGATCCGGAAATTCACTAAGTAATGAAGATACAATCCTCACGATCTATAGTCAAATGCTATAGAGACCTCCGTCCACAGCAGAATGGATCACTCGCCCAGACAGTTGTTCTTCACTCCTTCTTCAGTTCCTTGAAGCTAGACAACACCTCGAAGTCTCCTCGAAACTAGCAATCGTTAGAGATGGACTGGGGACAAACCTCCCTTTTCCTTCTACGGTAGGTTGGATGGTTGAGTTCTTCCCAGAACGTATGCTGGTTGGCAGTTGCTCGTAATAACCTTCTCTTTTTTAAAAAATCAGGCTGTTGTGTTGTCACTCGTAAAGTAAGAACACCAAGAGAGTAGATTAATTCAAAAGACTTAATCCTCGTGTACACAAGGTCACACGGTTAATTTTTTAAGCAATAATTCAAACCTTCTCTAGCCAACAGATTAATTCATTAAGCAATAATTGCCTCGTGTTCAATAAATGAACCACAAAGTTAATGCCTTCTTGCTTGAGAGCATTTAATGCTTGAGCTATTAAATTCGGCATAGTGACGACAAGGTTTTTCAATATATAGTCTCCTTGTATGTCTCTGATTCTCCTGCTATTTATAGGTTGAGATATGAAAGTAGCCGGTAGAGACATTTTGAAGGATGTCCAATCAGTGTCCATCCTTCTCTGAAAAGTAGACCTGCTCCTTTTGCCTTTTCTACGACATTGTCCTGCTTTTTGCAGGGCAATTTGTACTTGACGTGTCAGACGCTGAACAACGTTGTACGCCAATCATAACAGAGTGTCTATTTGTATCGTATCTTTGACTTCTTTAATGTTCTTCTACGACTAATCGACATCTTGCTATTCAAGCATTCCTTAGGCATGAAATTGTCCTGGTCTGAAACTGTGAACGTCTCTCAACAGTTTCTTTATGAAAACTGTGTCCACAGTTTTCTTTGAAATGCGAACCTTGATAGGTGAAAAATTTTATGCACAGTTTTTTGCATCCGTTATTCTGTTATGTTTTTCTCGTCCTTTATTCTTGACAGTTTTCTCGTCTGGACGGCTTCTTCTTCAAAACTGTTCCACAGTTTTGATAGTTCTCTTTTCTTAGACTATATTACAACTCAATCATCCTATACAAGGATTAGATGAGGTAATAACTCTATGTCCTAGACTTTGGTACACAGTTTTGACACATCAAAACAAGAATTTTAAAGGTGGGATTTATACATCAACACCTAACAATTTCCTCTTTTTCGATGTTTTCAAAACCATACTTCTAAGTCTATCTAAGTCGGCAAGAAGATGCAGTGATCTGAGTTAACAAAATTTTATCAATCCAACTCTGCTCAGAACTATGCTTCTTCTACACTCGACCTACTCTAATTGATCTTCCCTTTGAATGGGAGAGAATTCCTCGATTAATACAAATCAAATTAGAGCGATAAGAGAAGAGAGATTGTTGATCACACTGGAATATGTGAATTCAGCCAGTCAAGAATCAAGGTAATAGACAATGAGTAGTTGTCTTCAAACCAACAGTTTTTCACTTTTCACTAGATGTGTTCGATTACATGTACATGAAAAGTTTTAAAACTGTGGTAATAAAAGAAGACACACACACAAAAAAAATAATCCAGATAAACAGAACTATTCATTTTGCTTGTCTTGATCCTTGTCCTTCTCCCTTTCTTGATTTGAGGAATCTACGTCCTTTGGCTATGAGAAAGTTGCGGCAGAAGTGGACATTCAGCTTGCGCCTTAAGAGTTGCGGTCACTTCCGTGAAGAGCTTCAGTTCTTGTTTTGTGGAAGCCCTTATTACTTCCAATTGCATCCTTATCTCTTCATCTCGCAATCTCTGCTCTTCTTCTCGCATTTTCTGTTCCTCGTCTCGCCTTTTTTGTTCCTCTTCTCGCCTTTTTTGTTCTTCTTCTCACATTTCCATCAATATCAACTGCAGCTTCAAAGTTTCATCTCTTCTCTCTTCCCCCTTTTTGACAAAATCAAAAATAGCGAGGATCCGTTGATCCATCTCCTGTTTCAGAGCATCAAAGGGTAAAAGAGGTGCAACCACAAAGACGGGGTCGGGAGACATTGTTCCTTCCGGTGTAGCCAGTGCTCTAGAGTCTGCGCCAGTTTGACTCTAAGACGTAGCAGTAGATGGCTCGGGTTGAGGATGTGCTTTCCTGGTTGCTTCCTCTTTTTGCTTTGCTGCTGTTGCTGCTTCATTCCTTGCCTTTTTGGCAGCGGCCTCTTCTGCTTTTCTATTTAATTCAGCAGTTGCTGCTTCTTCCTCCTTTCTTCTCAGTTCAGCTGCTGCTTCTTCTTCATGTTTTCTTTTGAGCTCAACAACTTCCTCGGCTTCTAGTCTTTTTCGCTCGGCTTCCTCATCCAATTTCTTTATTTTTGCTTCTTCTTCTATTGCTAGAAAGGCCTTCCTTTCAGAATAGGTGTGTACAAGTTGGCAACGATGTACAAACTGGATTTGCAGAAATATTTTGGCCAATGCTCGCACAACCAAAATCTCTTGTGATCGAGCAGCAGTGTTACCAATGGTCAAGATGCAGTTCCCTTTTCTCCGAAGTCTCTTTTCTTCTTCTCTCTGAAATCTCTCCATCCCCTTTTCCCTTTCATCTTCAAGCTCTAAAAGATCCAGCTGGATCTCATCTGTCTTTGTATTGATCCAAATTTGAAGATTTTGTACCTTCACAAGATTAGCATGATTCTCATTAATTCTGCGGAGAACATACTCGAGGTGTGTTTCATCTATTGCTTGTGCGGCAGTTTCTGAAAGATGCAATCTCTTAGCAATGATTTCTTGTAATGATTGTTGCTTGACAGTTCGTTTAACTGGCACAACAGTAGATTTATGTAGTGGCTCTTTATGCACAACAACAATTTGCTGAGGAGGTAGCTCTTGATTGGCAACAAATGTCACTTGCAGATCCTGATTGACAATTTCCTGGACCGGCTGTTTAGAAACTATTCCCCGTGTCTCTAAGATCGTCTGGGTAATTTGCATATCCGATCTAGGAGTAGGTTGGTGAGATTTGAGAGATGTGCTGCCAGAGGACGTTGAAGGAGTGAAGGTTGTCGAAGAGGAGAATCCCTTGAAGAATGAGTTGGGCTTTGAAGATCCACAATAGGCATTGTCCCATCCCCTGGATTTCCTTCACGACTTTCAGTCTGCTCTCCTTTCTTACTCCTTTCTCTTTCTTCCTCCAAGATACGTGTAAGTACAAGCCTTCTTCTCTTTCTCTTCTCCGTCAGTGTCGAGGCAGCTTCTGCTTGTATCTATTTTCCTTTAGTAGACTGTGAACTAGATTCTTCAATAACATTCACTTCCGGATCAATACTGTCCTCCTGTTGATATCCATCGTGATCTATATTATCATCATCTCCATCATTCTCATCTCCACTTTAATCTCCTTCTTCTGCTTTACGGTAAACCTTATCTCTTTGAGACAGGAAATAAGTTGAGACCAGGCATTCCCCTTCTTCCCTAAGACCTATCATTTGCTCTATTAGATAACTAATTTTCAGTCCAAAACCAACACCAGACCTGAATCTGTTGGTTTGCCGAATGGTCTCATTCCTCCTGGCATTCTCAAGAATACGCCCAAAAATAAATTCAGCCCAGTTCCCACCTGGGCCATCATCCAAAACCATCATAATGGCGTACTTGTGTTGACTTAGTTTCGAGAAGGATCCTGCATCGCAGTAGATCATTCTATGTGCTATCTCACTTAGAGTTTTGTAGAAAGGCTTCAATTCAGAAACCCTTGTCGGTAGATGGAATTTGTCTTTATGCTCTGGCTTCTTCCAGACATTCCAATGTCTCTGCCGTGCCCCATCGTCATTCTTTAGGTAACAGGCGATGTGTTCACCAGTGTTGGGTAGATGGAAAAAAGTTAGCAATAGTATCGGCATTGATACGCATCGGAACCTTGTTGACCTTGGTTTTGAAGAATTTTCCATCCTTGTCTACAGTCGCATTCTCATAGAATTCAGTGACGTGATGAGGCTTTAACTTGTGAGGATGTAAACCCAGAAACTGTATCAATTTTTCTTTGTGCAACATGTCATAGAACTTCTCATCGGAACATAGATAATCAATCTCCTTCAGATTTATAACCTTCTCTTTAAGAACTTGACTTACTCGGTACCCTTGTTGGAAAGATCGATGGCATCAACTGCATCATTTGATCGGTGTTTTAGTTCTTTATGAGTGATTTCTTTGGTGGTAGCACTTTTTCCTGATTTTCTTGATGCACTCGGTCCTTCGCCGGATGAAATCTTCCTTTTGCCCATGGTATATGAATAATGTGGGTAGTATGAAGATTCAGGATTAAGAGCACTTTGAATTCGAGAGAAGAGGGTTGTAGGAATCAATTAAGGATGATAAATGAATGTAGAGGGTTTAATCGAGGTTTTGACCCTATTGAATCCACAACTGAGATGATCTTTTACTTTATGTGATCTTCGGTTGTGATGAAGGCTGACGTAGGAACGTCTGTTCCTATTTTGTCGCGGGGTGCGCGTAGCTCGTGCAAGTGACGACGTGTCTCTGCCTAATACGCCATGACACTGCTTCTTTTTGAGTGATTCTTCCAGCTGACTGCTTCTCAAAAAAATTCAAAACTTTTTCTCAAGAGTAGGGGCAGTTTTCTTCCCGGGTGAGCCCCCCTTAAAGCGTAGAGAGAAGGGGGTTCGGAACCATTCTTTGAAAACTATTGGGACATTTTTCAACTGTCAAAGGAAAACTGGTGTTCCATCAACAAATGCTAGGACAATTTTGATATAGCTTGATTCAGCACACCCTTATACAGGGTTCTGAGGGGCCGTACTGTTGAATCACGACCTTTCACCGATCTCTGCATTCTTCAGTGTTTAGTCTGTTCGTCCACGTGTCCGTGAGCGGTTGATTCATATAGATATCAAGAATTCAATACTTACGTCTCAAATCTTAAACTTGTTTGTGGAGCATCGTGTCAGCTTTTATAAATCATCGCATGCTCTGGATCATGGCAGAAATGTTATCTATAAATACCTTCTCCTTGCGAACAAGAAAATGCACGCAACTCATCTTTTCTTATCATCCTAGAATTAGCTTCTTTATTTCAACAATGGATATCCCCGCTGATATCGAGATAATGCGAGGGAAGATCCTGAACCTGACTGGGTTGGTGGTACAGCATTGGGAGAATCCTTTTCTTCATAATTCTGTGATAAGCGATCTAAGATCAAATCACCTTGAGTCCTTTGTGACCCTAAAGCTTTGCAATTCCATGAAGATATGCTAAAGACTATTGCCAACGAAAGCTATGTGGCGGAGGGCCATGAGATTCACCCCAACCTTGGTGAGCATGAGATATGTAGGTCTTCGGAGTCCTTCTCGCTTAGTTTCAGACTGCCAAATGGTAGAACGCCCATGATGGACTATCGGAAGGATGAGACAATGCCGGAGTGGTATGCATGGCAGACCTGGAGGGATACCACAACAGTATTCCATCCAACAGCTTCATCAAGGTATTTGTCGCCTCGATATCGCATGATTTATGATATCATTAATCAACTGGTTGTTGGGAACTCTCCACGGGTTACAAACTTTTCCCTACCGGTGTGGAAAGTGTGGCATTCGTCGATGAAGCGGAAGTTGACTGGGCTTCCTTTATCTTCGATCGAGTGAGATACGCATTCGAGAATCTACCAGTTGTCCCTGTTCCTTATGGGATGCAGCTGAGCTCTCTTCTTGAGCATCAGATTCCGAAATTCACTCGAGGAGGTTGGTCCAACATAGAAGATACTTACTTCTATCCACCACGATTTTTTCCCATCGGTTGATCTCTTCTGACCGCTGATCTAGCATTCTATCTGTAATTTATCTTGTTGATGTAGTGTTTGGGGTGATCTGTCCCCTTTTTCAGACTTCTAATGATGTATGATGTACCACTTATTAATGAATGAAATCTCCTTCGCTTTTCAACCGTTTGAAATCACAGTTTCTGTAGTAAGAGGAACTGTCTGAATTGTACACGCCACTCAGTTCTCGGAAAGCACAAACTGCTCTTTATCCTTAGAGTATCTTGCATCATTTGCGAACCTTTCCTTAGGATGTAATGCATAGCCTGGTTACCGTACTCTTATTATTTGACAGACTCTGATCCCTTAGCTTTCAGACCTGTTGGCCATACGTCCGGTCGTGGGTGGCTAGTCGTGATTGTTGGAAATTGAATGGTGACTTATCGGCTTCCGATTAAGTGTTATGAGGAGTCGTGTCATTAAGATGGCTAAGTATCCTTCTCGAACATCGCATAAGATCGTCCATATATACTCTTCTGCGGCAACCACTATAATATCACCCATCTAAAAGCCTTTTGCTAAAAATAGTCTTGATATCTTTTCAAGGCAAATATGACTTCTCCACCTCCTTCTCCTTCCTCTTTCACTACACCAGATGTCGTGACGGAGATTGGGGGAATCTCCATCCATAGAAAAAAAATTCTAGATATTGTAGGAGTTCAAGCGCACCATTGGAAAACTCCATGCATTTATCAAGGGTTGATAGGTAATCTAAGGGCTAATGGACTGGCCCGATTCGTAACCATCGAGCCCCATTCCTTCCATGAAGAATTACTCAGGATGTTTGCTTATTACTCCACAATCTCTGAAGATGAGATTTTCTACAATCTTAATGGAAGGGAGTTCCGCTGGTCTGCTAACTATTTTGCTGATGAATTCGGACTTAGACGCAGCGGCATCCCTGTCATGGACTATCTCAAGAATGACACGGCACCTGAGTGGTTGGCATGGCAGCAGTGGAGGGTAGCGAAGATTGGGTTCCATCCAACTATGACTAGTGAGTTCCTCAAGCCGCACTATAGAGCGACTTTTAACATTATTAAACAGATGGTGGTTGGCAACACCGTTTTGGATATAAACTTTTTGCCGCTAGTCTGGAAGGCGATGATGGCATTTGAGGACCAGGCAGAGGTAGACTGGGCAACTTTCATCTTTGACCGCCTGATGATGGCCTTTCGGAACCTGCCTGAGGTTACCGTCCCATACGGTATGCAACCGCGTTGTCTCATTCAAAAGAGGATTCCCTCATTTACTGAAGATGGGTCCAAACTAGTTGCCATCGATTATTATCCAACAAGATGTGTGTCCACCGACTTTTTGTAAATAGCTTCCTTAAGTCTTGCTTGAACATTGTATCCTCCTTCTTACTTAATGAATGAAGTAGTCGTTTTCCTTTTGACTTTAACATTGAGTAAGCAGATCTTCAAAATGCACAACTAGCCTAAATAATAACCTTGTCAGATTTAACACGTTCAGTTAGACAGTTTTGTGCCACTTAATTTTCATCTCCTTCTCTTAAGATTTCATCAAACTCTAGAAGACCTAGTTTGATGCACAACTCTTTGAATCGAGCCTCAAGTAGCGGTTTGGTGAAGATATCCGCTAACTGGTCCTCAGTTCTAATATATTCCACCGAGATATCCTCCTTCTTCACATGATCTCGAATGAAATGGTGATGAATATCAATATGCTTCGTCCTGGAGTGTAGAACTGGATTCTTCGAAATAGAAACTGCATTGTTGTTATCACAGTAAATAGGAACACATCCAGTGTCTATTCCATAATCCTTAAGCTGCTGCTTTATCCAAAGCACTTGAGCACAACAGCTGGCTGCTGCTACATACTCAGCCTCAGTGGTCGACGTAGCCACTGAATGTTGCTTCTTGCTGAACCAGCTGATCAGTTTATGACATAAAAACTGACAGGTTCCACTTGTGCTCTTTCTGTTGATTCTGCAGCCTCCAAAATCTAAATCAGAGAATCCATTTACAATGATTCCATCAATTTTGGGATACCAGATACCTAAAGACTCAGTTTTCTAAAGGTATCTCACAATTCTCTTTGCCGCTTCCATGTGGGACTTCTTAGGATTTGTCTGGAATCTTGCACATACTCCCACAACATAAGATATATCGGGTCGATTGGCAGTTAGATACAGTAGAGACCCGGATTGATAGATTCTCCTTCTTCATCAAGAGTGATTTGAGAACTGGTGCTCATAGGAATCCTTAGTGACTTTGTCTTCTCCGGACAGAATTTGTTGATTAGGTCTTGAGTATACTTCTTCTGATTTATAAAAATTCCTTCGTCAGATTGATCAACTTGTAAACCAAGAAAGTATGTCATCTTGCCTATCATACTTATCTGAAATTTATTCTGCATTAACTGGGCAAACTTTTCGCATAACTTGGTGTTTTTGCTGCCGAAGATGATGTCGCCTATATAGATCTGAACAAGAAGGATGTCCTCTCCATCCTTTATCTTGAACAATGTTTGGTCAATTGCACCCTTTTTCAAAACCATTCTTGAGTAGAAACTGTGAGAGAGTTTCATACCATGTTCTAGGTGCTTGCTTCAATCCATATAAAGCTTTCATTAGCTTGTAGACTTGATTTCCTTGCTCGAAACCTAGGGGCTATTCGACGTAGACCTCTTACTATAATTTTCCATTATGGAAGGCACTCTTCACATCCATCTGAAGAACTGTGAAGTTATAGTAAGCTGCATATGCCAAAAATAGATGAATAGCTTCCAGTCTGGAAACTAGTGCGAATGTCTCATCAAAATCGATCCCTTCGCATTGTTCGTACCGCTTAGCAACCAGTCTTGCTTTGTTTCGAACGAAGGTACCGGTCTGATCTCTTTTATTCTTGAAGACCCACTTTGTACCAATCACGGAATGATATGCAGGTCAATCCACTAGATACCACACATTATTGCGAGTGAACTCATTTAGCTCTTCCTACATTGTATTTATCCAGTCCGTTGATTGAAGAGCTTCTGAAATCTTCACAGGTTCTATCTGAGATATGAAGCAAGACATCAATGCAGTGCCTTGTCCGGTTCGAACAGGATTTTCAATATCATCCAGGATGGCTTCAGTGGGATGATCTCTTAGCCAACTGGCTTCTTAACTGGTACGGCTTCAACAGGAGCAGTTGGATTCTCAGTAGCTGCAGGATGTTCCTCATGAGATGATTCACTTATAAGTTCTGGAACTGCTTCGTCGTTTTGTTCTAATATTGTACATTCTCCTTGTTCAGAAACTTCTTCATCTCCTTGTTCTGGAACAACATTCTGATCAGCATCTGGATTCTGAATTGCAGTTGGCTCAATAGTTGAGTCTGCTTCCTTGGTGGCTTCAAGGTCGACTTCCTTAGTATCAACTTGCTCCTCTTCCAAAACTGTTGCATTAACTTCAGGGGGTTTCTTTTCACCTTGATCTTCAATGTTAATGAACTTTAAGGCCTCAACAATGACATTAGCATCACTGACCCTCTCCACTGCTTGGGGTTCAGCCGAGGCGACTGGAGTCTCGAAAATATCATTCAAAGATCTAGTCAGAGGAACTATTTGATTATGATCAATTAGTTTCAGGTTCCTTATCGACATCCCTTATCTCTTGATTATCCAGACCCAGTTCTTGAAGTGTCCTGCGCACTAGAGTAGCTTCATCAAAAACAACATGACATGTTATTTCCACAAGTTGGGTTGTCTTATTGAATACCCTATATCCCTTATACGAAGGATGTCCATACCCGAGGAAAAACCCTTCATCAGCCTTAGGGCTGAAAGTATTCAATTTAGACTTCCAATTATTGTGAATATAACATGGAGAACCGAAAGCACGAAGATGAGCTATAGAAGGCTTACGACCATTGTAGATCTCGTAGGGAGTCTTGTGCAGCCGCGTATTGAATGCACTTCGATTCTGCGTGTAGCAAGCTATCATCAAGGCTTCTCCCCAAAATCATTTTCCAAGGTCGGTTTTTGCCATCATGGTTCTTACTGGTTCTTTGAGTGTTTTGTTCCTCCGCTCAACAAGGTCATTTTGTTGAGGAGTTCTTGGAGTAGAGTTTTCATGCCTGATTCCAAATTCACCGCAGAAGCCCATGAGTGCTCCATTACAAAACTTTGTCCCATTATTGGATCTTATCCTCTTAACTTTCACCCCTTTGTTATTTTGAAGACGGGTAATCAGTTCTGGTAGCTGAATTTTGACTTCGTCTTTAGATTTGAGGAGCACCGCCCACGTATATCTTGAGTAGTCATCAACAACCACTAATGTATGCTTTCTTCCTCCAATTGTGGGTGGGGTAATATATCTTGAGTAGTCATCAAAATCCGTTCTGTGCTTGCTGTTACTGGCATATTCTTGGAGGAGGCTCTTGTCTGTTTCCCGAGCTGGCAAGCTTTACAGACTGCTTCTTTTTGGAACTTCTTCTGTGGCAGTCCTTCAACTAGATTATGCTTTGTCAGATGTCTAATAGAGTTGAAGTATAAATGACTTAGTCTTTTATGCCACAGCCAATTTACACCTTCTGAGGAACTGTGCGCTATGAGACAGGTTCCCTTTTTGCCACTGGACCAATCAACAATATAAAGACCTCCTCTTCTGATTCCTCTGATTATGGTCTTGTGAGTCACCTTGTCTATTATGTGACATTCTGATTCTTCAAAACTGACTATATAGCCACTCTCACTCAGTTGGCTTATACTTAGAAGATTGTGTTTCAGATTGGTGACCAAGGACACGTTCTGATGATGATTCCATTGCGCTCCACGCATCCTTTTCCAATAACATGTCCCTTGACCTTGTTCCTAAAAGTAACCGATGCTCCTCCGTACATCACAAGATTCTTGACTAAATTATTTTCTCCCGTCATGTGTGTCGAGCATCCGCTATCCAATATCCATTATTTTGCTTTCTTTTGAGAACTCGGTCCCTGCAAGACAGAAAATTTATTTAGGTCCACGTATCCTTTCGGGTCCTGCAAAGTCAGTCTTCTGGATCCAACCTTTTGTTATCCACACTTGTTTCACTCTTACAGTTTTTCTAAAGTAATATATGTTGTTTGAATGCATGTTATGAAAGGTTGAGGTCTGTGAACACTTTCTGAAATGATAATTTCTGGAAAGAGTCTCGAGAAACTATTCTCGGGCGAATAGCCATCACAGTCTTTTGAGAGTAAAACTGTCATGACTCAGGCCTCGATTAGGTGTTCCTCCTATTAGGATATTTGTTATGACTAACCTGAGTTCCTGAGTTCTATCAAAACTTCTTGGATTATTATCTGGTTGTCGAATAGATTTCCTTTCAACATTTACATGTTATAGTTGTTTTTGTTGGTAAACTGGATTCCTTACATAAGGAACATTACACTTATCCAGTTTTGAGGGAAAATCAGTTTTCCTTTCAGTGGTTTGCTTATACAGTTTATAAACTGTGTTAGCTCTCCGTTGAGGTGCCAGTTCGGGTCAGTTTTTGACCAATATTTGGTCTTGACATTTTGTTTAACTGCCTTTTTCGAATTGACCTTTCCTTTTTCCAACACAGTACCTGAACTGAGTTTTGCCTTGACGAAGCCTAAGTATATCTTCTCAGTTCCTGTAATGGATGCATGATCGCTCAAAACTTCCTTCTCATTATGACACTCCATAAATCTATGTCCGAATTTACCGGATGATGGATTTTGAGCATTCAAAATCTATTTCAATTTTCTTGAACTCTTTTTAAATGAACAATCACACTTAGCAGGTTCAAGTAATTTTAGGGAATCACACTCTTTTGAAACATTTTTGAAATCTTTAAGAAGCTTAAAATGTTTTTCCTTCAGATTTTCCAGTTCCTCACTGAGTAACCTCGTTTTTTCGATTTCATCGGTCAAAGCTAAAATCTCCAATTTCAGTGAGTTATTTTCACTAATTAATGTATCTTTAATCTCATGAAATTTCTCAAATTCTTTTACGATTTTTTCAAGTGAAACGTCCTCTAAACTTGAGTGACATGGTTCAGAGTTTTCTTCAAAACTGATAGATGCACTAGGTGAGGGAAGATTGGTGGTTACCACTATTTCGTAGTTTGAAGCATTGTCTTCTCCGTCGGTAACATCTCCATCAATGGCTACCATGAAGGCAAGAAATGCTTCCTCATCATTCTCATCTTCAAACGTGTAGTAGCCATCATCATGGTCTGGTACGTCTAGCACTTCAGTTCTTGTGAGCATTGCTTGGGCCACAACTTTAGATGTTGTTCTTTCAAACACCTTCTTCAGTCTGTCTCTCTCCTCCTGAAAGACTAGAGGGCATTCGTACTTCAGATGATCTGGAGAGTTGCATTCGTAGCATGTGCGTGGCTCTCTTTTTGTAAACTTTTGAACAATGGATTGAGCTTCTTTTTCTTTTCCTTTTGCCTTCTTGAGAAGTACGGCCAGGTTTTTCATCTGTTCCTCCAGTTTGGCAACTTACAATTCAGTTTCCTTCTTTTGAACTGAGGTAGAGGTATCCTTCGCTGGTGAGGGTTGATAGGCAGTTTTCTCGAAGTGAACTGGCCTTTTTTATCACCTTTTGAAGTGTCTCTTTACGAAGAATGTTGCGTCACCATTAGCTATTGAATTTGGGGTTCTAGCAGCTTCATTCCTGTTCACCATCTGAATATCCCATTCATGGGCTTGGAGTTTGGCGAACAGCTCTTTGGTTTACATTTTCGAGAGATCCATGGTCTTCAAACTGGTGGTTTTGACAAACCAGTCTTTCTTCGGCAGTCTCGAAATAATTTTGGCATTCATGTCAACCACCTTTTCTTCTCTTCCAAGATTTTTCATTTCACAGACAATGGCATTAAACCTTGCTTCCATCAATTTGATTGTTTTGCCTGGTAGCATCTGGAAAGATTCATATTTCTCAAACAAAACTTGCTTTTTATTGCATTTCATCGCTTCTGTTTCTCATGTGAGTTCGTTGATACAATCCCAAAGTTCTTTGGCAGTGTTGTTCTCTGAAGCTACGTCCATGAGAGATTCTGGAAGGGATTGTATGATCATTTCTTGTGCGATAAGATCAACCTGATGACGTTTCTTGTCTTCAAGTGTCCAATCCTCCAGTGGTTTATCTATCATTTCGAAACCACCTGGACCATCTGCTCCTACGAGCTGGACTTTAGGAATCTGGATCTTTCAGAACTTCATCCATCTCTGGATGCTGAGCTTTCAAATGAATGAGACATCTCTTCTTCCATACTTCGAACTTCTCAGGGTTGTACTTGGGAAGGCTTGGATAACTCATCATTATCTTGAGATAACCTACTCGCTGATCACACTTAACAAGCAATTAGAATGCAAGGAAGTACTGATCCGGTCTTAAGCGACTCAAAACAGGACAGTCTAGAAAGACCGACCTGCTCTGATACCACTTGTTGTTCCCATATCGGAGTACGTATGATGTGCAGCGGAAGTATTAAGACAGTTAATTGCACTCTTAAACACAGGCAGTTCAGTTTACACTTCACTCAGTTTTTACATAACAGTTTTAAAAACAACAGTTTGTGTTAGCCAGCAGATTAGGTTATCAGTTTTGCAGTTATGAACTGTTAAAAGTCATACACTTCAACACTTTTAAACAAGTGTTGAAGGTTTCAAGAAACAATTGAAAACTGTATAATGCGTAATGTAAGCAAAACTGTAAATGAGGCAGGATATTTATAGTGGTTCGGAGCCTTAAGTCCTACGTCCAATCTTCAGATATCTGATCCGAAAATTCACTAAGTAATAAAGATACAATCCTCACAATCTATAGCCAAATGCTGTAGAGACCTCCGTCCACAGCAGAATGGATCACTCGCCCAGACAGTTGTTTTTCACTCCTTCTTTAGTTCCTTGAAGTCAGGAAACTCCTCGAAGTCTCCTCAGAACTGGCAGTCATCAGAGATGGACTGAGGACAAACCTCCATTTTCCTTCTCCAGTAGGTTGGATTGTTGAGTTCTTCCCAGAACGTATGTTGATTGGCAGTTGCCCGTAATAACCTTCTCTTCCTTAGAAAATCAGGCTGTTGTGTTCTCACTCGTAAAATAAGAACACCAAGAGAGTAGATTAAGTCGAAAGACTTAATCCTCTTGTACACAAGGTCACACGGTGAATCTTGAAAGATTATTTAAGCAATAATTACCTCGTGTTCAATAAATGAACCGCAGAGTTAATGTCTTCTTTTTTCAGAGTGTTTAATGCTTGAGCTTTTTAATTCGGTAGAGTGACGGCCAGGTTTTTCCATGTATCGTCTCCTTGTATGTCTCTGATTCTCCTGCTATTTATAGTTAGAGATATGAAAGTAGCCGATAGAGACATTTTGAAGGATGTCCAATCAGTGTTCATTCTTCTCTGAAAAGTAAACCTGCTCCTCTGCCTTTTCTGTGACACTGTACTGCTTTTTGCAGGGCAGTTTGTACTTGACGTGTCAGACACCGAACTAGGTTTTTCGCAGTCGTAACTGAGTGTCTATTTGTCTCTTATCATTGACTTCTTTAATGTTCTTCTACGACTGATCGACATCTTACTATTCACGCATTCCTTAGGTGTGAAACTATCCTGGTCTGAAACTGTGAGGGTCTCTCGACAGTTTCTTTATGAAAACTATGTCCACAGTTTTCTTTGATATGCGAACCTTGATAGGTGAAAAACAGTCTGCACAGTTTTTCACATCCGTTACTTTGCTCTAATTTTCTTGTCCTTTATTTTTGACAGTTTTCTCGTTTGGACGACTTCTTCTTCAAAACTGTTCCATAGTTTTGATAGTTCTCTTCTACTAGACTATTACAACTCGATCATCCTATACAAGGATTACATGAGGTAATAACTCTAAGGCCTAAACTTTGGTACATAGTTTTGACACATCAAAACAATAATTTTAAAGGTGGGATTTCCACATCAACACCTAATAACTGTCAGTTGCCAAACTGGAGGAGCAAATGAGGAACCTGACCGTACTCCTCTAGAAGGCCAAAACCAAAGGAATAAAACCTCAGTCCAGCAAGCAAAGGTTTTCAAAGAGAGAGCCACACACGTGCTATGAATGCAACTCTCCATATCACCTGAAGTACGAATGTCCTCTAATCTCTAAGGAGGAGAGAGACAGACTGAAAAAGGTGTTTGAAAGGAGAGCTTCTAAAGCTGTGGCCCAAGCAATGCTCACAAGAACTGAAGTGCCAGATGTACCAGACCACGATGATGGCTATTACACGTCTGAGGATGAGAACGATGAGGAAACACTCCTTGCCTTTATGATCGCTATTGATGGAGATGTTACCAATGAAGAAGACGATGCTTAAAACTGCAAAATAGTGGTAACAACTCATCTACCCTCATCTCTTGCATCTACATCATACATCGAAGAAAAATCTGAATTGTGTCGCTCAAATTCAGAAGATGTTTCTCTTGAAAACATTATTAAAGAGGTAGAAAAATTTCATGAGATTAAAGATGCATTAGTTAGTGAAAATGCCTCGCTGAAAATAGAAATTTCAGTTTTGACCGATGAAGTTGCAAGGACGAGGTCGATCAATGAGGATTTTAAAAAACTCAAGAAAGAACATTCCAAACTGCTTAAAAATTTTGAAAATGTTTTAGCGAAATGTAATTCCTTGAAGAAACTTCAACCGACTAAATGTGAATGTACTTTCAAAAGAAGCTCAAGAAAACTGAAAGAAATTTTAAATGCTCAAAAACTTCTATCCGATAAATTCAGACTTGGATTTATGGAGTATCATAATGAAAAAGAAGTTTTGAGCGAACATGCATCCACTTCAGGAACTGAGAAACCTTCTTAGGCATTGTCAAAGCCAAACTCAGTTCGGGTAATGAGTTGGAAAAAAGGAAAAGTTAAATCCAAAGAGCCAGTTAAGCAAAAAGAGAAGACAAAATGCTAGTTAAAAATTGACTCTTAACTGGTACCTCGACAGAGAGCTAACATAGTTCGTAAATTATACAAATAAACTATCAAGAGGAAAACTGACTTTCCTTCAAAACTGGATAAGCGTAATGTTCTATATGCAAGGAATCCAGTTTTACCAACAAGAACGATTGAGCAAAATTTGAATGTTGGAAGGAAGTCAGTTCAACAACCGGATAGTAATCCGAGAGGTTATAATGGAACTCTAGATCATTATAACAGTTATTCTAATAGGAGGAACACCTATTCGAGGCCTGAGTCGAGACAGTTTTACTCTCAAAAGACTGTGATGGCTAAACACCCGAGAACAGTTTCTCGAGACTCCTTAAAAAACAACAGTTTCAGAAAGAGTTCACACACCACAATCTTTCCTAACATGCTTCCAAATAGCATACAATATTTTAGGAGAAAGGTTGATCATTCACTTAAGAATGATTTAGTTTCAAAAATTGTAAGGGTGAAACAAATCTGGATATCAAAAGTATGGATCCAGAGAACTGACATTGCAGGACCCGAAAGGATGCAAGGACCTAAATGAGATTATCTGTCTTGCAGGGACCGAGTTCTCAAAAGAAAGCAAGATCATGGATATTGGATAGCGGATGCTCGGCACACATGACAAGAGAGAAGGATCTACTCAAGAATCTTGTGGTGTTCAAAGGATCATCTGTCACTTTTGGGAACAAGGCCAAGGGACGAGTAGTTGGAAAAGGATGCGTGGAGCACAATGGAATCATTTTTCAGAACGTGTCCTTAGTCACCAATCTGAAGCACAATCTTCTAAGCGTAAACCGGTTGAGCGAGAGTGGCTAAATTGTCAGTTTTGAAGAATCAGAATGCCACATCATAGACAAGGTGAACAACAAGACAATGATCAGAGGCATAAGAAAAGGAGGTCTTTATATTGTCGATTGGTCCAGTGGAGAAGAAGGAATCTGCCTCATGGTGCACAGTTCCTCAAATGGAGTAAACTGGTTGTGGCAGAAAAGTTTAAGTCATTGAACTTCAACTCGATCAGACATTTGGCTAAGCAAAATAGTTTAAGGACTGCCACAGAAGAAGTTCCAGAAAGAAGGAGTCTGCAAAGCTTTCCAGCTCGAGAAACAAACAAGAGCCTCGTTCAAGAACTGGCCACTTACAACAAGCATGGACTGGATCTTGGAATTGCTCCACGTGGATTTGTTTGGTCCAGTTACTCCGCCCAAAATTGGAGGTCGAAAGTATACATTATTATTTGTTGATGACTACTCAAGAAATACGTCGGTGCTGTTGCTCAAGTCCAAAGATGAACTCAAGATTCAGTTGCCAGAACTAATTACCCGTCTTCAGAATGACAAAGAAGTGACAGTTAAGAGGATAAGGTCCGACAATAGAACAGAGTTTTGCAATGGACATTTGATGGACTTTTGCACTGAAATAGGAATCAGGCATGGGAAGTCTACTCCAAGAACTCCTCAACAAAATGGCCTTGTTGAGCGGAGGAATAGAACACTCAAAGAAGCAGTAAGGACCATGCAAGCAGAGATCGACCTTGGAAAAAGATTTAGGGAGAAGCCTTGATGACAGTCTGCTATACACAAAATCGAAGTGCATTCAACATGCGGCTGCACAAGACTCCTTATGAAATCTACAATGATCGTAAGCCTTATATAGCTCATCTTCGTGCATTCGGTTCTCCATGTTATATCCATAATAATGGGAAGTCCAAATTGAATACCTTCAGCCCCAAGGCTGATGAAGGTGTGTTCATTGGTTATGGACATCCTTCATATAAGGGATATAGGGTATTCAATAAGACAACCCAACTTGTGGAAATAACATCTCATGTTGTTTTTGATGAAGCTACTCTAGTGCGCAGGACACTTCAAGAACTGGGTCTGGAAAATCATGAGATCAAGGATGTCAATAAGGAACCTAAAACTGATCTTGATCATAATCGAACAGTTCCTCTGTCTAGATCTATGAATGGTGATCCTGAGACTCCAGTTGCCTCGGCTGAACCCCAAACAGTCGAGAGGGCCAATGATGCTAACATCATTGCTAAGGCCTTAAAGTTTGTTATCATAGAAGATCAAACTGAAGAGAAGCCCCCTGAAACCAACACAACAGTTTTGGAAGCAGAGCAACCTGAAACCAAGGAAGTCAACCTTGAGGCCGTTGAGGAAGCAGCTCCAACTGACGAGCCAGTTGCAGTTCAGAATCATGTTGTTGTTCATGAACCAGTTCAAGAACAAGGAGGTAAACCAGTTCCAGAACAAGGAGGTGAACCAATTCTAGAAGATGGAGGCGAACCATCTCACAAAGAACCCCCAACAGTTTCTGAGGCAACAGTTGCTCCTGCTGAAGCCGTAACTATGAAGAAGCCCAGTTGGCTAAGAGATCATCCAATTGAAGTTGTTCTAGATGATGTTGGCAATCATATTCGAACAAGAAAAGGCAATGCATTGATGTCTTGCTTCATATCTCAGATCAAACCTATGAAGATTGCTGAAGCTCTTCAATCAACGGATTGGATTAATGCGATGCAAGAAGAACTATGAAGTTCACTCGCAATAATGTGTGGTATCTGGTGCATAGACCAACACATCAATCCGTGATCGGTGCCAAATGGGTCTTCAAGAATAAAAGAGACGAGACAGGTACCATCGTTCGAAACAAAACAAGACTGTTTGCTAAAGGGTACGCCCAGTGTGAAGGGATAGACTTCGATGAAACATTCGCACCAGTTGCTAGAATGGAAGACATTCGACTGTTCTTGGTATATGCTGCCTATCATAACTTTACAGTTCTTCAAATGGATGTGAATAGTGCTTTTCTCAATGGCGAACTGAAGGAAGAAGTCTATGTCGAACAGCCCCCAGGTTTCGAGCAAGCAAACCAAGTCTATAAGCTAAGGAAAGCTTTGTATGGTTTAAAGCAAGCACCTAGAGCATGGTATGAAACTCTCTCCCAATTTCTGCTCAAGAATGGATTTGAAAAGGGTGCAATCGACCGAACCCTATTCAAGATAAAGGATGGAGAGGACATCCTGCTTGTTCAAATCTATATAGACGACATCATCTTCGGCAGCAAAAACACCAAGCTATGTGAGAAGTTTGCCCAGTTGATGCAGAATAAATTTCAGATGAGTATGATGGGCAAGATGACATATTTTCTTGGTTTACAAGTTGGTCAATCAGATAAAGGGATTTTCATAAGTTAGATGAAGTACACTCAAGATTTGATCAACAAGTTATGTCCAGAGAAGACAAAGTCCTTAAGAATTCCCATGAGCACCAGTTCTCAGATCATGCTTGATGAAGAAGGAGAACCTATCGATCCAACTGCCTATAGAGGAATTATTGGGACACTGCTCTATCTAACTGCCAGCAGACCTGATATTTCATATGTTGTGGGAGTATGCGCAAGATTCCAGTCGAATCCTAAGAAGTCCCACAAGGAAGAAGCTAAGAGGATCGTGAAATATCTTAAGAAAACTGAGTCTTTAGGTATTTGGTATCCCAAAACTGATGGAATCATATTCAGATTTTGGAGGCTGCAGAATTGATCGAAAGAGCACAATTGGAACCTGTCAGGTTTTAGGTCATAAACTAATCAGTTGCTTCAACAAGAAACAGCATTCGATGGCTACGTCAACTACTGAGGCCGAATATTTAGCAGCTGCCAGCTGTTGTGCTCAAGTGGTTTGGATAGAGCAGCAACTTAAGGATTATGGGATATAAACTAGATGTGTGCCTATTTATTGCAACAACAATAGTGATGTCTGCATTTTGAAAAATCCAGTTCTACACTTCAGGACAAAGCACATTGATGTTCGTCATCATTTTATTCG
Source organism: Plectranthus barbatus (assembly GCA_026898455.1). Classification (NCBI taxonomy): domain Eukaryota; kingdom Viridiplantae; phylum Streptophyta; class Magnoliopsida; order Lamiales; family Lamiaceae; genus Plectranthus; species Plectranthus barbatus. The sequence continues at coordinate 184,808 of JAPKLW010000996.1, read as the reverse complement.
AGATCATGTTGAGAAAGAAGACATCTCGGTGGATTACATAAGGACAGAGGACCAGTTAGCGGATATTTTCACTAAGATGCTACCTGAGTCTCATTTCAAGGAGCTATGCATCAAACTAGGTCTTCTCGGGTTTGATGAAATCTCAAGAGAGAGAGATGAAAGTTGATCGGTGCAAAAATGTTAAATTGAGCGTGCAAAACTATTGGGCTTATTTATACTACAGTTTGCTCATTATTGAAGACAAAAAGGAGAACTATATTCATTCATTAGAAAAAGGAGGATGATACAATGTCTAAGAAAAATAAAAGGAGATTACACAATTTCGGAAAAGTCTATTTTGGAAGCAGTCAGCAGGTGGGCATCCATCTGAAGGGGTAGTAGTCGGATCCAACCAGATTCGATGGATCTTCTTTAAGGTATGGGATCCGCTTCTCAAAGAGCCAGTTCAGCTGCATGCCGTAGGGAACAATGACTCCAGGCATTTTCTGCAAGGCGGTCAAAGACGAACGCTGCCCAGTCCATCTCAGCTTGGTCCTCGAATGCCATAATTGCCTTCCAGACAGGCGGCGTAAAGTCAAAGTCGTCGGGGGAGTTGTCGCACACCATCTAGTTAATGATGTCGTAGGATACTCTGTAGCACGGCTTGAGGAACCCACTCGACACAGTTGGAAGGAAACTAAAGTTCGATGCTCTCTAATTCAGCCAAACTGACCATTTCGGTGTCGTCTATTTACTTCGATACTACATAACCGGTATTCCACTGCGAGGAAGCCCGAACTCTTCTGCAAAATAATTAGTGACCAGACGAACTCCTCCTCATTAATATTGCAGTGGATCTCCTCATCGGAGACAGTGGCATTGTAGGTAATGAACTTGAGCAAATCCGTATAGATGGTGTTAGGCTTTATAGTCATAAAGCGCTCAAAATCATTGGCCCACAAGTACCCCATCACCTCATCGTGAACAAATGGAGTTCTCCAATACTGCGCATAAAGCTTTTTCTTATCCAGAATCTTGTTCCTCTGGATTGAGATCTTCCTTACTTCTCTCATAGTATTGACAGAAGACGAGGAAGACATATTTTTAGAAGAATTGATTTCTTATGGTTTTCTAATAGAGGATGGGTTGTGTGCATTCCTTACATCGTGAAAGGGGTATTTATAGGCAATTTTTTGTGCGCCAATTGGAAAGGTGGCAAATAAATTTAATGAAGGACACGACTCTTCGTAGCTCAAAGCCAGAAGCCGATGTATCAGCATTGAATGCCAACTACTGCATCGAGCTATCCAGAATTAGACATGTGGACAATAGGTCAGAAGGCTAAAAGTTCAGAATGAGTGAATGGTCAAACCAAAGTCGTACGGTTTCCCAGACTTCGCATTAAAGTCTAAAGACGGAGTTTAAGAACTGAGTGCGTACGAAACTGCGCGAAGAAACTGTCAAGGTTACAGTTTTTATCTATCGAAACAACAGACAGCAACTAACTGGCAACTAAGGATAACACAGTTGCTCAGTTCTTCGATAAGGACAGTTGTGAACTGTCTCAACCAGTTTGATGAAGCAGTTAGATAAGAAAATTTTCTCAGTCAAAGGCGTGAAATTTTCGAATTCAGCGATATCTTCGGCAATACGTCGCATTAAATGCGGCAGAACGAAGGCGTTTTAAGCGGAGCCACGTCAACCTCCCCACATGCTCCTGAACGACGTGCCAGAGATGTGAACAGTCGCATACGTTAGCGACAATCTCAGCCATCCATCGCAAAAAGAGGTTACAATTTCAGCCGATGATTCTGTTTGACGGTTGATCACCAAAATTCCTTAAACACTTTGTGTCTTCGTCCTCGACACTTTCACTCGAACTCTCTACTCCCTGAAAATCAATCTCCTCAAATCTCAAGCCTTCAACCCCAGGTCTTCTAAATCACCCACATTACATCTGTAAACATGTCGAAAAGGAAGACTCAACAAATCGAAGGAACCAGCACCTCCGATAACCCTGAACGGTTCATAGTCACGGAGAAGACTTTGGATGATGATGATCTACTCTGACTCGTCGACTCTTACGGCCTCACCAACAAATAACTTCGGGCATCCCAAGTCGTAAAGGAGAAAATATTAAATTGGAGGGATTTCGGATCAATCACATTAGACGAGGCGATTACCACAGAGCTTGCGAAGAAGCTCTTGGCGGAGAAATTGACGTAGTTCTTGACTGCTTCTCCCCGGCGATTTAACCCTGATCGCGTAGCTGAGTTCTACGAACATGCGATTATTCACAAACATCAACCATTCTTCAAGATAAAAGTTGCAAAGAAGGAGATAAGAGTTGATCCTGATCTCATCGCTTCACACCTTCATCTACCCAAAATTGGAATCAATATTGCCAGCTATCACAAAGATGACAAGGCGGCCATGAAGAATCATTGGACGAAGTGGAAGAAGCTCGAGATTAAAGAAAAAATCATAGCTGCTACTAAGGTATCTGAACTGAACCCACTTTATAAGACACTCAGTGAAATCGCAATGAGGATGATATATTGTGGTGCCGGATCCTTTTTATAGTTAAGCCAACCGAAGTACGCCTTGATAATGGTACTTGATGACTGCCCTGGAGGAAACTGGGCACAATATATATATGGGCGTCTGTTGGAGAATGCAAAGAAAAACAAAGGCATCAGAAAAGATGGGAAGTTTACTTCGAGTGTTGGTTTTGGCTTGAAGATCAGCTACCTTCTCGAGAGTATTCTAGGTCTTCAAAGAGAGGGGGAAGACATTATGCCTTAGGATTTCATTCCAGAAAAGAATCCAGTCTATCGCTCGATCCAACAAGATGAAGGAGACGATGGTGGAAATGATGATGATAATGAAGGGAAAGACAGTTTTGACGATAAGGAGGTAGATGCCGATACAACTGAGAGTCTCGCTGCCATTCTGCCAGCTCGAACTATCAAGAGTGCAAACTAAGAAAACTGGCACCTCCGCCTCAGTTCAACCAAGGAAGAACACAATTATGTGGCAGATAGTTGAACAACATGAGAAGAGGCGAAAGAGGGACACAAGGCAAATAGCAAATAACCTAGAAGAAGGGTTACAATGGGTGACGAAAGGGAAGCAGAAAGTTGCTGAAGAACATCCATCCAAGAAATGGAGGGGAGCAGATGTCATCAAAAGACTCCAGTTCGAGGACACAATAGAAGGAGCTGGTCGATCCTCCCATCTACATGAAGTAGTTCTAAATTCACAGATCATGTCTGATGACGCTTTTGAACGCATACAGCTTGCATCTCTTGGTTTTCAAACGACTGAAGAGCCGCTATATTATGAAAAAATGACATGCAGCTCCTCGGATTCTGAGAAAACTACATCTCAAAGGAAAGATCAATTCAGGGATGGAGCGACTGCATCAGAAGACTCTAAGGAACGAGAAGCTTCCACTCATGAAAAAGAGCAAGAAGAGATTCTCTTCCCAGAGACAGGGGGAACATAAACTGAGCATGTTGAGAATTCTGAAAAATTTTCTGATGAGAACGCAGATGTGTCTACCTTGGAGCGCATCGAAAGAAAAATTGGCAAATGCCATAATAGCCTGGAAAAACTTTGTGATATTAAACAGCAACTAAATGATAAGGTTGAAAGGATTCGAACAAAACTCTCCAAATTTGAACAAGAAAATGAGAAGGAGCTAGAAAGGATGAAGAAAGAAGAAGAGGAGAGACTAAGAAAAGAAGAGGAAGAAAGATTGAGAAAGGAAGAAGAAGAATGTTTGAAAAAGGAAGGAGAAGAAAGGTTAAGAAAAGAAGAAGAGGAAAGGCTCAGGAGAGAGCAAGAAGCTGCAGCAGCAGAAAAAGCACGACTCAAAGCCAAAGCAGCAGCAGCAGCTGAGATAGCACGGCAGGAGGCTGAGGTTGAAGCTGCAGCAGCAGAAGCTGAAAGAGCAAAGAAGGAGGCCGAGGAAGCTGAAAAGAAAGAGACAAGAAGAAGAACTGCTGCTGAACTGAAAAGAAAACAAGAAGAAGAGGCTGACGCTGAGCAGAAGAAGAAAGAGGAGGAAGAAGCTGCTGCCACCGCTCATCTAACAGAGATAGAAACTGTTCATGAGGAAGAAGGCGATAGGACAGTTGTTCCTGTCATAGCTGAACAGTCCCTTGTTATCAGGGAAGAAACAATGTCTCCCAATCCCATCTCTGTAGCAGCACCCTCTCTAACCCTTGATGTTGTGAGACAGGAAATGACTCAGCAAATCCAGTCGTCCATAGTCTCAATTTTTTATTTTGCCAAAAAGGGGGAAGAAAGGAGAGATGAACAAGTGAAGCTGCAGTTGCAGTTGCTGGAGAAGCGTGATGAACAAATGAGGTTGCAGCTAGAAAGGCGAGATGAACATATGAGTTTGCAGTTGGAGAGCATTGAGCAAGCCAGAGAACAGGAAAGGCAGCTAATGATAGACATGGCCAAGAGACTTGCTATGCAAGCTGGACCCTCGACCTCTGCTGCTACTTCAAAGCCAAAAGATGCAGACTCCTCAAACCAAGACAAGGATAAGGATAAGGGTAAATGATGAGCAGCTGCAGCTGAGTATTTTTTTTAATTGACTTGTATCTTCTTTACCGCAGTTTTAAAATTTTCATGTACTTGTACTGAACACATATAATGAAAGGTCAAAAACTGATGGTTTGAAGACAACTGCTCATTGTCTCTTACCTTGACAACTTAGCTGAATTCACATATTCCAGTGTGATCAGCATTTTTTCGCTCAAATATGATTCATATTAATTGATAAATATCTCTCCTATTCAGGGGAAGATCAATTAGAGTAGGTCGAGTTTAGAAGAAGCACAGTTCTGAATAGTGTTAGATTTGAAAAACATGTAAACTCAGAGCAACTACATCTTCTTTTCGACTTAGAAGGTATGGTTTTGAAAACATCAAAAGGGAGAAGTTGTTAGGTGTTGATGTTAGAAATCCCACCTTTAATTTGATGTTATGATGTGTCAAAACTGAGTACCAAAGTCTAGGCCTTAGAGTTATTACCTCATGTAATCCTTGTATAGGATGATCAAGTTGTAATAGTCTAGGAGAAGAAAACTGTCAAAAAATGTGGTACAATTTTTGAAGTTGAAGCTGTCCAGACAAGAGAACTGTCTAGAGTAATGGACGAGAAAAACTGTGCAGAGTGATAGATGAGAAAACAGTGCAAATAGTTTTAAACTGTCAAAGATCGCATAGCAAAGAAAATTGTGGACACAGTTTTCATAGAGAAACTATCGAGAAGCGCTCACAGTTTCAGATCAAGACAGTTTCACGTCAAGAAACACGTGAAAATCAAGACGCCAAACAGTCATATAGAGCATTGAAGATTCAATGATTTGGAACGAAGAATACACTCAGTTATGACTGGAGTACAACGTTGTTTTGAGTCTGACACAACAAGTACAAACTGGCCCTGCAAAAGCATGGCAATGATTCAGAAAAGGCAGATGAGCAGGTCTACTTTTTAGAGAAAGATGGACATTAATTGGACATCCTTCGAGTTTTCTCTACCAGCTATATTCAAACATCTAACTATAAATAGCAGGAGGAATAGAGAGACAAACACCTAAACAGATATTAAAAACCTTGCCCTTACTCTGCCAAATTAAAAACTCAAATCATTAAAAGCTCTCAAGCGAGAAGGCATTAACTATGTGGTTCATTTAGAACACGAGGCATTATTGCTTAAGGAATCTTCAAAGATTCACCGTGTGACCTTTGTGTACACGAGGATTAAGTCACTCCGACTTAATCTACTTTCTTGGTGTTCTTAATTTTCAAGTAAGAACATATCAGCCTGACTCTCTGGGGAGAAGAAGGTTCTTACGGGCAACTACCAAACGCTTGTACGTTCTGGGAAGAACTCAACCATCCATCCACCGGAGAAGGAGAAGGGAGGTTTGTCCTCAATCCATTTCCGACGACTGCCAGTTCCGAGAAGACTTCAAGGTGCTACCTGGCTTCGAAGAACCGAAGAAGGCGTGAAGAACAACTACCTGGGCAAGTGATCGATTCTGCTGTGGACGGTGGCTTTTGCAACATTTGGATATAGATCATGAGGATTGTATCTTCATTACTTAGTTAATTATTGGATTAATTTTTTAAGAGTGGACGTAGGACTTAAGGCTCCAAACCAATATAAATATCCTGCCTCATTTACAATTTTATTTACATTACGCATTATACAGTTTTCAATTGTGTTTTGAAACCTTCAACACTTCTCCAAGGGTACCTAACACTGCTGGCTAACATAAACTGCATTTTTAAACTGTTGTTCAAAACTAAGTCCCCAGCTCTGACACTGAACTGCCCGCTTTAAGAGTGCATACAACTGTTATTATACTTCCGTTGCACATTAAACGTACTCTAATCTGGGACCAACAGTAACACTTGCCTTTCTTTCCCGCCTTCCCAACCATTTTCTTAGAGCCTCTGCTCCCAGTAGATGCTTTCTTGAATTTCATTTCAGCCATGCCCTTAGGCTTTGTAAATTTAATTTCAACAGGATGATTGCGTGAAGAAACCAAAGTTGCTTTACCAGATTGCATCATAGATTGTGTTGCCATCAAGTCACTAAGTAACTTATTAAGAGTGTACTGCCATCAAGTCACTACGTAACTTATTAAGAGTGTACACTTTCTTGTTCATGACAGCATCCACTCTAAAGTTTTCAGAGAACTTGGGTAGAGTGCTTAGTATGATATCGACCTTAGCTTTCCTATCAATTCCACCACCATGCAGCGTCAGTTCATCCACGTGGTGAGTCATGTCATTACATGTTCTCTCACTGAACTTCCTTCACATATTTTCTTACTCACGATTTCCCTCGTAATAATAAATCTGACAGTTATGTCCATCTCCTCATAAGTCACCGTAAGACTGTTCATAATCTCACTAGACTTATCATAGAGTTGATGTTGTTGTAGAATTTAACTACATTGTTTTATTTGACCCATTTGTTATTGAGACGTCACTCTTCAATACTTGAATCAATAGTGGGGACCGACGGACGCAGTTTAGATATAACAAACTTGTGTTCTTCAGCAACTATGATATAATCCAAGTTTCGCATCTATTCCAGGGAACTTAGACCATTAAGTGGATCTTGTGCCACAATACTTATGACATTATTAATAGACTTCTCTAAAAATAATAAAAGGATTAAAGTAAGAACATACATACAGAACAATTAAAACAAATATGCAAGGTAACATTTATATAAAATAATGCAACCCTAAAAACAAATTGTATATAACAAATAAATGCTTTCAGTATACAAAACCCAATGGTAATTGTCAATTGTTGCTCTAACACTTCAGCTTGAGTGTTGACAAAAGGAGCTTCCTCAAAATGGTTTCCTCAGTGCTGAATGTTTTCTTCTGGCTCTTCTTTCTTAGTTTTGCTACTATCTTAAGCATGTTGAAAGTCATTATTTTATTCTCTTAAAGAATATCATGCTTTCTAATCGATAAAGAACGGATCTAGTCCCTAGTAACTCAAAATAGTCAGTCTGAAAGACCAACTATTTTGATACCACTTATTGGTACTGAAAACAAAGTATAAAATATTTGCAAGTACGCGCACGTGGATGTTAATTTGGGTGAGTCCAAAATCAGTTATAAATCTTAAAAGACTTTATAGTCAAGCAGGTTAAGAAGTAGGTTGCAGTTTACTCCAATAACTTTGATCAGTTGTTGAGTTTCAAAAAATAGTTAAATGATGTGTAGGAAAGAATAACAAAATATAAATGATAACTGTAAAATAACACTAAATTTATAGTAGTTTGGGAACTAAGTCCTTACGTTACGTCCACTCTTCTTCCTCAAATGAACGAATCCACTGACTTCAGTTGTACGCGGTAGCTTAATACAAATTACAACTATCGTTCTTCTTCAATGGGAGCTTTCAGCTAACTCCAGTCGCATGACACAGACTTGATGATATATCTTCTCAGACATACTGGGAAGATATAGGAGCTTTAATGTAGCTTGACTATTGTCTCTGACAATCTCATGCTCAAGTATGGGTGTTCATGAGGCGAGCCAGCTCGCGAGTTACTCGAGATCAACTTGTAAAAAACTTAAATTCAAATCATAATTGGTTGCTCAAGCTTAGTTTTATTCAGCTTGATAGGCACGCAAGCCTAAACAAGCTCCACCCAAATTTTCTTAGTTTATATTTTCCCCTCTTAAATTCTTATTATTTACATTATGTACCCTCACTACAAAATAAAAATAAATAAAACCCTAAATCTCATTTTCTTCTCAAGAGCCACGTCTCTAATTCTTCACTCACGATTGTGCTCTCCCTCTCTTTTCTCACGACAATGCTCTTGTTTCTTGCATACATAATTCAAGCTGCTTTCAACTCTCTCATGGCCATGGGTCTATCTCGTCTCTACTTTTCTCCCGAACACAATTCTTCATAGCCTTTGAACCTCTCTTTACTAAGGGCTCTAGACTCTCTTTCCTATGAGCTGGCGGGTTCATAGTATCATCCTGCATTTTCTTAGTTTATTTTTTATTATGAAGACACTCTTTCTCAATATCCAAATATGCATATCTCTATATTTTCTTTTATGGAGCATTGAATTTACTAGCATATGATTGTAGGTTGCATTATCAATTTCCATTTGTTTTTTTCCATGATTTTAAGTTGATGTATTCAAATCTGGAACGATTACATTTAGAGTTGCTTCTTTGTATTTACTCCCTATAAATAGGGATGCATTTATTGTACAAAGACACATTGAATTCAAGCAATAAATATAGTAATAAAAGCAAAACTACTCAAGTTCTACTTTTAATCAAGAATTTACATTGATTTTATTTACATTTCCTTATTTATTTTATCACGTATTCATGTTAAATAACCTTCCAAAATTTTGAGCATTAACAATTGACGCTAGAAGGTGGGCCCAACAAGAAAGAAAGATAAAAACATGGCGAACAACAGCAACAATAACAAAAATAGCAACAACAATCCACCAATTGAACGCGGAGTTTTCTGAAGCACAGCCGAGTTTGAAGCCAAACTCAAAAGACAGGAAGACGAACTCCGCAATCTACAGGAGGAGAATAGGAGGGTCACGGTGGAAGTCGAACATCTTCGACGACAGTTGGCCCTAGCCCGTACCGAAGGACAGAGTGAAACCCGCTCTAGGATCGTGACCCCTCTGCTCAAAACCGAGGAACAAGAGGGAACCTCCCATGTCCGAACCGAGCCCAGTGGCGGTTGGGCCTGAAAGAAGATAGTAAGTCGGGGGAGAAAATCCGATTGCTCGAAAAATAGCTCGAGCAAATGCAGAAATTCATGTCCCCGATCTCGGGGGCACCAACTCCGTCGAAGAGCATCCCACTGGACAGTTACGCCGAACCCCCCTTTACCCAAAGGATCTCGGCCATACAACTACCTTCCCGATTCACAATGCCTACGATAAAAGCATATGATGGGAAGACGGATCCCAATGAATTCATAACACTTTACAAGATGAAGATGTAGACTGTGGTGATTTCCGATCACGAGTGCGAAGCTTGCATGTGCAAGAGCTTCCGGGCATGCATGGACGGACCACCCATGCAGTGGTCATGCACCTCCCCCCGAGCTCAATCTCTTCATTTTCCGAGTTGTATGAATCTTTTGTGCAACACTTTTCAAGCAGTTGAAGAGCGCTAAAAAGGTCAAATGATCTTTATTCCGTTGTTTAGAAAGAAAATGAATCCCTTCAGGACTTCCTAAAGCGATTCAATTCGGTAAAGGTAACCATCCCGAACTGCCTCGAGGAAACAGCAGTATCGACATTCAAAAATGGCCTCAGAAGAAATTCTAATCTCTTCTGGAAATTGGTCAAGTACCCTTGCTCGACCATGGTCGAAGTACTTGCACGTGCTGAAGCCCAAATTCGACAAGAAGTCGAAGAGGAGAAATTTGGCCGAAGAAACAAAAGTAAACCTCAGTCAAGCCAATATGACAAGAAAGGCGAGAAGCAGGCCAGCGCCCCGATACCAACCCTACCCTGCACGAGCCAAATCATCCAAGCAAGGGATGAAGTTAGTATCCAACACGCCCCAAGGCGAAGAAAAAATGCCACTCCAAACTGCTATTCGAGAAATGCAAAAGATCGGCAATGAAGTCCGATAGCCGAGGAGGATGTTCACAAGTCCCGAACTCAGGGACATGTATCTATATTGTGACTTCCATCAAGATCATGGTCATCAGACCAACGATTGCTGAGACCACAAAAGAGAAGTTGATCGACTTCTTGCTGAAGGACTCCTAACATGTCTGAAACCCATCAATAAGGGGAAAGTCTGGAAAAGAAACAAAAGGAAAGGTCGAGGTCAAAATCCTAAAAACAAGACCCTGGCCATTGGAGCAAATCAGCAACCTCTGCTCGAGGAGCCATAACAGCCAGAAATTCAAAGAGTCATCAACGTCCTCACTGGGGGCTCCTCGATGACATGATCACCCCGAAATGCGGCCAAGAAGCATTGGCGGGATATGAGAAATCAACCCATACAACAGATCGAAGCATCTCCCTTCAAAATCTATTTCGGAGCCGAAGATGAGGTTGAAACTCATCATCCGCATGATGACGCACTCGTCATCAGTTTGAGGATCGCGAACTGCCAAGTCAAGAGGATTCTTGTTGACACAGGGGCTTCATCTAATGTCATATTCCTCAAAACCATACGAGGAATAGGTATTTTCGAGAAGAACATCACCGAAGACCCAATAACCCTCGTTCGGTTTAGTGGAGAGAAGCTGAACTCTCTTGTAGAAATCACATTGCCAGTATTCGCCGAAGGACTGAACTTGTCAACTCATTTCCAAGTAGTTGATACTCCTTCGGCGTACAATGTTTTGATTGGGCGACCTTGGATTCATGCCATGAAAGTTGTGCCATCCTCCTATCATTAGATGATCAAGTTCCCGACTCCATTGGGAGTTCAAACTATTAGGGGGGACCAACTCGCCTTGAGGAGTTGCTACGAAGTAACTATTCGAATAGTTCACATGACAGAGACCGAGCTAATTGAAAATAGCTCGGAGATCCTGATTAACACGGAGTGTCCATCTTAGACAATTTTCATCGGGAAGAGGCTGACCGAGGAACAAAAACAAGAAATGAGACTTTCCTCGTTCGAAACAGAGGAAATTTTGCATTCTCTCACTCAAATATGCCGAGAATTGATCCATCGATCATCTCTCATAGACTACACATCGATTCGAAGTTCAAGCCTATCAAGAAGAAACGAAGAAGATTCGCTCCTAAGCAAAATGAGGTAATTCTCAAAGAAGCTAAGAATCTACTTAAAGTGGGATTCATTCGGGAAGTGAAATATCCCGAACGGCTTGCGAACGTGGTCGTAGTTTAAAAGAGGAACGGCAAAAACTAAGTTTGCATGGACTACTCAGATTTAAACAAGGCTTGTCCGAAAGACCCATTCCCACTCCCACACATCGGAAGGCTCGTCGATGCCACTGCTGGATTTGGCATAATGAGTTTCATGGACGCCTTCTCGGGGTACAATCAAATCAAAATGTACCCTCCGGATGAAAAAAAAATAGTCTTTATGACCAACCAAGGAATTTACTGTTATAAAGTCATGTCGTCAGGTCTAAAGAACGTGGGTTCGACATATTAGAGGCTAATAAACCGAATGTTCGAACATCAAATCGGCCGAACCATGGAGGTATACATAGACGATATCTTGGTGAAGTCTGATACATTTAAAGATCATCTTTGGCATCTGGCCGAAACATTCCAGATCTTGGAAAGGTTCAATATGAGGTTAAACCCTGTGAAATGCATCTTCGGCATCTCGTTTGAAAAGTTTCTCAGATACATAATTAGCCGAAGAGGAATTGAAGCCGACCCACACCAAATAAAAGCAATTCAGAACATCCAACCACCCCAAAATATGAAGGATGTACAACAAATGATCAGCAAATTGGCGGCAATCAATATATTCATCGCTCGATATTCAGACAAGACGAGCTCCTTCTTTTCTTTGCTCAGAAAAGCAAAAAAGTTCGAGTGGACACGGCAGTGTGATGAAGCACTCAATTCCGGGAAACAATATTTAACAAAACCTTCCATCATGGCAAAGGCCCCTGGAGACGAGCTACAGTTATACATGGTTGTTTCAGAAAAAGTTATAAGTGTTGTGCTCATTCGAGAAGTGGATGGAAATCAACATCCTGTGTATTATATCAACCAAACACTCCTCGATGCCGAGACACGCTATCCGGCCTTAGAGAAGCTCGTCCTTACCCTAGTCATGGCTTCAAGAAAGCTGAGACCATACTTTGAATCACATCAAATCAAAGTAGTATCGTCATTTTCAATTTGACACGTTCTATCTAAACTGGACCTATCTGGCTGAATGATGAAGTGGCCATCGAGCTCGGAGGCTATGAACTTCAGTTCGAGCCAAGAAATAATATAAAATCTCAAATATTGGCTAATTTTATCACAGACTACACTCCCGAACTCCAAATCATGGCTGAGATCGAGCTTAGACCCACTTCAGACTATGTAGGATTTTGGACACTTGATATAGACGACTTTAGTAATTCTAGGGGGAGTGGAGCTAGGATACTACTTGTATCCCCGAAAGATAGGTCATCGAAAGAGCAATACACTTCGAATTCCGAACAACATATAACATAGCAGAATATGAAGCATTCATTGTCGGACGGCACTTAGCACTAGATCTTAAAGTCCAAAAATTAAAAATTGAGTCCGACTCCCAGCTCGTTGTCAACCAAGTTTGGGGCGAGCAAAGGATGCTCAAATGTTAGCATATCATGAACTTGCGAAAGAGCTCGAATCCAAGTTTGAAGAAGTGGTAGTCTTGCACATACCCCGAGAAGAAAATTCGCATGCAGACGCCCTAATAAACTTGGCCGCGGCTGCAAGCTCAGGGGAACCCGAACTATTCTACTCACCGTAGCACTCTGGCAAGACACCAAAGACCGCGAGTCCGAACCAATGGAGATATGTCCGACAACAACAAAAGGTCGAGGCCATCCGATTAACCCGAAGAGCCGCACAATTCATCCTCTTGGATGAGCAACTCTATAATTTGTGTCCGAAGAAGATAGCTCTTCGATTCTCTCAGAAATTCACTCCGGAAGTTGTGAGAATCACTTGGGCTCTAGGAGTTTAGCTCATAAAACCATCACTGCTAGATTTTATTGGCCGACCCTAAAAAAGAATGCCGAGGAGGTAGTTAAAAAATGTGACAGCTACCAATGGTTTGCAGGACTAACACATTTGCATGCCGAACCTCTTCACTCGAACATACATGCTTGGCCATTCTCTCGATGGGGAAACAACATTGTGGGAAAACTACTAAAGCCCAAGGCTCAGAAAGAATATTTGGTAGTTACCACTAATTCATTACTAAGTAGGTCGAGGCCGAACCACATTCTTGGGAACGAGACACCGAGGTGATTAACTTCCTATAGGAAAAGATTGTCTGTCGATTCGGACTACCTAGGGAAATTAATACAGATAACGGGCGCCAATTCACTAGCAAAAAGTTTAAGGACAACTTCGAAACAATTGGAGCTCATCTGTTATTTTCAACTCCGAGATATCCTGAAGCTAATGGTCTGGCCGAGTCATCTAACAAGACAATCATCGATATTCTAAAAAAAGAAGCTGGCAGCTAAGAAATCGACCTGGGTTGAAGAACTTCCAGCCGTACTATGGGCATACCGAACTACATACAAGACAACCACTAGAGAAACCCCTTTCTCTCTCGCTTATGGAATTGATGACGTATCCCCTGTCAAATTCATTCAAGGAAGTCCAAGAGTCGAGCTATTCGATGAAGAAAAAAATAAATACAAATTCTTGACTCACTCGAATTGCTTGATGAGCAAAGAATGGAGGCTTCAGGATGAATGACTCGGGTTCAAAGGACTGTGGAAAAGTTCTACAACAAGTCAGTTCGGCTAAGGTCATTTCGAACTGGGGATTGGGTCCTTCGACAAGTCTTCCAAAATACTCAAGAACTTAATGCTGGAAAACTAAGACAGAGCTGGTGAGGACCCTACATCATTGACTCAGTAGTTGGAAAGGGTGCCTATCGACTTCAAACTCCCGAAGGAAAATCTATTCCTAACGCATGGAATATCAAATACTTGAAAAGTATTATTTTTAGATCATGACAGTTTGAACTTGTGAGTTCAGGCGATAGTGAAAATAGTTCGAGCACTAATATTTGAACTTGAGTTGTAAAATAGTTTGATCAAAGTCCTGTATAGATCTCGAGTCAATCCGAATTATTAAACTGAGTCTTAACAAATATTCATTCGAAATGAGTTCGGTTGGGAACCTAGTACAGCTTTTTGAATCAATTCGAGCTGTTAGTGATTGAATATTAATTAAGTTCTCAAAACATGTTCGAATATTCAGTTTAACAAATTCAGCTCGATCAGAATCAAAACAAGTACAGAGAAAAACCATTCATATTGCATGAAGATTAAAAACGGGAAAAATAGAATCACACACTGTTCGGAAAGAAAAGACATTGATATGAAAGTTTTAAAAGATCTAAAGGATCAAAGTTCAACTGGCTCTACTGGTTCGGGTTCTCCTGCTCATTCCGATTCTCGTCTCGCTCAAGATCGTCCTCCAGGTTCTTCGAGAAGGTCTCGTCCTCTTGATTTTCATCCTCCTCTTCGGACCCCTCAGAAATAACTGAAGTCGAATACGTGAATCCGAGATCGAGCTCCGGATACTTCTCCTTCACGGCCTATCTTACCTTTTTTCTTATTAGCTCCTCCATCATGTTGAAGGTGGTCGAGCCGGAAGGAGTTTTCAATAGTTGAGCAATGTTGAGTCCGTCACCAGTAGACCGAGCTAACTCCATAGCATTCTTCGCATCAGCAACCTCAGCCTTAAGCTTCTGTTCAGTCTCCATCCGCATTTGGACCTCGGTCGTCAAATCCTCAGCGAGCTTGTCGGTGTGGTCCCTAACTTGGGCCAGCTCTTCGATTGCTGACTTTCGGTCCCTAGTTAATTGCTCAATTATGTCCTGCGAACTTTTTAGGTCAGCAGTGGCAACCAATAGCTCGGAGATAAGTTGATCCCGCTCTTTGAGGAAGTTATCCCTTTCCTTCTCGATAAGGGCTAGGTCCTTGCGTTCATCTCTAAGGCTTTGGAAGCAGCAGTCGAAGTCTTTGACCATTCCGCAGAATCCCTAAAAGACAAAAGTCATCAGTTCGGGAAAAAGATAGTCCAAACATAGATGAAAGAGAAGAATACTAAGTTAAGTAGTTCGACTCACTAAGATGGAATTGCGACCATTATCCAGGAAGAGACACTGAGTTGGAGCCTTCGATGCCCAAGGCAGGCCTTTGAACAACATATCGGCAAAAGTGTGGATAGTCGCAATGGACTTCAACCTCTTTTGACGTTCAGCCTCTGTCTCCCCCTCCTCGGTCAAGGTCGTATCCTTACCTGGACGACGTCTGGTCTCCTGCTTCGCTAGTTCGGACCCGGTCAGATCAAGAATATCCCTCTCAGTTTCTCGGGGCTTCTTCTGACGTTCCAAATTTTGATCCTCGATCCACTCTTCAGAATGCTCGAGAACCCGATCTCTCTTATTCCCACGAGAGGTGGGAGTTCCAGTCAGATTCTTGGACGAAGAACTGGTAGCTCGATCCTTCTATTTTTGAATGCTGGCATCCTTGTCTTTGGGCTTGGAAGTGTTGGGACCCTTGTCCTTCGGGACGGTCTCCTTCTTCTTCTTCCTCGTCTTCTTATGTTGCTGTTTTTCCTGCTTTAACCTAAGCAGCTCCTCGGGGGTTAGTCTCTCCGTTGGTTTGTCAAGGCCATGGTTACTCAATGTCCAATATCCGAGAAGTTGATCGAAGTGCCTGGTTTTGTGTAGGTATGCTTTCTGAATTCGACAAATCTCGCGGTCAAAAAGAGCTGGTCTTCTTTGTCCTGCACAAGTAAAATGTTTGTTCGATGACAAAGCAGAAAAATATGAAGAAAGAAAGAAGACGTACTATTGGGAGTTCAGATAATCCCACTTAAACCGGGAAAATCATTCAAAATTTCTACATAAAAGAATTCCTGGATCCATTTCTTTGAGTTCGATTTGGTGCCGAGGACGAGTGGGCTCGGATTTTTTGAACGTTTGGAAAAATAATAGTAATCCTGCCCACTTTTGTTCAATCAGTTATATAAAGCATTCAATTCTCGAATAGTCGGCTCTTCGAGCTCGGCACAAAAAATCAGGTATGTACCGATCATATGGCACCAAGAGATCGGAGAAAGCTGGATAGGGGCAATGTTATATTGTTCTATAATATCTACAAAAAATGGATGAAGGGGAAGGTGGATTCCAAACTCGAAAACCCGAGCAGAAAAAGCCATAAACCCGTAAGGCGGACGGTGGGCACGTTGGTCCTCTTCGGGTGCTATAGGATTCAACCTCACGTACAAGTCATACTTCTTGGAAACCCCATTAAGTTTTGCTTCGTCCAGATCAGAAGAAATCTCCTTCAATGAACCCTTAACGATTTGATCATAAAGCAGAGGAAAAATGTTAGGGGCTAATCCCGAGGATACTTCAATAGAAAAGGACGAGCTAGATTGCTCGACAACATCATCTTCGTTATCTTGGCCAGCAGACTCTCGCTCTTCTTTGATTGGTTGTTCAGCAAAGTCATATTGCTCAGCGAAATTGTGTTCACCAGACCCGAAGGTTGAGGATCCTCTTGGCTAACTTGCCCACTATTTACTTTGGTACCCTCACTAGAGTTTGAACTACTGCTCCTACTGCTTGAACAATTGCTACTTGAAATACTCAATTTTTCAAGAAAAGTTTTACGAACAAGAAGAAACTAACCCTTAATCAATCGTTCGAAGTAGCTCGGCAAAGTCTTTTGTCCATAGAGGCGCTCCGAAGCAATAAGTGAAATAAAAATTGGAAAATGAAAAATGAGAGTATTTATAGGCAAATATGCCTCGATCTTCGCAATGTCCGTTGAGTTCATCCAATAAAGAACAGATACACGTCACTTTTCAAATTTTAAATTTTGAAAAATCCCGCGCGTGGGAGCTCAAACATTTCTTGGCTATAGTTCGACCTCGGATGAAATATAGTTCAGAAAATGAGCTCGATTCAAGATGCATATGTTCTAACTAAAAATTGTTCGGGCATGAAGATTGCTCATATACTATTTGCTAAGTTTGGGCACGAGCATGAAGACTGCTCGGATTTAAAAAAAACTTTGATTCATACACAAAGACTGTGTGAATCTTATCAAAATAACGATTCGGAGCAAAAAGATTGCTCGATTTGTATTTTCGTTCGAACTCGAATATTGTTCGAACATAAAGCAAAAGCCTTTTCAGGCAGTGATGCCCTTGGCCGGGTCAGCCAACATTATACGAGGAACTTAGGATATCAAAGTCGTAGATTCTTCTATTTGCACAGTTCCTCGTTGACTATGAAACTGACATGAACAGCCCAAGAAACAGTCAGGGTGTTTTTAGCGTAGTGTGCCCATGGGACTCGGGGTCGCTCCCCGCCTGATTTGTAATCCCTGTCTGATTTGTAAAGGTAACTTACATATCAGTATTATAAATCCTGCAAAGAACAAACTTTGTAGATAGGTCGACCTAGCCAGCCACAGACTTAGGAATAATCGTGAGTCGAACTATTAGCTTCACAGATACACCCGAAATCAAAAAAATTCCTAAAATCTCGTAAAGCTATCCTCGCGATACGGGAATAATTCTATCTCCTGAACATCCCTTAAATGCAATTCGGGGTAGGGATAAGATTGTTTCTTCTTTGATGTTTTGCAGGAAAATGAATAGAGGCCAATTACTTCGGCTTCGCCGAACTCTAAGTAGCTCGGACGAAAGCCGGGGGCTATTGTTATGACTTAAAAATAAGTAGGCCTATTTTGGAGTCCATCATAGAAGAAAGCCCACTAAAGGAGGCCCAAAGCATGAAATATTTGATTAAGGAAATTTTCAGGTTCGAGCAACACTCCGATCGAACTAAGAAGCTCGGACATTGTAAAGAGTCAGGTTAGTTGAACCAAACTTTATCAAAGTGAAACCAGCTCGATCGAAGAGACACACCATTTGAGACACCGGTTCGGCCGAAGAGTCATAACTTTATGGTAGCCGTGTGAATCACACACAATTAACACATTAAAATTATCAATCCGGTCTCTTTTCTAATTCGCTCAAGTGGATATCATCTACTCCATTGAAGGGTATCAATAGCTAGGTTACACAAAAGTCGTTGGTTTTTATCTATCTAGACGATGAATTGTAAACAAAACTTTAAATGCAAACAGTCAACTAGTAAACTAATTACAACTTCTCCAAGCAAACAATTCAATCAATTGTATAGGTAGATTAAGATAACAAATCCAACAATCTTAGAAGATAGTGAGTGATTGTAAACTTCAATTGTTCCGAATTAAACCAAGTTATGTTGCAAACAAATTTTAATTCCTATGAGGTTGAGCAACCGACTCTAATGTCGCTAGTCACTTGCTACGGATAACTAGCGGTAGATGACAATAGGAATTGCAAACAGCAACGTTATTAACTCCTAAGCCACTCCCAATCGACCAACGATTATCGCCCTACAATCCTAGCACCGCACATGGATTGGAACTAGAACTACAAGATTATGCACTTATCACGATGATTCCGTCCGCATGTTGGCTGCAACGTTCACGTCAACTACCTAAAGACTGGCTATTACCTTCACCTAATAGTCAAGAACAAGCTCAAGTGAAAATCAACCCCTCATAGAAAGTAAACAAGCATAATCGATTCAATCCATCACAATATTCGTAATACAACACTCACTAATGAAATTAGTTCTCCATACCTTGAGTTAAGTACAATACAAATTGAGAATTAAAAGAATTCATTACAAAACTTCAAGGTCAACGATTGATCTTCTTCGGTTGTCTTCCTTGAATCCAATCTACCTCTCTTCCTTCTTCAATCTTCACCAAATGGATGGAATGTTGCTTGATTCCCCTTGATTTTGGTTGGGGAGATGTTTTGAGATGAATCTAAGGAGAAGTATCGTGACGGTTATTCTAATTTTGGGCAAAAGTTCTTTAATTAACTGATTTTCCCCCTTTTATAGGCGAGCAAACAGGTCCTCGGATCGCCTGAGCCAACCATGGCTTGCCCGAGCCATCCTGGGAACCACAGCATATCTGGGAAGCACGTTCTGGCTCGGCCAAGCCAGAACCGCTCGACCGAGCCTGCTCTCTGCTAGCCAGGCTTGGTCGAGCCTGCACTCCTCGGCCTAGCGAGCCCTCTGCCCGGCTCAGCTCGGCCGAGCCTACTTCGCTCGGCCGGGCAGGTCCTCCAAGCTTCCGAAACCCTCCTTTTGTTCCACTCAGACGAGCCTAAACTCCTCGGACTCCAAACTCAGACGATTTTCCTCCAAAATTCTACCAAATATTCCATATTATGCTCAAAACACATCCTACAACATTTCAAACACGAAAACAAGACAAAAGAACAACGAA
This sequence comes from Plectranthus barbatus, assembly GCA_026898455.1. Lineage (NCBI taxonomy): Eukaryota > Viridiplantae > Streptophyta > Magnoliopsida > Lamiales > Lamiaceae > Plectranthus > Plectranthus barbatus. Next base: position 165,233 of record JAPKLW010000996.1, on the reverse strand, counting down.
AGTATATGATATGAGGGTAAATGGCCACAAACATGCATGCTCACACATCGAAAAACAGGTCATTTTACACACATATCATAATCCCCCAAACTTGAACCTTTGATTGTCCTCAATCAAAACAAAGTAAGGCAATCAATAAACCTCATCAAACAAACCTCATAGCTCATCATAATCATCTTGGCATGCTCTTATCGAACGAGATTATCACCTAACTTTTTGACACGGTTAATGCTAACGACTTAAACCACTCATCAAGATTGGATAAAGAAATGAAAGCACTCCCTTACGTGTTTAGGGCTTGATGAATTCACTCATTCACAAGATATCGAGCACAATTTCCATAGGCTCGAAACAATTCTCACCACTATACTACAATGAGTTGGCTCCTAAAATCAAAAAGGTCTTTGTTTTCGATTATAACGTGGCTTACTAGAAGGTAAGTCGTTTTGGGCTAAAGTGACGAACTTCTTCCAAATCCCAAAACCCCCAAACTTATTCTCTTCAATCCACTTCTAACCTTAAGGCTTTTTCATCAATCAACTCTCAATATTTTTTTTCTTTTCTCTTCTTTTTTTTTTCTTTTCTTTCTTTTCTCATTTTTCTTTAGCATCATCATTTTTCATTCATGGTGCTTTTCTTTTTCCCTTTCTCTTTTCTCTTTTTTTTTTTCTTTTAAGTACCCAAATTTTTGTTGGTAACCATTTTTCTAGGATTCATATCAATCCTTCAATCAATACCTTATTGCCTAAACAATCACAACTCAAAGATACCAAATGATTCCCAACCCAACTCTCATCTCCGTATTCACCCTCATACACTCATTCTCCCAAAATTTTGACCTAATAATTTCAAAGAAAATTCTCCATTTAAGCACAATCACGGGAAACAAGGGTATGAAGGGCAAAATTATGATATCAACGACCTTATACTCCCGAAGTGAAAGGAAGGACTAAGAATCGATGGCCTAAGATCATCTTTTAGTTACCACACTCATGCCAAATAGATAGAGAATATATACAAGTTCAAGATTTTGTGCTCTCAACCTTGCCACTCACAATCGATCAAAATATGACAATATCAAGGCTCAAAAACTCTCGGCTTTTGTCAAGTCCTAGGCATTAACCTCACACAAAACTCGGCAATTCAAAAGTTCAATTCGAGCATGCCTTAACAACTAGATTATGCCCTATCATTGGTCAAAGCAAATTTTTAAGCCTTACAAAGTAAATCATGATTCAAATCTCCAATTCTTGTTTGGGTTCATCATACACACACGACAAGCACTCAACAACCTAATTAACAATCTACATGCCATGAACAATTAAATTGAAACTAAATGGTAGGAGAAACGATAGAAAGTGTTACCCATCAGTAGACATGATCAAACCGCTCTCCATTCCTTATTTGCACCTACTACACATCAATACAACACCACCAAACAATTTGAGCATAACAAAGCCAAATAAGCTCTCATATCCACCAATCTTTCCACAAACCAATATCTCAAGAAAAAATTACAACATTTATCCACTAGCACCACCATTCATACCAAACCATTATGCATATCCACACACCAAAGCCAAATAGAAAGAATTCAACTCATGCAGGCTCGCGAAATGATTCATCACAACCATTCAATAGAAATAGAAGCCAATCAACATCCCAAAATCCTTAATCAAACAAAAGTAGATCAATATCATATTACAACCATATCGAAGGATCAATGTTATTCAAATTCAACAAACTAATCTAAACTAAGGATAAAGATAGAGATAGAGATAGAAGAGTAAACCAGAGAAGAGCACCGAATACCGACCACTCCCCCCAAACTTAGTCAAGTGAGACTAAGTTTGTAAAAAGGTAACTGGTGCGCTTTTACTCCCCTTGATCAGTCGGTGGTAGCTGACGTTAGTCCTCTTCATCCTGTGGTGGCTGAATACTACAACAATATAGGCATGGCATCGGAATCACCTCTTCACACCGAGCAACAATTAATCTATCCATATCTAGATGAGCTTCGGAATTCATCAACCAGTTGGAATGGTCATGCAGATCATCAATCTCAGTCAACGCACGGTTAGGCGTTCAATTCCCAAATCACCAAATTTGTAGAAATAAGAATCATCGAACTTAGATGGGACCAAGAAAGCTTTCTTAACCAATGCAGTTGTATCAAGGCTCAAACCAGGAGCAAAAACTCCTAACCGAACAACACCACAAAATTCAAAAATTGGCAACATCAAGCCACCACCACAAATAATTGAACTTGCAGATTTGCAAGTGTTGTTCCAACTCTCCATTAAACATCCACCAATGGAGAATTCCAGACCATTCAACAAAGCAAACATAAATTGAAAATCGAAAATATTAACAGCACCAGATCCATCAAAACCACATGACCACCCCTCTAACCAATTGTGGAGATAACGAACGATAGGATTCTTAATCATGAATGACCTACAAGTTTGCACATCAAAATCACCAGAAACACTAACTCCAGAAATTGACTCCCAAAATTCAAGAGGATTAAGTTCATCAAATACACACACAAAATTCACTGAACATCCAAATATCCTAACAATATCTTGTCTTCTCAAAGAAAATTCTTGACCAGCAAGTTTAAATTTTACCCAAACCGGCACACCATTTGCATTCCAAATGACTTGAACAGAGGCCAAGAATTCCCTCGTCAACCGCACATACGTCGGCCATCTACCATAGAGCAATTTCTTCCATCCCATTCGAGTGAGCAAACTCCAAATATCCTTCTTTAAATCCAAAGCTTCCAAAGTTTCACGGCATAAGTATGTAGTTCCAATCACTTGCTTTTGTGTCAACTCAATGTAACGTGCATATTCATCGTCATTAAAACCCTCAGGCCTGCAAATGGAAGAAAAAGGAGAAACCCCAATTTCATGTCTATTAGCCATAAGTAAAATTGACAGGTGAGATGAGGATAGAACAATTCAATGCACCAAAGTATGAGAGAAAATTTTAGAAGTGAAATTTCGACCGAGATGCAAATGGGTCGAGCAATTGCTCGCCCGAGCTTTTAAAATTGCGCGCGGCTCGGCCGAGCGAAGGGTCTGTCCGCGCGGCTGCTGGCACGTATGGGCTCGGTCGAGCCTGCCTCGCTCGACCGAGCGAGGCTTTTGTCCAAGGCATTCGACCCAGCTCGGCCGAGCCTGCACCGCTTGGCCGAGCTACCCCTGCTTTCGCCTATTTCCACCCTCTTTTCGGCATCTTCCTGATCATGTTGCCTTCCATCCTTTCTATCCTTCATACACACATTGTCAAATGAAAGTGTATCACCACAAACAATTAGGAACCCTTCACAACAACAAACCACATTATTCAACAAAAATCAATAACAAACCATTATTCAAAATATGCAAAGTAACTAAATTTAAACATTGGGTTGCCTCCCAATAAGCGCTTGTTTAATATCAAAAGCTCGACGATCATACCTCATGTCAATCGTGGTCAAAAGGTGCTGAACCGGAACTCATACCTCTATCAATGATCACATGCTCCTCCGGGAAAAGAAGCTGCTTTTTTGCACTTCGTGGTGGATCCGTATCCACTCGAGCTTTCTTCATACGAATTTGATCAAGTTCCTCTTCATCCCCCGGATCTTTGTAGACTTCATTCTCCTCACTCATAAGTTTTAAACCCGGATCAAGTACATCCTTCATCCTTTTCTTTTTCCCAACTTTCTCAACTTCACTTGCATCCACATTCTTCGGAGGTAAAGAAAACACTACTTCCTTACCACAACAACGGAATGTAAGTTCACCATGTTTCATGTCAAATAAAGCATCGGCCGTGTGCAAAAATGGCCTCCCAAAGATTAGTTGTATACCCCCCTTATTCTTCATGTCGACTACAAGAAAATCTCCCAGGAAGGTAAATGTCAACACTTCAACATGGATGTCTTCAACCACCCCTTTTGGGCAAAACAAAGCATGATTAACCAATTTAAGCACTTGACTTGTAGATTTAAGGTTCCCAACCTCCAACTCCTTATACAAGTCCCATGACATAAGGTTGACACTCGCTCCGGAATCGCACAATGCCTTCTCAGTACATTTATCTCCTATCTTACATCCTACTACGAAACCTCCGGGATCTTCCTTTTTACTAGCAATATTCTTCTCTTCAAATTCACAAGTGCTACTATCAAGATCTCTTCTCCTCCAACTAGCTTATCCAACATAGGTACCCTTTCTATCTCCTCCGGTAAAGGCATTTCGATGTCACCTTTCTTCACATAATCAAAGAAACTCAAGTTCTTAGTTTGCTCATCCTTTTCCGATTCTTTGTTCTCAATTTCTACCTCAACTTCTTTTTCTTCTTCAATGTCTACTTTCAACTCTTCTTCAAATTCCCCCATTTCAATCTTAGGGGTCATCACTTCCAAGTTTTCCTCCATCCTACTTTCACCTTCTACCATGTTACAACCTTTCTTTTGCACCACTTCCATATCACTCGGAAACTTCCCAACTTGATGCTTCCCGCTTAATTGTTTAGCAATAGCGGAAATTTGAAGTTGAATTTCGGAAAACATGCCATCGTACTTCTCAAATCTCTTATCCATTTCTTCATTAAAATTCCTCCTCGGTTCTTGGTTTGCATACCTACTATTTCCCCCAACATATCCTTGACCACTACTTCCCCCTTCAATTTGTAATGGAGGATTGAGAGCGTTGTTTGGATTAGCATAGGAAAAATTCGGGTGAAAACGGTTGGACGGATGATAGTACATGTTCCCCTGTGGGTTGTATTGGGGACAAGCATTGAACCCCATTCTTATATTCACAAAATTCAAACTCTCCGGATGCGACTCTTCATGCCGAACTACCATCATATCCTCATTTCTATTTCCCGATGTAGACAATGCATCAAGCTTCTTTTGCATGAGCGCAATTTGCTCTTTGAATAATTCTTCACTTTCCTTTGCCTCATTGACCGATTTAACCGATCGATAGTCCTTGCGTTCCTTAGGCCACTGGAAACTATTCTCAGCCATTTTCTCAATGGTTCTCCAAGCTTCTTCCTCTTCATGATCAAGAAATGCTCCTCCCGAAGAAGCATCTAACATCACTTTCGTTTCATAGTTTAATCCCCCGTAGAATTGGCAAATCTGTTAACTCCGAGAAAGTCCATGTCTTGGGCATTTTCGTAGAAGCTCTCGGAACCTATCCCATGCCTCGTATAGAGGTTCATCGTATCTTTGCCCAAACGATGTGATATCAACCCTTCTCTTCAAAGTCAAACTTGGTGGGAAAAACTTGAATAAAAACTTCTCCCTCAACTCTTCCGAAGTGACAATATTTGATTTGTCCAAGCCTTCGAACCAATTCCTAGCACCATCTCTCAAAGAGAATGAGAATAACCGCAGCCGTATTTGATCTTGAGGCACTTGGTTGATCTTTATAGTATCAGTAATCTCCAAAAATTGAGAGATATGAACATTTGGATCCTCGGTTATGTGCCCCACAAATTGGTTGTTCTGTATCATTTGGACCAACTGTGGCTTTATCTCAAATTGCGTGGCATTTACTCCTAACCGAAAACCTCCCGTTAACGGTTCACCTTGAGGTCAAAAAAGATTTTGTAATGGTCTCCTCGGACCATTCCTCTCATTGATCATAACTTTCATCAACTCGAGTTGCCTTTCCAACTCTTCTATCCTAACCGTGTCTTCCCCATGGTTAGCCATCTCAAAATCAATTTGAATATGTCCTCTTCCTTCTTGACTTTTCCTTGCCTCAAGCTCTCTAGCCTTTGATCGAGTGATCATAAACCACCTAGGAAAAATATAAAAAAAAAACCAATTACAAGTAAACAATTCAACAAAAACAAACAAACACAAATAACAAACAAAACAATGTTAGTAAAACTATTCACACAAGCATTTCCTCAAACACCTAGCATACCATACTTCAACTTTCAATAATTCCACAAGACCTACTAAAAGATTCCCCGGCAATGGTGGCAAAAACGTGGTAGTCGTGTGAAGCACACACAATTAACACGTTAAAATTATCAATCCGGTCTCTTTTCTAATTCCCTCAAGTGGATATCATCTACTCCATTGAAGGGTATCAATAGCTAGGTTACACAAAAGTCATTGGTTTTTATCTATCTAGGCGATGAATTGTAAACACAACTTTAAATGCAAACAATCAACTAGTAAACTAATTACAACTTCTCCAAGCAAACAATTCAATCAATTGTATAGGTAGATTAAGATAACAAATCCGACAATCTTATAAGATAGTGAGTGATTGTAAACTTCAATTGTTCCGAATTAAACCAAGTTATGTTGCAAACAAATTTTAATTCCTATGAGGTTGAGCAACCAACTCTAATGTCGCTAGTCACTTGCTACGGATAAGTAGCGGTAGATGACAATAGGAATTGCAAACAGCTACTTTATTAACTCCTAAGCCACTCCCAATCGACCGTCGATTATCGCCCTACAATCCTAGCACCGCACATGGATTGGATCTAGAACTATAATATTATGCACTTATCACGACGATTCCGTCCGCGTGTTGGCTGCAACGTTCACGTCAACTACCTAAAGGCTGGCTATTACCTACACCTAATAGGCAAGAACAAGCTCAAGTGCAAATCAACCTCTCATAGAATAGTAAACAAGCATAATCGATTCAATCCATCACAATATCCGTAATACAACACTCACTAATGAAATTAGTTCTCCATACCTTGAGTTAAGTACAATACAAATTGAGAATTGAAAGAATTCATTACAAAACTTCAAGGTCAACGATTGATCTTCTTCGGTTGTCTTCCTTGAATCCAATCTACCTCTCTTCCTTCTTCAATCTTCACCAAATATATGGAATTTTGCTTGATTCCCCTTGATTTTGGTTGGGGAGATGTTTTGAGATGAATCTAAGGAGAAGTAACGTGACGGTTATTCTAATTTTGGGCAAAAGTTCTTTAATTAACTGATTTTCCCCCTTTTATAGGCGAGCAAACAGGGCCTCGGATCGCCCGAGCCAACCATGGCTCGCCCGAGCCATTCTGGGAACCACAGCATATCTGGGAAGCACGTTCTGGCTCGGCCAAGCCAGAACCGCTCGACCGAGCCTGCTCTCTTTCAGCCAGGCTCGGTCGAGCCTGCACTACTCGGCCGACGAGCCCTCTGCCCGGCTCAGCTCGGCCGAGCCTGCTTCGCTCGGCCGGGCAGGTCCTCCAAGCTTCCAAAACCCTCCTTTCGTTCCGCTCGGACGAGCCTAACCTCCTCGGACTCCAAACTCGGACGATTTTCCTCCAAAACTCCACCAAATATGACATATTATGCTCAAAACACATCCTACAACATTTCAAACACGAAAACAAGACAAAAGAACAACGAAAGTATATGATATGAGGGTAAAATAGTCACAAACATGCATGCTCACACATCGTAAAACATGTCATTTTACACACATATCACTTTACATTTAGAGTTGCTTCTTTTTATTTATTCCCTATAAATATGGATGCATTTATTGTACAAAGACACATTGAATTCAAGCAATAAATATAGCAAAGTAAAAATACTTAAGTTCTACTTTCAATCAAGCATTTACATTGATTTTATTTACATTTCCTTATTTATTTTATCAAATATTCTTGTTAAATAACCTTCCAAAAATTCGAGCATTAACAAGTACTATATGTTTGTATATTATAATATGAATTATTTTATATATTATATAGTTTAAGAAAAATAAAATAAATACATCAAACACGAAGCCTACAAAAATAAGAACATAATTTAAAAAATTGTTGCATAAACAAATTATACTTATATTATTTAAAAAATAGTAAATAAAATAAAATAGTAAGTTGTAATATTTTAAAATTTGATAAATATAAGTTGCTAGTTATTTTTTTTTTTTTGCTATTGTTTTTTGTATATCTATATTATAATAGAATAAATAAAGTAAAAGAAAATAAGTATTATTGATATGATATTTTTTGGAGGAAAAGTGGCAAAGATGTAAATATGTGCAATTATTTTATTTTAACATAATAGTAGATAGATTACTCAAACTTGTCTCATATAATGGGTTTCGTTCCATTCCAAAATCTTTCACTCCCCAAGTTAACTTTTTATTTTCTTTAGCCTGGTCACTCGACCCCCTTTGTGAGGGCATGCATTTCAGTTATGAAAGGACTAGGATTAGCCCGGTCATTCAATCACATATTGACCGGACACGATAATCAATATTTATGACTGTAGTGAAATTAACATTTTATTTGTGGGCTTAAAAATTTTGTCATTTTAGGAAATGCAACTAATATAGCGGGACAGACGAAAAATGAAAGCGGAACTAATATAATGAGATAGAAGGAGTATAATTGATTAATTAATTAATTGATTTTAGAACATTAAATTTCATATCTTTTTTTATTTTAGGTAAGTTATAATTAATTTTTATTCTCATTTTATAATTGTTTGAAAAAACCTATTATTATGATGTCATATTTTTATAAAATCTTTTTTCATATTTCATATTATTTATAAGTATTTTTAATATTAAAACATCAACTAGTTAAATAAAATAATAAATAATTTAATTGTTTTTATTTTTCAAATTTTATTTTTATTATCAAAATAATTGTTATTATGTTTACTTTGTCAGTTTTATTTTGTATTTAATGATATTATAATTATTATTGTTAGAATTTTTGTTAGAGAAATCTTTCCTTACTTTTTGATGTTTTGGTGGGTCAAAGAATGTAAGTCATCTTAGTCAGTTTTTCCAGTTTCTAGAGTTCTAAATTGTAATCCTTGTATAGGATCAATCGAGTTGTAATAGAACTTAAGTTGAAGACCGAGCAATGGAGAATGCTCGAGAACTTACTACAATCATGCCTAGCCTTGACCAAAAAATGAGTTGACCACTCAGTTTAAGGTCTATCCATACTGACCAGGAGAAGTTAGTATGATGGCTTTCCCAAAGTGACTAAATAGAAGTCAGTTTAAGGGATTTTCATACTGATCCGGAGAAATCAGTATGAGGGCGTTTCCCATACTGACTATAGACAATCCGTATGAGGATTTACCATACTGACCGTGGGAAGTCAGTATGAGGGATAAGCTATACTAACCTTCAAAAGTTAGTATAAGAGTCTCATTCAGACTCAGGCATTCGTATTTGCCTAAGTCAATACGAGGTTATCCAAACTGGGTTACTCGGGCTGCAAAGGAGTCTGACACAAAGTTAGTGTATAGTACACTGACAAAGGACAGAGCAGATAGGAGACCTAAGGCATGGGCTACGATTTGACAATATAATCCATGAGTCTAACGTCTGGATTTATGTGTCTAACAGATAGAAATTCAAATTGCTATAGGTTCTCCTTTATATAAAGACCTGTCCTCTCAACCTTAAACGGTTACCTGAACAGAATTCAAAATCTACAAGTCTAAAGAGATAAAGGGCATATTCAGGTCATCTCTCCCTGTAAAACTCTCTTTGAGTTTTCGTGTTTTTAACACGAGACTTAAGTCCCCTACTCAAGTTACCCACCGTGCTAACTTCTCCTAGTACGAGGCTGAAGCTTTAAGCTGAAGCTCTTATTGGTGAATATATCTTTCTAAGATATATTCATAACAGTTTGTTTCCTAGTCTGGGTTTCTGATTCTCACGAGCGTATGTCAACCACCTGAATTCTGGGAAGAACCTTTAAACTTCTCCTAGCACGAGGCTGAAGCTTTAAGCTGAAGCTCTTATTAGTGAATATATCTTTCTGAGATATATTCATAGCAGTTAGTTTCCTAGTCTGAGTTTCTGATTCTCACGAGCGTATGCCAACCACCTGAGTTCTGGGAAGAACCTTTAAACATCCAACCATTCTAGGAAAAATTAGTAAACATCCAACCACCAGGAAGGAGGCTGCGGGGTGCGTCCTCACTTCAACCTGAAGACTGAGTCTACAAGAAGTTCCTAGGCGAGTGCTACAGTTGACCGGAGGACGGAGGTGCCATGAACTGTGTATAGATCGTAAGGAGGCTTGTATTTACTTATTGAATTATCCAGACCTTGGGTCTAAAGAGTGGGTGTAGGATATTGACATCCAAACCACTATAAATCTCTGTGTGTTGCGTTACTGTTTTCTTTCGTACTTGCTATGTTTTTCTGTTTCACAATTTGACTCTTAAAACCTTCAATACTTGTCCAAGTATTGAAGTGTATACACTCTGAAACTGACTTAAGACAAAAGAGAGACTTTAGCTTAAACTTTCCACACAAAAAACTGATTATACTCTGTTTTAACAAACCAGTGCATCTGCTTATCTTACTTCTGCTGCTTACACAAAACCTTCTACTGCACAGTTTGCACTCTGATTTCGGGACCAACAAATGGTATCACGCGCCAAGGTTCTTACAGACTACGGTTGTGTTGAGTCACTTAGGACCGGATCTCTGTTTTTCTGCAGTTGGTTCTGTTTTCTGCACTTGGTTTCTGTTTTGTGTGTTTAAGCTCAGGTACACAGAGATGGCTTTGATTACAGAGATTCCAAAGTACTCATCAGAATATTTTGAGATATGGAAGAAATGCTCGTTGATCATACTGAAGAATGTCCATCCAGAAATGGCAGAGGTTCTATCTACCGGACCAATAAAGATCACTAAAGTGAATACTCAGCTCGGAGGAGTAGAAGGTCAAGAGATAGTGGAGAAGCCTTATGCACAATGGACAAACGACGACAAATTTTGTTTTAAGCTGGATGCAGTGGCCATGGAGCTCATCTTACAATCTTTACCAGCACCACTGGTTGTTGAAGCCTTAGAGCACAACAACGCCAAAAAGATGTGGGAATTTCTTGGCTCACTTAGTCCAAAAATGGCTCAAATGAAGCGGAATAAGCTTCAAAATTGTGTTGATAAGTATGAATCTTTTCAACTGCTTCCTGGTGAAAATGTCAAATCAATGGAAGCAAGATTCAATGCGATTATCTGTGAGTTGAAAAACTTGGGGAGAACATACGAAATTGCTGATATGAATGCAAAAATTATCTCCAAGATGCCCAAGGAGAACTGGTTCGTCAAAGCCACTAACTTGAAGGAGAAGGACCTCTCCAATATGACGACCAAGGACGTGTTCGCCCAGCTTCAAGCCCACGAATGGGATATCCAAATGGTGACAAAAACGAAGCAGTACGAAGTGTCACCACACATCCCAAAGGAGATGCTGACTTTTTTGCAAAAAGGGAGTTCAAGAGAAGGCCTCAAAAGCCTTACCAAGCTGACAGATCTTTCGGATAGACGTCCACATCAAAGTCAACACCAACACCTTCCTACAAGAAAAAAGGAGGAAGAGAGCTCAGTTGAAGAGCTTGAAGAGCAAATGAGGAAGCTGACTAGACTTCTTGAGATAGCCAAATCCAAGAAGGAAAGTTCACAGTCAAGTGAACTGAAGTTCAGCGACAGACCTTCCAGAGGTTGCTTTGAATGGAACTCTCCATATCACCTCAAATACGAGTGCCCATTAGTTTCCAATGAGGAAAGGGAGTGCTTGAAGAGGGTGTTCGAGAAGAAAGCCTCCAGAGCAGTTGTTAAGGCCATGCTTACCAGAACTTAGGTGCCAGACATCTCAGATAATGATGATGGCTACTACACATCAGATGATGAGGCAGTAGAGGAAGTATTTCTAGTGCTAATGGCAAAGCTCGGAGAAGAGGAAGAAACTGAAACAGAGTCTAATACTCAGGTACAGATTTCTAACTCAGTTTCTATTCCTATAGCATGCATAGAAGATAACTCTGAATCCTATTGCTCAAATTTAGAGGATGTTACTCTTGAAACTTTGAATAGGGAATTCGCTAAGTTTTATGAGTTAAAAAAATGTCTTGGCATGTGAAAACGCTTCACTGAAACTGAATGTTTCCAAACTGACTGAGGAGATCCAAGGATCAAAGTCAGTGAGTGAAGACTTAGCTAAACTTAGAGAAGAGCATTCTACATTACTTGAATCGTTTAAATCTATTTCCGAAGAATGCGCATCTCATAAACTGAAAGTTTTTAGAGATCAAAAACTTATCTGCTCACTGTACTCTAGTACTAGCAAAGTTTCAGAAGCTCTAAGTTTACAAAGACATTCCTCTGATAGGTCAGGATTAGGCTTTACATAGAATAACTTGAGCAATCAAACTTCTACTTCCAAAATGGGAATGTCTCGAACCATCACTTTAGGAAGAATTCCAGTTTAGAAGTCAAGCTGTTAGGTAAAGGAGTAGTTAGTATGGACAAAAACTCCTTAGAGGCTAATGAGGAAAGAAGGGTCAGTCAGTTTCAAAATTGACTTCAACACCCAAGCATAGAAGAGATTTGACTTTTAAGTCAAACAAACCTGAGATGAAGCCCATCATACCTAGAAAGTGGGGTAAACGACATGCTCATAACTTTAGAAAACCCACTTCGATAGCTAAAATTGAACTTTATAGAAAGTAAGTTTCATTCCTGGACTCTAGGAATTCAATGTTCTCAACTCATGGGAATAGAACTTATCCGTATAGAAAGAACATCTATACGAGGTCTCAGTCCAACCTACACTCTAACTTCAGGACTAGAGAGACTACACACTTCGGAACAAATTTCTGAGAACTTAGCCGAAACTCAGTTTCAAGGAAGTCAGTTTCTAGGAAGTCAGTTCCTAGATGCTTAGTTTTAAGAAATTCAGTTTTAGGTCAGGTTACATACACTCACCTTCTCTTACCAATCATGCATAGAAACAGCTTGAATCATTTGAAAAGGAAGAGAATGGTAGAGGACTGTGCAAAACCTAGATATAAGGTGAAGCAAGTATGGATTCCTAAAGAATGGATCCATAAATCTAACCCTGCAGGACCCGCCGAAACATGGGTACCTTTTGTCTAACGTGATGTGTTATGCAGGTACAAAGTCACCAAGGTCAATCGAAAAAGAAGAAAAGAGCATGGATCTTGGATAGTGGATGTTCAGCTCACATGACCGGTGATAGTAATCTTCTCTCAAAATTGAGAATGACAAGAGGACCACTTGTCAGTTTTGGAGATGATTCAAAAGGTAGAGTAATCGGCAAAGGATGCTTGGAGAGCAATGGAATTATCATCAATGATGTATCCTTGGTCACCAACCTCAACTACAATCTGTTGAGTGTGAGTCATCTTATCCAGTCTGGATATGAAGTGACTTTTGCTGAAGGAGAATGTTGGATCAATGACAAGGACGCCAAAGAGACTGTGCTAAAAGGTGTAAAGAAAGGAAGTCTCTACTATGTGGATTGGGAGAGCGGAAAGCCAGACACATGCCTTGTCACAACGAGCTCATCCCAAGAAGGAGTCAACTGGCTATGGCATAAGAGACTTAGCCACCTAAATTTCCAGTCAATCAGACGTCTTGCTAAACACAAACTTGTGAAAGGCCTACCACAAGTCAATTTCAAGAAAGAAGAAGGTGTCTGCAGAGCATGCAAGATGGGAAAGCAAACCAAAGCGTCATTCAAGAATCAAACCATCACAGCAAGCACAGATAGGATCCTTGAACTTCTTCATATGGATCTATTTGGACGAGTCAAGCCGCCTACCATTGGAGGAAAAAGATTCACTCTGGTTTGTAGTTGATGACTACTCCAGATATACTTGGGTAAGGCTGCTGACAAGCAATGAAGAAGTGAAGATTCAACTTCCAAAGCTCATCCTTCAAATGAAAAATAACAAAGGGGTCACTGTTAAAAGAATCAGATCTGATAACGAAACTGACTTTTGCAACGGTCCACTAACGGATTTTTGTGCTGATGTTGGCATTGCTCATGAGAAGTCAGCTCCAAGGACACTTCAACAAAATGATCCTGCTGAACAAAGAAACAAAACACTCAATGAAGCAGTCAGGACAATGCTCGCTGAAGTTGACTTGAAAGAAGGTTACTGGGGAGAAGCCTTGATGACGGCATGCTATACTCAAAACATAAGCGACATCAACAGTCATCATCACAAAACCCCATACGAGGTCCTCAATGGTCATAAGCCTTCTAAAGCTCATCTTCGTGCTTTTGGTTCACCATGTTACATCCATGACAATGGAAAGTTGAAACTGAATACTTTCAGTCCCAAGGCTGATGAAGGAGTGTTCCCTGGATATGGACATCCTTCATACAAGGGATACAAAGTATTCAACAAGACAGCCAAACTTCTGGAAGTAACATGCTCTGTTGTTTTTTATGAGTCTACTTTAGTGCGCAGAACCTTGAAAGAACTGGAACTTGGTGATCCTGTTGTCAACAATGGGACTGAGAAACTGTGTACTGATAAAGAAGATCAAAGTCAGGTTTCTCAAACCAAATCTGTAGATGATCACACAAGTGCTCCAGATATTGAGGCCAGTCCGGCAATCGACCTAGCAAAAGCCTTTGGCTCATTGACGATGCTCCCAAGCATCAATCAAGGGAGAACTTCAGGAGATCAAAATATAGCTCAGCTTGAGGGTCTAACTGAAACAGAGTCACCAACTCAAACAAGCAGAGATTGCGGGATGAAGAGATAAAAATGCAGTTGGAAGCAATAAGGGCTTCTAAAGAACGAGAACTGAAACTCTTCACTGAAATGACCGCAACTCTCAAGGTGCAAGCTGGATTGTCCACTTCTATCGCAACTTCCTCAAAGCCAAAGGACGCAGATTCCTCGAATCAAGAAAGGGAGAAGGACAAGGATCAAGATAAGCAAAAGGAGTAGTTCTGAGTATCTGATTTTTTTTGTGTTTGGCTTCTTTCATTACTGCAGTTTTTAAACTTTTCATGTACTTGTAATCGAACACACATCTAGTGAAAAGTGAAAAATTGTTGGTATGAAGACAACTACTCATTGTCTCTTACCTTGATTCTTGACTGGCCGAATTCACATATCCCAGTGTGATCAGCAATCTCTCTCTTCTCTTATCGCTCTAATTTGATATATATAAATCGAGAATTACACTCCCATTCAGGGGGAAGATCAATTAGAGTAGGTCTAGTGTAGAAGCAGCACAATTCTGAGTAGTGTTAGAGTGACAAACCTTGTAAACTCAGATCAACTGCATCTTCATGCCCACTTAGATAGACTTAGAGGTATGGTTTTGACAACATCAAAAAGGGGGAAATTGTTAGGTGTTGATATAGAAATCCCACCCTTAAAATTGATGTTTTGATGTGTCAAAACTGAGTACCAAAAGTCTAGGCCTTAGAGTTATTACCTCATGTAATCCTTGTATAGGATGATCGAGTTGTAATAGTCTAGGAGAAGAGAACGATCAAAATTGTGGTACAGTTTTGAAGAAGAAGCCGTCCAGACAAGAAAACTGTTAAAGAATAAAGGACAAGATAAACAGAGCAGAGTAACGGATGAAAAAAGTGTGCAGACAGTTTTTCACCTGTCAAGGTTTGGATATCAAAGAAAACTGTGGACACAATTGTCATAAAGAAACTGTCGAGAAGTGCTCACAGCTTCAGACCAGAACAGTTTCACGTCAAGGAATGCGTGAATAGCAAGATGTCGATTAGTCATAGAAGAATGTTAAAGAAGTCAATTATAAGTGACGAACGGATACTCAGTTACGACTAGCATAAAACGTTGTTCAGCGTCTGACACATTAAGTACAACTTGCACTATAAAAAGCAGGACAGTGTCTAAGAAAAAGCCAGAGGAACAAGTCTACTTTACGTAGCAGGAGGATCAGAGACAAAAACACCTTCGACATCTAAAACCTTGTCGTCACTCTGTCGAATTGAAAGCTCAGACATTATTATTATTGGATGAGTTCGCAACATTCACAGAAGACTTATGCATACAATTAATGATATAGAGAGAGTCAATTAGTTTACCATGACAAATAACACCGTTATTCCCAATGATAGAAACTCCACTATCAAAAATAACTGAAAATCCATCATTAAATAACTTGGAAAATGAAATTAAGTTCCCCTGAAACACCGTCACATATAAAACATCTCTTAAAATCAAAATAATGTTTTCAAAGCATAAATTAAAATCTCTAATGGCTACTGCTGAGACTCGCTCTTCGCTGCCCATTGAGATGGTAATCTTGTCATGTCTCAGCTGCCTTGTCGGCGTGAACCCCTGCTAAGTATAACAAACATGATCAGTAGCTCTAGTATCCACTACCCATGAATGGGTAGAAACCAATGCTAAACATGTTTTTGTTATAAATGCACATGACATACCTTGCCTACCCGTGCTAGGCACTAGACAATTTACTTCACTTCTATTGCGTTTGCATGGCCTGATGAAGACTTCTGCCTCATCTTCTACATCTAACTGATCACTGTAAAATCTACAGATTAATTATAGCAACAGTGGCAAATAAATTTATAAAGAACCCTAAGGTTATCGAATCCAGGGGAATTGTATAACGAGATTATCCTTTGTACTAACTATGATCCTAAGATTCATTGTTTGAGAAAACAGAAAATCGGGGTTTTGATTTGGAAAATAAAGATTACAATACTGAAAATTACAGAGGTTTTGAAAACAAATTTAAGGGAACACAGATTCTAGGGAAGAAATCTTATTATGGATAACATGTAAGAACCAATTAATTTAACAGGTGGAATACTGCAATAATGCTATATTTCCTTGGTTGGGCAAATATAACCTTGATTACTAATTAGTGACTATCTCCGCTCGGTCTCAAGAACACCAAATTAGTCAATTTGATAAGCAAATCAGTTCAATACCTATAGTCTAATACATCTTATTGGACATTATAGAGTATATCATGCATTCCTAATCTCACTATCAATATTCACCTTTCAGTCCTTCTATCAATAGCTAGATCGTCACCTTTTGGTCCTTGAATTAATCTAGAATTATAAAATAAACACATGAAACATGAACCTAATTATTTAATTCTAAACATGCATCCATAGTAATATCAACCCTAGAACCCGCTAGGGTTTCTAGCCACTCATCGCAGATAGAAATCCAAAAAAAAAACATATTAAATTGCTTAAAAGTAAAGAACTTACAATATAGATAAAGGATTTCGTGTTTCCCAACTCTCAAAACTCTAAAACTAAATTGCAGAATGAAAATATGATTAGAGGTCTGAAAAATATGAAAGGGTTGCTGAAAAAGTCGAATTTACTAGGCTATTTATAGAGGTGGATGTGTATCCTATCAAATCTAGGGCTAAAGATATGATATAATCCGAATTTGATCGAATTTCCGCACTAGCAGGTTCGCATCGATCGACATGGATTCCACGTCGATCGACTTGAAATGTTCACGTCAATCGATATGGAGTCCACATCGATCAATGTGGTCCTGTCTTGCCCCTCCTGCGCAGTCTCACGGTTTTGGCCATAATTTCTTCTCCCGGACTCCGATTGACCCGATTCCAGTTGCGTTGGAAAGCTAACTCAAAGCTCTATCCCTTGCCATGCGCCAATAGCCTGAATTCCTCGTGTGGAAGAATGTTTCACTGCTACTCTTGCACGTCACTGCTTTCGGAACGGTTTTCCATTGAATTTGACCTATAACCTGTAGAAACAAACCCAAGCACGCATAACACCACCCAATATAGACTTATGCATAAGATATATATATAAACTCCATAAAAATACATAGAATAGTAGAAAATAATATAGATAAGTGAGTAAAATAATGAGCTTATCAAACCCCCCATACTTGAACGTTTGATTGTCATCAATCAATAGGCAAGAAAGAAATCGAAAGATCATGTGATTAAAATGCAATGCCTCACAAGATTCATCACAGTCAAGGGTCAAAAATCCACTACACACAAGCAATTTGAAAGAGACCGAAAATCCATCAATTGTGGAAGAACTCACAGGAAGTATATCGCTCAACTCTAAAGTGTTTAAGGTATAGATAAAAGCACTCAACGACATGTATGAAGAAATTTCTACCATAGGCTTGAAAATTTTCTAATATCTCCACTACTAGAATGTGTACACAAATCTAGAATCAAAAAGGACTTTCAATAGGTTGTAACATAGGCTTTTGTGAGGGGTAGGAAAATTTGGCCAAGTGACTAAAAATAAATTGAGTTGATCACTCTCAATAAATCTAAAACCACCATCTTACTTCATTCACCCACTCTCCTTGAATTTTTCAATACATAACAAGGCTTCTTTTCATTTTCCACTCTCTTTTTTTTTTT
>JAPKLW010000996.1:104522-146948 GCA_026898455.1 Plectranthus barbatus | reverse complement strand
TAGGCTTTTGTGAGGGGTAGGAAAATTTGGCCAAGTGACTAAAAATAAATTGAGTTGATCACTCTCAATAAATCTAAAACCACCATCTTACTTCATTCACCCACTCTCCTTGAATTTTTCAATACATAACAAGGCTTCTTTTCATTTTCCACTCTCTTTTCTTTTTTTTTTTTCAATCCTTCTATGCTCTCAATAATTTTGTTTATGAATTTGAGCTTATAAGGATAACATCACAACATTTTTTTTTTCTTGAGCCCAACTTTTTCGCTCACCCAACAATTATTATCATATCCTTCTCAAATAAATATCCCAACCCACATTTTATAGACAAGAGTGATCCCATCACTTTTTCTCAACTTTATGGACAAAGAAAGAAAAACACATAGGCTCAAAAGGGCTAACTAGGGATAAATTTTTAATTAGGACAGTGTTTGGGATAAGGGCTAAACAAAGATGGCCTAAAATCATTTCCTAAACTTGTGCACACTATGCAGTCTTAACACAGAAAATAGGCAAGTTCTAGAGAAATTAAAGCACACATGTGAATCTCAATCAAACGAAATAAGGCTCAAAATCTCACACAAGGGTTTAAAATTCTCTTCCACAGTTAATTTCAAATCAGCTCAATCAGCATGCAAGTGTAAGCTTCAAATCAATCTTGTCATGCGGTATTCTACATTCATAGGCATCTAACCACAATCACAATCAATTCAAACTCAACCCTCAATCAATTCTAATCTCACAATCTCATTCGGGTTATATCAAAACTCAAAATTTTTCCCCACAAAATAGCATAAAACTTAAAAAAAAAATTAAGGCGGAAAGCATAATAAATAAAAGATAGAACGTTCCATCTCTTGTCCACATCCCCCCAAACTTATTTCCAACTCGAAGAGTTGAATAAGTTTGAAAATCAGACAAAAGAGGGAATGATACCTGGTAGTTGATCTCAGACATCAACTTTTTATCCCCCGAAGTCTTCGAACATCGCACGACGTGAAATAGTGGTTGTTTGCACATCGCGTCGATCGACGTTGGATGGCGCCGATCGATGTGAAGACTTCTTGTGACCCTCTCCTCGGATCAAGTGTATCCCATCGGCCGGCTGCTCGGCGTCGATCGACGCCAGGCTGCGTCGATCGATGCTGAGTTGTACTCTAAATATTTTTATTTTTTTTCTTTTTTTATACTTCAAAACAACTGTTAGTGCAAAATAAAAGAAGAACTAGTAGAAATTCGAAACAAAAACAAAAATTGAAAATAAAAACATGTAAAAGGTTGGGTTACCTCCCAACAAGTGCTTGATTTAACATCGTAGCTCGACGATACCTCAAATCACCGCCAGGGAGGTCAGGTCCAGACTCGCCGACCTTTGGAATCCACCATGTAAACCTTCCAGTCTTTGACAATGGTGGTGAGCTCAGAAAAAGGTAGCGTAGTTGACACTTTCACTCCTCCGTTTCCTCGCTCCCACTCAATGGCAGCTGCTTCCTCCTCCTCAGATTCATCTCCTTCTTCAGTAGTGGAGATCTGATTGCACTCCGCTTTCTTCTTGCTCTTGTCGATCACAAAGGTGATCTTCTCGTCGTTCGCTCGGAGTGTGATCTCGCTACCTCGACAATCAATGAGAGCGGTGCTAGTGTCGAGAAACTCATACCCCAAGATCATGGGCATGTTCTCGTCCTCCTTCATCTCGTGCACCACAAAATCTGCAGGAAAAATGAGATGGCCCACGCGAATGAGCACATCCTCTAGTATACCTTTCGGGCGGGACACAGACCGGTCCGTCATCTGTAGGGTAATCGTCATGGGCCTCATCTCTCCAATGTTGAGATGCTTGTAGATGGAGTACGGTATCAGGTTGATATTGGCCCCAGTATCAAATAGTACTCTCTATAACGTGTGTCCCCCAATCTTAACCGGAATAGAGAAGCATCTAGGATCGTTTCTCTTGATGGGCACCTGCTTTTGCAGTAGCAGGCTGCACTGCTCGTGGATCTTCACTGTCTCGTTCTCCATGAATTGCTTCTTCCCACTCATTAATTTCCGGAGGTACTTCATGTACCCCGGGATCTCCTTCAGTGCTTCGATCAGCGGGATGTTGATGCTGACCTTCTTCAGATTCTCCACAAATTTGGAGAACTTTGAGTCCTCTTTCTGCTTCGTGAACTGCTGTGGGAATGGCATAGGAGGGGGTTGATCTTCAGATTGCCTCAGCTTTTCGCTTGGACTGGGCTTCGGTGTTGATCGATGCAAGGTTGCGTCGATTGACGTGGCTTTATCTTCTGCATCGATCGATGTGGGAGGTGCGTCGATCAACGTGGCTCTATCTTCAGTTTCGATCGACGCGGGAGGTGCATCGATCGACGTAGATCCCTCTCCTGTGCAATTTTGCTCCTTTTCGCCTCCAAAATTGTTCATAACCATTTCGGGACTCTTGTAGCTCATCCCAGACCTCAGAGTAATGGCATTCACTGACTTTTCCTTTGTCGGGTTCACCTCTATTGTACTTGGCAACTGTCCTGGCTTATGCAGATTACTGAGAGTAGTGGAGATTTGGCTCAGTTGGGTGTCCAACATCTGAAGATGTTTCGTCATCAGCTGCATGTGGTTGGCCATCCCCTTCACCTCGGTTTCTACTTTCCCAAACCGATTATCAGAGCTCTTGATGAATTTCTCGAGCGTCTCGTCCAGCGCCGACTTCTTTCTTTCCACAATCTCTCCTCCAGTACCTACATCAAAACCGGGTGGAGGGTGTTTTGCTGCAGAGGGGTTAGAATATGCAAAGCCAGGGTGAGTTCTCCCATGGTTGTAATGATACCCCTGATTGCCTCCTCGGTAGTTATTCTGATAACCACCTCCAATATAGTTTACTTCTGCTCCAGCAGCTCTATATGAGCTGCTCGGCCCCCGATTGATGTAGTCAGCCTCCACGAGTACTATGGCCATGCTTGGCTCTACTGCAGTGGTAGCTGTGGCTTTTGCTGCTTCCAATTTTGCAATGTCTTCCCAGAGATTTTTCACTTCGGCAACCACGTCGAATACTAGCTTTATCTCGACTGCTTTGACTGGTAGCTGCCTCTCGGTCAGCCACTGATGGCTATTCAGAGCCATATCTGCTAGGAGTCACATTCCCTCGGCTCCACTCTTCTTCATTAGGATGCCACCAGCAGATGCATCAACTAACTACTTCATGTGTGGAGTCAGCCCTTCGTAGAAATGACAGACCTGCATCTCTAAATCAATCCCATTCCCAGGACAGAGCCGCAAGAGCTCCTTGTACCTCTTCCAGGCCTCATGTAGCGATTCATCATACATCTATTTGAAATGAGTGATAGCAGCTTTCCTCTTCAGCAGCAGGCTCGGCGGGAAGTAGTTGGTGAGGAATTCTGGTCGAAGCACCTCCCATATCCCTATCAAACTCTTATCCAATCCAGCAAACCAAGACCGCGCCTTGTCTCTGAGTGAGAACGAGAACAGTCTCATTCTGATTGCATCCTAGGTTACTCCGTTCCACTTCACAGTGTCACACACCTCAATGAACTAGTTGAGGTGGGCGTACGGATCTTCTACAGCTCTCCCCGCAAACTGATTTTCTTGCACCATCTGGATAAGGCCTGTGCGCAACTCAAAGTTGTTGGCATCAATGCCAACTCTGAATCCAGCCTCCGCTTGCTGTGGAAGAAATCCCTCCAAGATGGACCTTTGTAGAACCACAATCTGCCTGTTGTTCAACTCTGCCAGTCTTGCAGCTTGTTCAGCCTGAGTAGCCTGGGCTGCTTGTAGTTGTGCTCTCAGCTGCTGTACTTCATTCACAAATTGCCTCTGCTCCTCGGGAGTCATATTTTGCAAAGGTGTTTCAGGATTCTCTGCTATC
This sequence comes from Plectranthus barbatus, assembly GCA_026898455.1. Classification (NCBI taxonomy): domain Eukaryota; kingdom Viridiplantae; phylum Streptophyta; class Magnoliopsida; order Lamiales; family Lamiaceae; genus Plectranthus; species Plectranthus barbatus. Next base: position 143,071 of record JAPKLW010000996.1, on the reverse strand, counting down.
TCTCGTTGTTTGTCTTTTCCATTCTTTTTGATTTTCCTGCAGGTTGCTTCAATTTTAGGAACAAAAGCCTCGAGCATTTTTCCTTTGGCTCGCGTGTTCATGAACCTGCGCAAAAAATAGGTAGATATCAGTTCGGCATCGATCGACGTGGATTCCATGTCGATCGATGCAAGAGAGTGGTCGGCGTTGATCGATGCAGCAAAACTGATCGACGTCGATCGATGCGAACGGGCGTCGATCAACGTGGAATACAGACACGAAAACACACACACGCACACGTACAGAAAAATAAAACTCAATCCAGCAAATCTTAGAACGAACTAGTAACAAGATAAAATCTTACAACTCCCCGGCAACGGCGCCTATTTGATCACTGTAAAATCTATAGATTAATTATAGCAATTGAGGAAAATAAATTTATAAAGAACCCTAAGGTTATCGAATCCAGGGGAATTGTATAACAAAATTATCCTATGTACTAACTATGATCCTAAGATTCATTTTTTGAGGAAACAGAAAATCGGGGTTTTGATTTTGAAAATAAAGATGACAATACTGAAAATTAAAGAGGTTTTGAAATCAAATTTAAAGGAACACAGATTCTAGGGAAGAAATCTTATTATGGATAACATGTAAGAACCAATTAATTTAACAGGTGGAATACTGCAATAATGCTATATTTCCTTGGTTGGGCAAATATAACCTTGATTACTAATTAGTGACTATCTCCGCTCGGTCTCAAGAACACCAAATTAGTCAATCTGATAAGCAAATCAGTTCAATTCCTATAGTCTAATAGATCTCATTGGATAGTATAGAGTATATCATGCATTCCTAATCTCACTATCAATATTCAGCTTTCGGTCCTTCTATCAATAGCTAGACATCTAAATTAGTTGTCACCTTTTGGTCCTTGAATTAATCTAGAATTATAAAATAAACACAGGAATCATGATACTAATTAATTAATTCTAAACATGCATCCATAATAATATCAACCCTAGAACCCGCTAGGGTTTCTAGTCACTCATCGCAGATAGAAATCCAAAAGAAAACATATTAAATTGCCTAAAAGATAAAGGGTTTCGTGTTTCCCAACTCTTAAAACTCTAAAAACTAAATTGCAGAATGAAAATATGATCAGAGGTCTGAAAAATATGAAAGGGTTGCTGAAAAAGTCGAATTTACTGGACTATTTATAGAGGTGGATGTGTATCCTATCAAATCTAGGGCCAAAGATATGATATAATCCGAATTCGATCGAATTTCCGCGCCAGCAGGTTCGTGTCGATCGGCATGGCTTCCATGTCGATCGACGTGAAACATCCATGTCGATCGATGTGGATTCCACGTCGATCAATGTGGTCCTGTCTCGCCCCTCCTTCGCGGTCTCACGGTTTTGGCCATAACTTCCTCTCCCGAACTCCGATTGACCCAATTCCAGTTGCGTTGGAAAGCTAAATCAAAGCTCTATCCATCGCCATGTGCTAATAGCCCGAATTCCTCATGTGGAAGAAAGCTTCACTACTACTCTTGCACGTCGCTGCTTTCGGAATGGTTTTCCAGTGAATTTGGCCTCTAACCTGTAGAAACATATCGAAGCACGCATAATACCACCCAATATAGACTCATGCATAAGATATATATATAAACTCCATGAAACTGCATAGAATAGTAGAAAATAATATAGATAAGCGAGTAAAATAATGAGCTTAACACTAACCTTTCAAGCATTTCTTTTTCTTCAGCAAATGCTTTGTCAAGAGCTAACAAAGTTGGAGCAAACTCGACTGCCATCATGTCAAATTCCTCATACACCAGTGCCCTGAGTAACTCAACAAGAGAAAACTCACGCTTGCCAACAAGAGACTTGATGAAATCATCAGAAGCAGAGAGTTCTGGACAATGTTTATTTCCGCACAATTATAAATTCGTCCACCTCTCTTTCTATACTTTCTCATGATTCTCATCATACTGATGAAATGCAGAACCAACGAACTGCCCTCAGTCATCTTCTTGGAAACAAGGTCCTTCACAAGATCATAACTGATAGTTCGTCTCACCTTCCCATATACTTCTACACGGTCCCTCCAGATCTCAACAGTTGTTTGGAATTTCCTGTATTTGAGCTATAATTCTCTAGACAGATTGTTTATGATGAAAAGGTAAGCAAAATCATCAGAAGCTTTCCATTTGTCATAGAACTATCGCTCATAACAAGAAACTTTCCAAAACTGAGGAGATAGTGGGTCCATGTAAAGTGCATAGGCATGTTTTGCAGAATAGAGTTTGTTGATGAAGCAATACTTCCACTCAGGAAAACTCGGACCAGTTAAAGGGCTCAGTTTTAAGAGGTTAACAATATGAGCAGTAGACATGTCTGAAAACAATAAATTAAAGCAAAAATTAAAACATAATTGCAAAAAGTTGAAGCAAATAAATATTGAAACCTTATGATGAAACAATATTAATGTTGCCTCCAATTTGCCCAAGTATTACTATTGCAAGCCACACATGTGGACGTTTACAAAAAAACACTTGACCAGACTGCATTTTTCAATTCCAGTCCTTTAATTCCAATCCATGTCAGGGTTCCTTGGACAAATGGAATTAATAATTGGAGAATAACTTAAGACCACATTATCCTACTGAGAAGGGACATCACAAATGAGTTATACTCTGGACAATATCTAAGCTAGCATACAACCAAAGCCTACTCTCCCATATAAAGATCTACTAGGACACACCCTAATCTTTCATAATAAGGTTGTCTCATTTAATTCAATCCCTAGAGAATTTATGAAAACTCCATACGCAAGCTACACATGTAGATGTTTGCGCATGAGATCCCACTTCTCACATGAACAAAATGTTTGTCTTTAAGAAATCTCATCTATCAGAACTTATGAATAATAAATTAAGTAAGCTACATATGCAGACGTTTACCTAATAAATTACCCACTTCCAATAAGGGATCGCTTTGTGGAGGTCTTATATAAATAAATCAACAGCTTAGTAATTTTAACTTCATAAGGTTCAATTGCACAAATTATTTTATGTAGCCATAAATTATAATATTGCTAATATTCTATCATGCAAAGCATGAACCCCGAATTTATAGTTATAATTTAATTATATAGAATAAATCACATAAGGTTCAATTGCACAATTTATTGTCGCCCCCGGTGCACCGCACGTCTGCCTCAACCGGCCGTGGGCCACGCCGGCTGCTGCCCTACGCACGCGCGCTGCAAACCCTAGGGTTTTGCAGTGGCTGCATCACCGTGCCGTCGTGTTGTGCGCGGTTTCACTTATGTCGTGCTGACACCGTTGTGCGGTCCTTCTTGGTGGGTTTTGTATACTGAAAGCATTTATTACAATGAGTATACAACGGTCTATTTATCCTATCTGTTAACAATCGTACATGTATGAACAATGGTATCCTCTTGTCTCACCGATAGGGACGATCATACGGCGTGTTGTAGATCGCAGAAGACAGTTTGATCACTTGACCTATTGAGACATAAACCTGATCATAGCCGAGACAGCGTATGAGGATACGTTTGTCCGGATGGCTGCGGCATTATCGGAATAAGTAGTCTGTCTTGGTTACTTGTCATGCTGGTACGCAGAGGTGGCGTATTGATGGACCGCAGTGAGATGTATTCGTCTGTCTAACATCAGCGAATACAGGATCTCGTTATATTGATTGAGTCTAAACCCTAACGAAGGTTCAGGGGTTTGCACGGGTTGACTGTTGCTTTGACTTGCCATGGTGGAGAGCCTAAGTAACGTGCTCGTATATCCGCATCTTGGGTAACAGCAGTTCGTGTAGTACCACCTGAGACTGGGTTTAGGTAACCATATCCGAGTAATAGGATGGGGACATTCCCTCAGGAGCTCAATAACATTCATCGTGCCAAAGTCCTGCAGGCTGATTAAGTTCAGGCACGAGTGATAAGGTTTGAGTGGTACGACTCATGAATAATAAGATATTAATTAATTGTAGTTAGAGCTTGTCAGAGGCTCCGATTAATTAATGGATGTCCGGTAACCTTAAATATGGGGATTCTCAATTAATGCAACCCGTTCTCATAACGTGGTAATAAAGGGGTAGGTCAGTATTAATTCTGTGGTGAAAAAGAATTAATATTAATTAATTAATTGTGTCCTGGGTTGTGGACATGTGAATTAATTAATTTATAGGCCCACTTTATTATTTGCATTAGATCCCAGGTCTGGCCCAATTAAATATGCTGAATTGAGCCCAAAATGGCCCATTAGGGTTTACAACCCCAGGTCTATAAATAGACAGCTCTCTCTCATAAGTTGTAACACAGTTGAAACACACTAAACCCTAGTGAGAGAGAGGAGGCGCCGATGTTGGAGAAGAGGGAGGAGAATTCTGATTCTTGTCCTGCTCAGAATACATATCTACGGAGTCCTCACCAGTAGTAGATCTGAACAGCATTGAGACACAGCCCTGAAGATCTGATCTGGAGAACAGATTTCTTTCTTTTTTTATTTGATTTCGAATTTATTCTTGGAAATTAGAGTTCTAATTTCTACTTCCGCAGATAAATTCGAATCGTGTGGTTGAATTGAGTATTGGAATTCAAACGCGAAAGATCGGTTCAGACTCGACGGAGTTACGGTAAACCCTAAATCCACAAATCTTTGTATTAAATTCATAGGAGCATGCTAGGGTTTTGTGAATTTTAATTATGTGCAATAACCATAAATCGATCCGGTTCAAATTGGTTTTGGTGATTCGGTTCACGGAAAAACCCTACACTTCTTTCTTTATGTTCTTTGCATTTTTCGTTGCGTTTTACAGATTTAATTGAGAAATTTAAAATAACATGGGAATTGCATCCTAATACAATTTTGAATTTAAATCTAACCACGGATTTATCTCGTGGGTGAAAAAACGAATCCTTATAAAGGGGCGGTGATCGGCGATGGTTGCTGTTGTCCCGTCGCGGTGGCTCGTGTTTTGGTGGTTTGCACAATCCTGTGTAAACCCTAGGATTTGCATTAGGGTTAGGGCAAATCATCAGATCACAAAGGCCTAAAAATCCAAAAGATTTGGTGTATCCAGATTTGAAGGCCCTTGAAGATTTGGAATATTTGAAAAAGATGTGGATTTATCCAAATTAATTTCAAAATTCAAATTGTAATAGATAGATTTTATTTTTTCTATTTTTTGGGCCACGAGGAATTTTTGTTTGCCTTAATTGTCCTCGTATGTTATGTGATTTATTTATGTGCGCAATTAAGCATGTGTAGATAATAGGAAAAGCATGTTTTATCGCTTTTATTATTTACAGCTTTTCAAGCATGCTTATGTGATTAATTTCTTTTGTTGGATTATATTTTGGGAATTTTTGGGCTTGTTTAATTACATGCAAAAATTTGGGAAATATAATAACAAGGAAATTATGTGTGCGCATAAAGAAACCTTTTAAAAGAAAAATACTAAGCAGATTTTTTAATTAAAATCAATAGACCTCCACAAAGCGGTCCTAGGCTGTAAGTGTATCTCTCGTTCTAGTAAACTTCTACAAGTGTAGCTTGCTAGTTCCTAGAGGTGCATGGGTACGGTTGTTGGGATTTCTAGACAAACAATTTAAATCATGTGAATAGTGGGAGGGCTTTGCGTAAACGTCTACGAGTGTAGCTTGCGTAGACCTCTTTCACAAGTATTCTAGGATTGATTTAAATTATAGATAACAAAAGCTTTAAGGGCTGTGCGGTATGGTTGCGTGCCATGCTAAACTGTCTCTTTTGGCCGGAGTTAAATTTGTGGTTAATGGCTTAGAAGCATCTTAGAATATAATGCAAGAATTGCATCCCTGTTCTTGAGAGATGGCTTGGTCTAAGGTTTTCACTAATTATTAATTTCTAGTGTCAAAAGCATCCTGACATGGTAGTGAAATTAAATGGATTGGGGCTTAAAACCCACAGTTCTGGTTGAGGGTGACATCGTAAACGTCTACGAGTGTAGCTTGCGATGGGAACTCTTGGGCAATTAGTGGAAAACATTTGTATTTGATTTATTAAAAGGTTTTCAATGCATTTGTTTTCGAAGTTCAACATGTATGTTCTTATTTAAAATTCTTTATTGTTTCAGATATGTCTATGTCTACTGTCGATTATATACTTGCTCTCAATCCTCTAACTGGTCTGAACTTCCATGAATGGAGATACTGCATTGAGTATATCCTCCTGACTAAACAACACATGTTTGTTCTTACTATGATGCCACTTGCCCCACGTTACCATAAAGTCTCTAGACATGAGAAAGAGTACTATGACAGATGGGTGGCGTCTGAAGATTTTACTTACAAGTTAATCTCAGATAACCTATCTAGAGAACTCAAGCTCAAGTACATGGGCTATTGTAGCTCTGCTGTGATTTGGATGGACTTAGTGGCCACGTTTGGCGAAGTGGAGCGAACTATCAACTGTGATCTCGTAAAAGACCTAGTCTGTAAGAAAATGGTTGATGGCAGTTTGGTGACACTACATGTGATGATGATGGATAACACCATGAGACAATTCACACGTAGAGGTGGATGTATATCAGATCGGGCTAAGATTGATATAATCCTGAACTCCTTACCACTTTCATTCTATGACTTCAAGATGGATGTAGCTAAGAGAAGTGAGTACTCCTTCAAAGAGTTGCTCACTGATCTCATAGCAGGACAGTCCTTCGTACCTTCATGGGAGTCTGAGTTATCAGATCTTGAGCACAGCTTGGGCACATTGAAAGATGTGGTTCATACTGTGTGCAAGAACATGATTGATCGCAGATCACGTGAGAGGAGGTCAACTGAAATGAAGAGGGTTGGTGTCACTTCAAGTGAGAAGGCATGCGGAAGCAAGGGACAAGGTACGTCATTTGCATTTGTAACGGAAATATGTTTAGCATCGATGTCTACTCATTCGTGGGTAGTGGATACTGGAGCTACTGATCATGTTTGTTACATTTTGCAGGGGTTCACACTGAGGAGGGTGCTGAAGAATGACGAGGTTACCATCTCGATGGGGAACGCAGCACAAGTGAGTGCAGCTGCCATTGGAGATTTCACCTTGTACTTTGATGATTCTGTTTTAACATTGAGAGATGTTTTATACGTGCCGGATTTTTGGCGAAACCTTATTTCAGTTTCCAAACTTTATGTTGAGGGATATTCAGTTATTTTTTATAGTGGTGTTTCTATCATTGGTAATAACGGTGTTATCTGTCGTAGAATGCTGAATAATTCTCTCTATGTTGTTAACTGTAATCATAAATCTTCCGCAAGTATTGCATGTAATTCATCCGTAATTGATAATCCTAGGAAGAGAAAACTTACTTTTTCTGATGAGGATCTTACATATCTCTGGCACTTCAGACTGGGTCACATCAGCTTGAAGCGGATTCAAAGACTTGCAGATGACGGTACATTGGACTTAGTCTGGGCTGTACCTTATCAAGTCTGCGCATCGAGGGCAAGATGTCAACTAGGCCTTTCAAGGCTAGTCAGTTTCGAGCAGAGGAAGTGTTGGAATTGATCCATTCTGACTTATGTGGACCGATGTCCACACAGGCTCGTGGAGGGTATGAGTATTTCGTCACTTTCATTGACGATTACTCAAGGTACGGATACGTTTACCTGCTTCGCTACAAATCTGAATGCTTTGAGAAATTCAAAGAGTTCAAGGCTGAAGTAGAAAAGAAGGTCGGGAAAACTATCAAGTCACTGCGATCTGACCGCGGTGGCGAATACCTCGGTAACGAGTTCCTGCAGTATTTGTCAGAAAATGGGATTACATCCCAGTGGACTGCACCGGGTACTCCCCAGCAAAACGGTGTAGCTGAAAGAAGAAATAGGACTCTGCTAGAGATGGTAAGATCAATGATGAGTTATGCAAACTTACCAATTTCATTTTGGGGCTACGCATTAGAAACAGCAGCTTACGTGCTTAATGTGGTGCCTTCTAAATCATTCCTAAGACACCTTCTGAGCCTTCCTTGGTCGCAAACCTAGTTTGTGCAAGTTTAGAGTATAGGGTTGTCCGGCACACATACTGTCGAAGGAACCTGATAAGTTAGAAAGCAGGTCAAAAGTAATGTTGTTCATAGGGTATCCCAGGCAAACGAAAGGTGGTTACTTTTACTGTCCTGAGAGTCAAAGAGTCGTTGTTAGCAACAACGCTAGATTCTTGGAGGACGAGTATGTGAGTAATCACAGGTCAAGGAGTGATATCGTTCTTCAAGAAATTTAGAACGAAAATGCAATTCCAAGGGAAGGGGAACGTGTAGATGTGGGTGCACCTGTGAGAGGCACAGCACCACAGACACGTTCTTAAGTGCAAGGTGCAGGACCACAAGTCACTTCACCTACTACTGACATGGCACCGATGCCTCATCGTAGTGGGAGAGTTATTTTCCAGCTGGAAAGGTACATGTTCGTGGGTGAGTCTTTGGACTTGAGCCCGGATGACTGACATGAGGACTCTGACCCACTGACTTACGAAGAGGTAGTGCAAGACAAGGATGTTGCCAAATGGCGTGTCACCATGGATTCTGAAATTGAATCCATAACTGCTATCGATGTATACCAGAAAACTGATTTGTCGGATGGCTTTAGGGCCATAGGGTGCAAATGGGTATACAAGAAAAAGAAAGGGGCGGATGGAAAGATCACGGCTTTTAAAGCCAAGCTGGTGGCAAAGGGTTATAGTCAAAAAGAGGGCATTGACTATGACGAAACCTTTTCACCCGTAGCCACGCTCAAATCCATCCGGATACTCCTTGTCATAGCTGCGCATATGGACCTCGAGATCTGGCAGATGGATGTCAAAACCGATTTTCTAAACGGTTACCTTGAAGAAGGTAGGGACATCTATATGCAGCAACCCGAGGGTTACATAAGCAAGGGTGAAGAACATCTTGTCTGGAAGCTTAGAAAGTCCTTGTATAGACTTAAGCAAGCTTCAAGGTCGTGGAACTTACGTTTCAACGATGTGATTACATCCTATGGATTTGCACAGTTGGAAAACGAAAGTTGTGTTTACCGACTTTGTGTCAGTGGTAGCGTGGTCTTTCTTGCACTATACATTGATGACATATTCCTATTTGAAAACAACGAGGGAGTGATGTCCGAAATCAAAGTTTGGTTATCCGAACAGTTCCAAATGAAAGATCTGGGAGAAGCTGGCTTCTTGGGATTAAGCTCTTACGAGATCGTAAGAGAAGAATGTTGAGCTTTTCCCAGGCATCCTATGTGGATACTGTGATAGCCCGGTTCAACATGCAACTCGCCAAGAAAGGCTTGCTACCTTTCAGACGTGGCGTTCGTCTTTTTGGTGGGAAATGTCCTCAGACACAGCGGGAGAAAGACGAGATGAGTCTTGTACCATACGCTTCGGCTGTGGGTAGTCTCATGTATGCGATGTTGTGTACCAGGCCAGATATCTGTTATGATGTTGGCATGATAGCAAGATATCAGTCTAATCATGGACAGGCGCACTGGACTGCTGTAAAGCACATCCTCAAAGTATTTGAAAAGAACTACGAATTTCTGCCTAGTTTATCAAAGTGAGGATTTGTGCCCTGTGGGTTATACAGACTCGGATTTCCAAGGGGACCAGGATGAGAAGAAATCGACCTCAGGATATGTGTTTACCCTGGGAGGTGGAGCTGTATCTTGGAGGAGCTCAAAGCAGAAATGCATTGCTGACTCCACCATGGAGGCGGAATATGTCGCCGCCTCCGACGCCTCGAAAGAGGTGGTGTGGCTCCGGAACTACCTTTTAGAGTTGGGCGTGATCCCGAGTTTGCCAAGGAGCATCACAATTTATAGTGATAACTCTGGTGCAGTGGCAAACTCAAAGGAACCGCGGTCTCACAGGGCAAGCAAACACATAGAGAGAAAGTACCATATCATACGAGAAATCGTATCGAGGGGCGATGTGCTGATTAAGAAGATTGACACTGCTGACAATCTTGCTGATCCGTTTACAAAGAGCTTGCCGCAGAAAGTTTACGAAAGACATATTCGTGAGCTGGGTCTGAAGTGGATGCCGACCACTGACAGTGGTTAAAGTGACAGCAGATTAGATAGACGGACTGTATACTCTGTAATAGCTTAGTTATGCTTTGAGTATAAGTGGGAGATTGATGGGTTTTGTATACTGAAAGCATTTATTAAAATGAGTATACAACGGTTTATTTCTCCTATCTGTTAACAATCGTACATGTATGAACAATGGTATCCTCTTGTCTCACCGATAGGGACGATCATACGGCGTGTTGTAGATCGCAGAAGACAGTATGATCACTTGACCTAGTGAGACGTAAAGCTGATCACAGCCGAGACAGCGTATGAAGATACGTATGTCCGGATGGCTGCGGCATTATCGGAATAAGTAGTCTGTCTTAATTACTTGACATGCTGGTACGCAGAGGTGGCGTATTGATGGACCGCAGTGAGATGTATTCGTCTGTCTCACATCAGTGAATACAAGATCTCGTTATATTGATTGAGTCCAAATCCTAACGAAGGTTCAGGGGTTTGCACGGGTTGACTGTTGCTTTGACTTGCCATGGTGGAGAGCCTAAGTAACGTGCTCGTATATCCGCATCTTGGGTAACAGCAGTTCGTGTAGTACCGCATGAGACTGGGTTTAGGTAACCTTATCCGAGTAATAGGATGGGGACATTCCCTGAGGAGCTCAATAACATTCATCGTGCGAAAGTCCTGCAGGCTGATTAAGTTCAGGCACGAGTGATAAGGTTTGAGTGGTACTACTCAGGAATAATAAGATATTAATTAATTGTAGTTAGAGCTTGTCAGAGGCTCCGATTAATTAATGGATGTCCGGTAACCTTAAATATGGGGATTCTTAATTAATGCAACTCGTTCTCATCACGTGGTAATAAAGGGGTAGGTCAGTATTATTTCTGTGGTGAAAAGAATTAATATTAATTAATTAATTGTGTCCAGGGTTGTGGACATGAGAATTAATTAATTTATAGGCCCACTTTATTATTTGCATTAGGTCTTAGGTCTGGCCCAATTAAATATGCTGAATTGAGCCCAAAATGGCCCATTTGGGTTTACAACCCTAGGTCTATAAATAGACAGCTCTCTCTCATAAGTTGTAACACAGTTGAAACACACTAAACCCTAGTGAGAGAGAGGAGGCGCCGATGTTGGAGAAGAGGGAGGAGAATTCTGATTCTGGTCCTTCTCAGAATACAGATCTACGGAGTCCTGACCAGTAGTAGATCTGAACAGCACAGCCCTGAAGATCTGATCTGGAGAACAAATTTATTTCTTCTTCTTTTATTTGATTTCGAATTTATTCTTGGAAATTAGAGTTCTAATTTCTACTTCCGCAGATAAATTCGAATCGCGTGGTTGAATTGAGTTTTGGAATTCAAACGCGAAAGATCGGTTCAGACTCGACGGAGTTACGGTAAACCCTAAATCCACAAATCTTCGTAGTCAATTCATAGGAGCATGCTAGGGTTTTGTGAATTTTAATTATGTGCAATAACCATAAATCGATCCGGTTCAAATTAGTTTTGGTGATTCGGTTCACGGAAAAACCCTACACTTCTTTCTTTATGGTCTTTGCATTTTTCGTTGCGTTTTACAGATTTAATTGAGAAATTTAAAATTACAAGGGAATTGCATCCTAATACAATTTTGAATTTAAATCTAACCACGGATTTATCTCGTGGGTGAAAAAATGAATCTTTATAAAGGGGAGAATTAACCCAAGAACCACGAGGAACAAAAACACATACAATCCAAAAATCATTCATGATAATAATTCAATAATAATTATTATGCATAATCGTAGGCAATATTATTTTTTTTCGATAGAGCCAATTAATTAACTTGGCTCTGATACCAATTGAAGGGATTTGTGAATTGAATCACTTAATCCATTAGCCCAGATCGTTAATTGGAATATCAAAATTAAATTGTTATGCCTATGATTAATCCTAGCATGCTCCTATTGATTATGCATAAGAAGGTTTATGCGGAATACCTACAATATCCTAAAAATAAAGTGCGCAGAAATTTGATCATCAATCTTGATTTGATCATTGATCCTCTTTCTTGCGCACCAAGATTTATTCCTAACAGATTAAGGAATTAAATCTATGAAATTAATCTGGTTAATTTAGAAAACTGAAGAGAGAGAGAGAGAGAAGAAAGAAAACGATCCTCCAGATCTGATCTTCTAATCTGTATCCCAACTCCAATCTAAATATCTGGTGAAGATTCCCTTCAGATTCCTTGCTGATTGAGAAGCAGAGTTTCCTCCTCGTTTTCTCAGATCTAGTCGATAACACACAGCTCCCAAATCTTGGTCTGCTTATGTTGCAACTTATGATCTTGTGATGTGTTGAGATCTGAGAAACTGAAGCCTATTTATAGAAAATTTTGGACTTCTATTAGGCCTGAGTTTTCATGGGTCAGACCAGGGACCAGAATGCAAATAACAAATAAGGCCTATCAATGAATTAATTCTCATATTCAACCTAGAATATAATTAATTAATTAATATTGATTCATTCCACCAGAGAATCAATATTGTCCTACTTATTTGCAACCACGTGGTGAGGAACGGGTTACATAAGCTCGGTATATCCCCACATTTAAGGTTACAAACATTCGTTAATTAATTTAAGCTCTGACAAGCCATTTAATTAACTAACATCTTATATTCTTGAGTAGATCCACTCAACCATTTTCACTTTTGCTTGAACTTAATCAGCCTGCAGGACTTTAGCATAACGAACCTTTTGAGCTGCTCAGGAAATGTCACCATCCTATACTGGATGTGGTTACCTAGTTCTAGTACCAGACAATTGATCGCTAAATTATTTTACTAGCGACTTAGCTAAGCTAATAATACAGCGGCAAATAAAATTATAGAATCCCAAGGGAAAGAAGTAACAAAAAACTTTAAGTACTAAAACATCGTTTCTCAAAATACTGGTTAGGGGAAAATCAAATTTTGGTTGTGGTAATTCTTTAAGATTAAACTAACTAGCAACTTAAATTAAAAGAAAAGAATCGGACAAATTCGGATGTGAGAAGCACAGATTTCAGGGATATCTACCTATCAAGTATTACAGGTATGAATAAATTGATCAATTCTCAATTTAATTCCTATTCGTAGTGAAACATCAAAAAGTATCATGAACTTCTTTATTGGACAATTCATAAAGTTGATTAATCAATTATCTATCTCCTTTCGGTCTCAAGAATAATTAATTAACTCCAAAAACCTACGGATCTATTCCTATAATCTATTTCCTTCTGTGTAGACAAGAAATCAGTTTACATTGTGAAAACTATCACTGTTACGTCTCTAATTCTCAACTAATTAATCCTAAGATGTGACCAGCAACTCAAGATTATAAATAAGCACAGAATTCACAAACTACGATGGGAAAGGGAAATTAATTCAATTAATCAAACATGCATACTTGATAGTTCGAAACCCTAGAATCTGAAAAGAAGTTTAGTTACACATATTCAAGATAAAAAGCATCAGAGATGAAGAAAAACATGAATTGCATAAAAACTGGGTGTAGAGGTCTTCCCACAAAAATCTGTCTTCAATCATAAAACATAAAAACTCTTGAAATCTCAAAAATCTTGAACTCTGCAAAATCTAAACACCTAAAATCGAATTTACATGACTTTATATAGTGGTGATGGATATCTCATACAGTATCTAGGATTAGATCAATCTAAATCTTCAAATCAGGGTCAGATAAGGATTTCCCGGATCCACGTCGATCGAGGGAGGAATTCGCAACGATCAATGCTCTTGACTAAACTGCGTCGATCGATGCAAGTTGTGCATCAATCAATATGAAATGTCCACGTCGATCGACGTGGTCCTTCAATTTCCACACTTGGTCCCCTTCTGCGCGGTCTCACGGTTTTGGCCATAACTTCATCTCCCGTACTCCGATTAACCCAATTTCAGTTGCGTTGGAAAGCTAGCTCAAAGATCTATCCATAGCCATGTGCCAATAGCCCGAATTCCTTGTGTGGAAGAACTCTTCACTACTACTCTTGCACGTCACTGCTTTCGGAACGGTTTTCCAGTGAATTTGGCCTAAAACCTGTAGTAACACACCAAAGCATGCATAACACCACCCAATATAGACTCATGCATAAAATATATAGATAAACTCAATAAAATCACGTAGAATAGTAGAAAATAAAATAGATAAGTGAGTAAAATAATGAACTTATCAAACCCCCCAAACTTGAACTTTTGATTGTCCTCAATCAATAGGCAAGAAAGAAATCAAAAGATCATGCAGTTAAAGTGCAATGCCTCACAAGATTCGTCATAGTCAAGAATCAAAAATCCACTACACACAAGCAATTTGAAAGAGACAAAAAATTCATCAACCGTGGAAGAACTTACAGGAAGTGTATCGCTCAACTCTCAAGTGTTTAAGGTATAGATGAAAACACTCAACAACATGTATGAAGAAATTTCTACCATAGGCTTGCAAATTTTCTAATATCTCCACTGCTATAATGTGCACACAAGTCTAGAATCAAAAAGGACTTTCAAAAGGTTGTAACGTAGGCTTTTTCTGATAAGGTAGGGAAATATGGCCAAGTGACTAAATCAATTGAGTTCATGACTCTCATCACATCCAACCACTATCTATAATCATCCACCTCATCTCCTCATATATATCAACAAACTCAAAAAAAAAAAAAAAAAATTATTTTTTTATTTTTTTTTAGCTCATTTTGATTCTCTTATGCTCTTTTCATAATACTTTTTTCTCAGAGAGCTTATGAGAATTCTAATTATTTCTTGAGCTTCTCTAACATACATCTTTCTCTAACCACTAATTTATCATATCTTATCTCCAATTCACCAATCTACCCCATACACACCACAACTCATGACACGAGTGAGACAATATTTTTCTTAATCACATAGACAAGGAAAGAAAAACTGTACAGGCTCGACGTGGCTAGCTAGGGAAAATTTTATTGTGAAGGGACAGGGTTTAGGATATTGGGTTAACAAAGAAGGCCTAATATCATCTCCTAAACTTGTGCACACTATGCAGTCTCAACACAGAAAATAGGCAAGTTCTAGAGAAATCAAAACACGCATGTGAATCTCACATCAAATGAAAAAAGGCTCAAAATCTCACACAAGGGTTTAAAATTTTCTTCCACGGTCAATTTCAAATTAGCTCAATCAGCCTGCAAGTATAAGTGTCAGATCAATCCTATCATGCGGTATTCTACATTCATAGGCATCTAACCACAATCTCAATCAATTCAAACTCAACCCTTAATCAATACTAATCTCACAATCTCATTCGGGTTATATCAAAACTCAAAATTTTTTCCCACAAAATAGCAAAAAAAGAAAAAAATTTAAAGACAGAAAGCAGAATAAATAAAAGATAGAATGTTCCATCTCTTGTTGTCCACATCCCCCTGATCACTGTAATTTCTACAGATTAATTATAGAAATAGTGGCAAATAAATTTGTAAACCCTAAGGTTATCGATCCAGGGGAATGAAGCAACGAAAAATCCTAAATACTAAATCAGACGTTCTTAAAATACTGGTTAGGAAAAGTAATTAAAAAGTTTTGGTTGTTTTGAAAATTGTAATACTTGCTAATGAAAATTAAACAAGAAATTAAAAGGCTTTTGGATTCAAATAAGAGAAGCACAGATTCCAGGGATATCTACCTATCAAGTTTGACATGGATGAATGAATTGATTAATTCCAAATTTTAATTCCTCTTCGTAGTGAAACATCAGAAAAGTATTACGAACTTCTTTGTTGGACAATTCATAAAGTAGATTAATTAATTACCTATCTCTGCTCGGTCTCAAGATAAATTAACTAACTCCAAAGATCTACAGATTTATTCCTACAATCAATCACCTTCAGTTACGACAAGAAATCAGATTATATTGTGAAAATCTCTTTTGATTGAAAACTATCACAGTTACGTCTCAAGTAATCAACTAGATAATCCTAAGATGTGGCCAAAAAATCAAGATTATGAATAAGCACAGATTTCACAAACTACGAAGGAAAAGGGAAAATAATTCAATTAATCAAACATGTATACATTGATAATTCGAAACCCTAGAATCTGAGAAAGGATTTAGTTACACATATTCAGAGAAATATTCATCATAGAAAAATACAACCTGAATTGCATAGAAACTTGGGTCTGGATGTCTTCCCACAAAAATCCGTCTTCAAACATAAATTCTAAAACTCTTTTAATCTCTCAAAATCTGAAAACTGGAATAAAACATGATTCGGGGTTCTAAAAAATTGAATTTACAAAGTTATATATAGAGGTGGAGGTGTATCAAATCAAATCTAGGGCTATAGATATGAAAAATCTCGAATTCAGCCAATTTCCCGCGCCAGGAGGTTCCCGTCGATCGTGGCTGATCCACGTCGATCGACGAGGCTTCCTGGTCTCCGTCGATCGATGCTGATTGGCGTCTGTCGACGCGGCTTCTCGTCCCTTCTGCGCGGTCTCACGGTTTTGGCCATAACTTCCTCCTCCGAACTCCGATTGACCCGATTCCAGTTGCGTTGGAGAGCTAACTCAAAGCATCATCCATTGCCATGCACCAATAGCTCGAATTCCTCCTGTGGAAAAACTCTTCATTGCTAGTCTTACACGTCACTGCTTTCGGAACGGTTTTCTCGTGAGTTTAGGCTTAAAAACCTGCACAGATACCAAAATACGCCTAATACCACCTAATATTGATTCATGCATAAAATATATATATAAACTAAATAAAACTACATAAAATAGTAGGAAAATAATATAGATAAGTGAGTGAAATAATGAACTTATCACCCCCCAAACTTATTTCCAACTCAAAGAGTGGAATAAGTTTGAAAATCAGACAAAAGAGGGAACGATACCTGGTAGTTGATCTCAGACATCAACTATTTTTCTGGATTTTCGTGTCGATTGACGTGGATGTGGCGTCGATCGATGCAGAGCTGAACAGACCGAAAATTAAATCTAAAAACTCGAACTCTAATTCCTATTGACTCTACTGGACTAAACGAAAAAAATAAAGCAAGATAAACAGTAAATCATTGGGTTACCTCCCAACAAGTGCTTGGTTTTATGTCGCTAGATCGACAATACCTATACTTCACGAGCGATCCAAATAGTACACCTCTACGACACCAATTTGCAGTGGGGTGTAGTACGGCTTCAACCTCTGCCCTTTGATTTTGAATGTCGTGCCATCTTGACCGGCTAGTTCTACCACGCCGTTTAGGAATCGACAGACTACAATGTATGGACCAGTCCATCTTGATTGTAGCTTCTCAGGCATGAATCGAATGCGGGAGTTGAGAGTCCGGTGGTCGATGCAGAATCGCTTTACAGTGACTGGTCTTGTCGCGACCTCCTCTCCATCTTCATTCTTGACAACTTGCATCCCCCATTTCTTGGTTACCACTTGAGTGGGGCTCACCCACTTGCTGTCGGAGATCGGGAAGATCATGCCATGATCTAGGAGCTTCATAACCTCCTTTTTCACAGCCTCCTGCATCACCAGGTTCAATCTTTGCTGCACCTGTCTCTTTAGCTTGGCGACTTCCTCCAAAATGATTTCGGGCATGCATAATAAAGGGTTGATCCCATTGATGTCTCCCAATGGCGGACTTGTACTTCCTCAGATGAGCCGAGAGTGGTTTGAGTTCCAAAACAAGAGGATCGGAGTTAGAAGGCTGTTGTTCCAAACCTGCGTCTATCTGATGGATTTATATACTGAAAGCATTATGATTGGTATATTATGTACAAGGTTTATTGGTTAATATACTGGTAATCATAATTGTTGTATGTTCATCTCCTGTCTGAATTAACAAACATGTGTCGCAAACGCAATTATCCTCTTATCTCGTCGATAGGGAGATCATATGGTGTGTAGAAGATCACGGAAGATCGTATGGATCATTTGACCTAGCGAGATATAAATAGTCATCACAGCTGACACAGTTCTAGGATAAACTGTCGGTGTAGGCTGCAGCATATGCGGATAAGCATCTTATCTTGGATGTCTTGGTATGCTGGTGTGGGGCGCACATTGATGAGGACCTAAGTCGAGATCGATTCTCTTATCTGACATTAAAAGAATCTAGATCTCTATGACTCGATGGAATCTTAAGCCTGTATGAAGATACAGAAGTGTACATATATTGTATATCACTTTGAGTTGTAGAGAAGGTTCTAGTTGAGCCTGTACATCTGCAGTCTTGGGTGATATCAATTTGTGTATGACTGTCTGGTATCTGAACTAGGTAACCACATCCAGTATAGGATGGTGATATTCCCTGAACAGCTCAAAATGTTCGTTATGCTAAAGTCCTGCCGGTTGATTAAGTTCAAGCATAAGTGAAAAAGGTTTGATTGGATTGATTCAGGAATTAAAGATGTTAATTAATTAAATGGCTTGTCAGAGCTTAAATTAATTAACGAATGTCTGTAACCTTAAATGTGGGGATAAACCGAGTCCAATGCAACTCGTACCTCAAAACCTGGTAGCAAATAGGTAGGACAGTATTGATTCTCTGGTGGCATGAATCAATATTAATTAATTAATTATATTCTGGGTTGAATATGGGAATTAATTAATTGATAGGCCTTATTTGCTATTTGCATTCTGGTCCCTGGTCTGGCCCATGATAACTCAAGCCCAATAGGAGTCTAGAATTTCCTATAAATAGGCCTCAGTTCCTCAGATCTCAACACACCTACACCACACAAGATCATAAGTTGCACACAGCAAACCAGTATTTGGGAGCTGTGGTGATCGACTAAGATCTGAGAACGAGGAGGAATTTCTGCTTCTCAACCGGGCAAGGGATCTGATAGACAATCTTCACCAGATTTTCAGATCGAGTTGGGATACAGATCAGAAGATCAGATCAGGAGGATTTTTCTTCTTCTCTCTCTCCTCTTTATTTTCGAAAATAATTGTTTATTTTCTATAGATTAATTTCCTCAATCTGTTAGGAAATTAAATCTTGGTGCGTGGGAAAGATCAAAGGGCATCTCCGCGCACGCGTTCTTCAGAGTTCATCGATTCAGGTATTTCGCATAACCTTCTTATGCATAATAATATAGGAGCATGCTAGGATTGTTCATATGCATAGCAATTTATTTTTATATTCCAATTAACGATCCTTGGCAAACGGACTTCGTGATTCAGTTCACGAATCCCTTCAATTGGTATCAGAGCTAGGTTTAATTAATTGGCTCTATCGGAAAAATAATATTGCCTATGAACATGCATGATTATTATTATTGATTGCATGAAATGGATGGTTATGGATTGATTGTATGTTTTTCGTCCTCGTGGTTCCTCGGGTTAATCCGCCCATTTATATGGATTTGTTTTTCACCCATGAGATAAATCCGTGGTTAGATTTAGATTTTAGATTGTAATTAGAATTATTCAATGTAATTTTATTTCAAAATTAAATCTGTAAAACGAAGAACGAAGAACACGAAGAACACAACGAACGAAGAACACGAAGAACGAAGGACCGCGCGATAACACACGATGGTGCCGGCATGGCTAGGCGCCATGCACGGCGGTCGATGGCAGGGCACGGTGGACCGACGCGCGGCGCACAGCGACGGCGAGGCACGGCGGCGGCGGCAGCGCTGAAACCTTAGGGTTTCGCGCGCACCGTGCGCGCATGCACGCGAGCAGTTGGCCGCGCGGCCAACGGCCGGCAGGGCTGGCGCACGGGGCCCAGGTCCAGGCACCGGCGGCGCGAGGGAGAGGACGGCGGCCGGCCAGGCACCGGTGGCGCGCGGCGAAGAAGGCGAGCGCGCGCGATCGCGGCGGAACCCTAGGGTTCGCGCGCGGCAGGCTCTTGCTCCTGCGTGCTCGCCGGCGGCGGCCCCTCCTCCCTCGGTCGACGTCGGCTGGGGGGCAAGGTGGTGGCAGCGGTGGCTCGGTCCCGGATCGCGGGCTGGACGGCAACGGTGGTTTGGATGTGAGCCGGACGCGAAAACCCTAGGTTTTTGCGTGGTTCACGTGAGCTTCTGATTCCAATCATGCGCAATTCCGGTGAGTCACGGAGGCCGATAAAGGAGAAGAAGAGTGAACGGCGGTTCGGGCGACGGTCGGGGCAAGCCGGGGCGGCGGCATGCGAAACGGGCAATGGTCGGAGGAGACGGATCGCGGGCTACAACCATGCACGTACGTGCATGGCTGTTGCGCGACTCCGAGAGCCCTCACGGCGATGGCGAGTTGCCGGCGGCGGTGGTTCGCCGGTGGTGGCTCGTCGGGCTAAGTTCTCGCGGACTATTGGGCTTGCAATGTGTGCCTAGGTCCGCGATTTGGTTAACTAGCCCAGTTGTCCGATTTTCCGATAAATCAAATCTTGGAGGCCCAAATTCGGAAAATAAATTCAGATCTCAGTCCAAGTAGTGGGAGCCTAGTCGAAGATCTGTATTGTTAATTCCAACTTGTAATAGTTAGAATTAATTTTTTATTTCGTATTTTGGGGCCACGAGGACATTTTTTATTTGCTTTATTATTTGTCTTCACATGATATACGTGTTTAAATTAATTGCGCAGCATACAAGCATGTTGTAGATAATAGGAGCACGTTTACTGCTTTTATTTACAGCTTTAAAGCATGCTATGTGATTTATTTTATGTAATTAATTATAACTATAAATTCGGGGTTCATGCCGAGCATGATAGAATTTTAGCACTGTTATAATTATGGCTACATAAAATAATCTGTGCAATTGAACCTTATGAACTAAAATTACTAAGCTCATAATTTAATAAGACCTCCACAAAGCGATCCTTTATTGGAAGTGGATAATTTATTAGGTAAACGTCTACATGTGTAGCTTACTTAATTTATTATTCATAAGTTCTAATAGATAGGATTTCTTAAAACAAACATTTATTTCATGTGAGAAGTGGGAGTTCATGCGTAAACGTCTACATGTGTACCTTGCGTATTGAATTTTCATAAGTTCTCTAGGGATTGAATTAAATGAGACAACCTTATTATAGGGATCAGGTGTGTTCTAATAGATCCTTGTATGGGAGGGTTGGCTTTGGTGGTAACCTAGCTTAGATATTGTCCAGAGTATAACTCATATGTGAAGTCCCTGCTCAGTAGGATAATATGGTCTTAAGTTAGTCTCCAATTATTAATTCCATTTGTCTAAGGAACCCGGGCATGGATTGGAATTAAAGGACTGGAATTGAAAGATGCAGTCTGGTTAAGTGTTTTGTTGTAAACGTCCACATGTGTGGCTTGCAATAGTAATACTTAGGCAAATTGGAGGAAACATTAATATTGCTTTATCGTAAGGTTTCAATATTTAATTGTTTCAATAGTTTGCGACTATGTTTTAATTTCTGGTTTTAATTTATTGTTTTCAGACATGTCTATTGCTCACGTTGTCAACCTCTTAATAACAAACCCTTTAACTGGTCCGAATTTTCCTGAGTGGAAGTTATGCTGCATGGAAATACTCTGCACTGCAAAACATGCCCATATTCTTTACATGGACCCTCTGACTCCTAAGTATTGGAACTGTACTAGTTATGAGCGAGAATTCTATGACAGATGGGTTTGCCCGCAAACTCATCATGAAGAGTCTGTCTAGAGAATTAAAGCTCAAGTACAAGAAGTTCGGATCTACTGTTGAGATATGGAGGGACCTTGTGAAGGTTTATGGGAAGGTGAGATGAACTGTTAGTTACAATCTTGTAGAGGACCTGATCTGCAAAAGAATGACTGATGGGAGTTCGTTGCTTCTGCACTTTATCAGTATGATGAGAATTATGAGAAAGTACAGAATGAGAGGTGGACAAGTCAGTAAGCGGGCAAAAATATTGATTGTCCTGCACTCTCTCTCTGATTCTTATGATGATTTCACCAAGTCCCTCGGTACCAGGCGCGAGTTCACTCTTCCTGAGTTACTCTTACTCTTGATGCGAGAGGATTCTAATCTTAGGGCATTAGAATTTGCTCCCACTTTGTCATCTTTTGACAAGACAGTTGCTGAAGCAAATGAAATGCTTAAAAGGTTAGATAAAGTTGATTTAGCAGAAGGTGTCATCAGGCCATGCAAACGCAAGCGAAGTGAAGTAGATTGTCTAGTGCCTAGCACGGGTAGACAAGGTATGTCATGTGCATTTATAACGGAAACATGTTTAGCATCGGTTTCTATCCATTCTTGGGTAGTGGATACTGGAGCTACTGATCATGTTTGTTATACTTTGCAGGGGTTCAGGCCGACAAGGCAGCTGAGGCATGACGAGATTACCATCTCAATGGGCAGCGGAGAGCGAGTCTCAGCAGTAGCCATTGGAGATTTTACTTTATGCTTTGAAAATAATGTTCTGATTTTGAGAGATGTTTTATATGTGCCGGTTTTTCGGCGGAACTTAATTTCAGTTTCCAAGTTATTTTGTGATGGATATTCAGTTATTTTTGATAGTGGAGTTTCTATCATTGGTAATAACGGTGTTATCTGTCGTGGCAAACTGATTGACTCTCTCTATATCATTGATTGTATGCATAAATCTTCCGTGAATGTTGCAAACTCATCCAATAATAATAATCATTTAAAGAGAAAGTTTTCTTCCGATGAGGATCAAACATATCTCTGGCACTTGAGACTAGGTCACATCAATCTAAAGAGGATCAAAAGATTAGCATGCGATGGGCTCTTGGATTCTTTCCAAGTGGTACCGCATCAAATCTGTGAGTCCTGTATAGAAGGAAAGATGACGACCAGGCCTTTCAAGGCAAGTCAGTCTCGAGCAGAGAATGTGTTGGAATTGATCCACTCTGACTTATGTGGACCAATATCTACACAAGCTCGTGGAGGTTATGAGTATTTCGCCACATTCATTGATGATTACTCAAGATTCGGATATGTCTATTTGCTTCGCCATAAGTCTGAATGCTTTGAGAAATTCAAAGAGTTTAGGACTGAGGTAGAAAAGAAGCTAGGCAAGACTATCAAGACACTACGATCAGATCGTGGTGGAGAATACCTCAGTAACGAGTTCTTGCAGTACTTGTCAGATAACGGGATTACGTCCCAGTGGACTGCACCAGGAACCCCTCAACAAAATGGTGTAGCGGAAAGAAGAAATAGAACTCTCTTGGAAATGGTCAGGTCGATGATGAGTTATGCAAGCTTGCCGATTTCGTTTTGGGGATATGCCTTGGAGACAGCGGCCTATTTGCTTAACCTGGTACTTTCTAAATCAGTTCCTAAAACACCTCTGGAACTCTGGTATGGGCGAAAGCCAAGTTTGAACAGAGTGAGGGTTTGGGGTTGTCCGGCATATATGCTGACAAAGGAACCTGATAAGTTAGAAAGTAGGTGTAAGCTGATGCTGTTTGTAGGGTATCCCAGGCAAACGAAAGGTGGTTACTTCTATTGTCCTGAGAATCAGAAAGTCGTTGTCAGTACCAACGCGAGATTCTTGGAGGACGAATATGTAAGAAACCACAGATCCAAGAGTGAAATTATCCTCCACGAGCTTGAGGGTAAAGAAGCAATTCCATCAGGAAAGCCCAGTGTAGTGGTAGATCCACCTGTAACAGGTGAGAATATACCAACACTGCCACTAATGCAAGGTGTGGGACCAACGCGTACTGTGTCAACTACTGACACAGCTCAGATGCCTCGTTGCAGTGGGAGGGTTAGTCACCAACCCGAGAGGTATATGTTCGTGGGAGAGTCTTCTGACTTGATCACGGAAAACGGACTAAATGATACCGATCCCTAGACATATGACGAGGCGGTATCTAATAAAGATGCGGACAAATGGCTGATCGCCATGGATTCTGAAATAGAATCCATTACTGCTATGGATGTATACCAGAAAACTAATTTGCCGGATGGCCATCGAGCCATAGGGTGCAAATGGGTATACAAAAGAAAGAAAGGATCGAATGGGGAAATTACAGCTTTCAAAGCAAGGCTGGTGGCGAAAGGTTATAGTCAGAAAGAGGGTGTAGACTATGACGAGACTTTCTCACCGGTAGCCATGCTTAAGTCCATTCGAATACTCCTGGCCATAGCAGCACATAAGAACCTAGAAATCTGGCAAATGGATGTCAAAACCGCGTTTCTAAACGGGTACCTTGAAGAAGGTAGGGACATCTATATGCAACAGCCAGAAGGTTATGTGCAGAAGGGCGAAGAACATTTGGTCTGGAAGCTAAGGAAGTCGCTGTATGGACTTAAACAAGCTTCACGGTCATGGAATCTCCGCTTTGATGAGGTGATTAAATCTTATGGATTTTCACAATGTTCAAACGAGAGTTGCGTGTACCGTCTATGTGTCAGCAGAAGCGTGGTATTCCTTGCACTTTATGTAGATGATATTCTCCTATTTGGCGACAATGTGGAAGTATTGTCAGGCATAAAGGGGTGGTTATCCGAGCAGTTTCATATGAAGGACCTTGGGGAGGCAGGATACATCCTAGGGGTAAAAGTATTGCGGAAGCGCAATAAAAGGATGCTGACCTTGTCTCAAGGGTCATATGTGGATACTGTGATTGCCCGTTTTAACATGCATAATGCCAAGAAAGGTCTGTTACCCTTCAGACATGGCATACATCTTTCCAAGGATCAGTGTCCAGTGACACAAAAGGAGAAAGATGAGATGAGCAACGTGCCGTATGCATCGGCCGTGGGTAGCCTCATGTATGCAATGATATGTACGAGGCCAGATATATGCTTTGTTGTAGGCATGGTAGCGAGATACCAGTCTAACCCTGGACAGGCGCATTGGGCCGCGGTAAAGCACATACTTAAATACTTGAAAAGGACAAGGGACTATTGTCTTGTTTATCAGTGTGATGAGTTGTGCCCTGTGGGTTATACTGATTCGGATTTCCAGGCAGACCGAGATGAAAAGAAGTCCACCTCTGGCTATGTGTTTACATTGGGAGGTGGGGCCATATCATGGAGGAGTGCAAAGCAGAAGTGCATTGCGGACTCCACCATGGAAGCCGAATATGTGGCAGCTTCTAAAGCTTTGAAAGAAGCGGTATGGTTTCGAAACTTCCTTCTGGAGTTGGACGTGATTCCTAAGCTACCCAGAACCATCACGGTTTATTGTGATAACTCGGGAGTTGTGGCTAATTCTAAGGAACCACGAACTCACAGAGCAACAAAACACATTGAAAGGAAGTACCATATCATACGAGAAATCGTAGCAAGGGGTGATGTGCTGATAGAGAAAATTTATACAAAAGATAATCTAGAGAATCCATTCACAAAAGCTCTGCCTCAGAAGGTTTACGAGATGCATGTATGTAGCCTTGGGCTGAGGGCAAAGCCAGCCACGTAGAATGCATGATGTAATAGCTAGATTAGCGTTATACTCTGGAAAGCAAATGTATAATGCTTTGAGTATAAGTGGGAGATTGATGGATTTATATACTGAAAGCATTATGATTGGTATATTATGTACAAGGTTTATTGGTTAATATACTGGTAATCATAATTGTTGTATGTTCATCTCCTGTCTGAATTAACAAACATGTGTCGCAAACGCAATTATCCTCTTATCTCATCGATAGGGAGATCATACGGTGTGTAGAAGATCACGGAAGATCGTATGGATCATTTGACCTAGCGAGATATAAATAGTCATCACAGCTGAGACAGTTCCAGGATAAACTGTCGGTGTAGGCTGCAGCATATGCGGATAAGCATCTTATCTTGGATGTCTTGGTATTATGGTGTGGGGCGCACATTGATGAGGACCTAAGTCGAGATCGATTCTCTTATCTGACATTAAAAGAATCTAGATCTCTATGACTCGATGGAATCTTAAGCCTATATGAAGATACAGAAGTGTACATATATTGTATATCACTTTGAGTTGTAGAGAAGGTTCTAGTTGAGCCTGTACATCTGCAGTCTTGGGTGATATCAATTTGTGTATGACTGTCTGGTATCTGAACTAGGTAACCACATCCAGTATAGGATGGTGACATTCCCTGAACGCTCAAAAGGTTCGTTATGCTAAAGTCCTGCAGGCTGATTAAGTTCAAGCATAAGTGAAAAAGGTTTGAGTGGATTGATTCAGGAATTAAAGATGTTAATTAATTAAATGGCTTGTCAGAGCTTAAATTAATTAACGAATGTCTGTAACCTTAAATGTGGGGATAAACCGAGTCCAATGCAACCCATACCTCAAAACGTGGTAGCAAATAGGTAGGACAGTATTGATTCTCTGCTGGCATGAATCAATATTAATTAATTAATTATATTCTGGGTTGAATATGGGAATTAATTAATTGATAGGCCTTATTTGCTATTTGCATTTTGGTCCCTGGTCTGGACCATGATAACTCAAGCCCAATAGGAGTCTAGAATTTCCTATAAATAGGCCTCAGTTCCTCAGATCTCAACACACCTACACCACACAAGATCATAAGTTGCACACAGCAAACCCGTACTTGGGAGCTGTGGTGATCGACTAAGATCTGAGAACGAGGAGGAAATTCTACTTCTCAACCGGGCAAGGGATCTGATAGACAATCTTCACCAGATTTTCAGATCGAGTTGGGATACAGATCAGAAGATCAGATCAGGAGGATTTTTCTTCTTCTCTCTCTCCTCTTTATTTTCGTAAATAATTATTTATTTTCTATAGATTAATTTCCTCAATCTGTTAGGAAATTAAATCTTGGTGCGTGGGAAAGATCAAAGGGCATCTTCGCGCACGCTTTCTTCAGAGTTCATCGATCCAGGTATTCCGCATAACCTTCTTTTGGATAATAATATAGGAGCATGCTAGGATTGTTCATATGCATAGCAATTTATTTTTGATATTCCAATTAACGATCCTTGGCAAACAGACTTCGTGATTCAGTTCACGAATCCCTTCACTATCAACGCAGGATGTGCGTCGATCGATGTGGGTGAGATTACAGTGATCCCTTTTCCACGTCTCGCTATTTCAATTGACGTAACCTTCGTGTCGATCTTCCTACACGTGTTGATCGACGTGGATTTTGCATCAATCAACGTGGCTCTTGCTGCTGCATCGATCGACGTGCCTCCTGCGTCTATTGACATGGATGCACTTCCACATTTTCCCTTCTCGTTCTGGCTGAATCGGCTTGGTAACCACTCCGATTTGTTCTCCATTTCACGGGTTATCTCCTCGAACACATCTAGCTCCATCTCTAGTTCCACAAGCTCATCATCTGCATCATCTAAATCTAAAGACGAAGAGAATGTAGGAAACAATTCTCTAGAAAATTCGAGTTAGTTTCAAGAGAAGAGGAGGGACAGGAAATCACCAGATTGAAACAATTGATCATGTGTCACTCTTCCTGGTAGTTCCCTTCATTATGCTTCTGCATTGCTTCATAGATGGGGAAGGTGACCGACTCGTCATTAACTCGAAATGTCAGTTTGCCATCTCGGATGTCAATTAGTGCTCTACCAGTCTTCAAGAAAGGTCTCCCCAAGATCAACGGAATGTTTTGGTCTTCTTCCATGTCAAGCACCACGAAGTCTGTTGGAATGATGAAGTCCTTCACCTTCACAAGTACGACTTCCACAATACCTCTCCAATAAGATACGGATTTGTTGGCCATTTGCAGTGAGATGGTTGTTGGCTTGATGCTTCCAATCTCAAGTCGCTTGAAGATTGACAGTGGCATTAAGTTGATGGATGCGCCGGAATCACAAAGGACCTTCCCAAAGGTCTCTCCTCCGATGATGCAGGGGATTGTGAAGGATCTCGGGTCCTCCCTCTTATGCGGTATCTTCTTCTGAATCACCGCACTGCATTCCTCGAACAAGTTGACCGTCTCATGCTCCATGAAGGGTCTTTTCTGAGAGACCATGTCCTTCAGAAACTTGATATACCCGGGCATCTCTCGCAGTGCCTCTACCAGCGAAATGTTGATGTGCACCTTCTTCATGTTCTCCAAGAAGCGTGCGTACCTCTCGTTCATCTTTGTTTTAGCAGAATGCTGCGGGAACGGCATGGGAGGCTTATACACAGGTGGCCTGGGATCCTGCGTCGATCGACGCGAATCTGCATTAATCGACGTGGCTTTTTTGTTGCGGCAATTGACGTGGATCCTGCATCGATCGACGTGGACGTGCCTGCTGCTGCATCATCGACCTGCTCCACGTTTTCATCCTCCTACGAATCTTTCCCTGCCTGTTGTGGCCCTTCATATGATTTTCCCCCTCTGAGAGTTATGGCATTGACCTCATTCCTTTGATTCTTGGGGTTGACTTGAGTGTTTCTAGGCAATTGCCCGGGTTTGTGCTGGGCTCCGAGAGCGTTGGCGATTTGACTGACCTGAGTCTCTATGATCTGCATGTCTTTCTCGACTCGGTCTACCTTGGTCTTTACTCCAGCTATCTCTTTCTCTAATTTTCCCACTTTGTCAGTGGATCCTAGCATGAACTTGGCCAAAATCTCCTCGAGATTTGGCTTCTTTTTCTCCACCACGGGTCCATCTTGTACTTCAAATCCGGGTGGTGGCTGCTCTGCAGCCTGAGGGTTCGCATATGAGAACCCTGGGTGGTTCTAGGCATGATTATAGTTGTAGGGCTGGTTGTTTTGTTGATATTGTCCACGGTAGTTGTTTTGATAACCACTTGGATAAAATTGACATCTACACAATCCCCATCAACTGGAGCTTGGACTGGCTCCACCGCTGCAACAATCTTCTCCGCTTTCAGTGCAGCGAAGTCTTCACGCAGCTTCCTTATTTCGGCTGCCAGATCAGGTTCTTCAGTGACCTTCTCCACAGCTTTCACAGGTCAATTGCGAGCTGAGGACCACCGGTGATTGTTGTTGGCCATCTTTTGGAAGAATTCCATAGCCCTCTTACCACTCTTTGACATGATGGAGTCTCTCAGCGTAGCATCCACCAATTCGACGGTCCTGTTGTTCAACCCCTCGTAAAAAGTCTCGGCCTGCTCTCCCAATGACAGTCCATGTCTCGGACAAGATCTCAGCAGCTCCTTATAGCGCTCCCGTGTCTCGTAGAAGCTCTCATCTGGGTATTGAGCAAACTGTGTGATCTCCTTACGCCTCTGTCTGATGACGCTAGGGGGAAATAAGTTCTACAGGAACTCATTCCTTAGTTCTGCCCATGTGCTGATGCTGGTCTTGTCTAGTGCAGAAAACCATGATTGTGCTTTATCACGCAGAGAGAATGCGAGCAAACGCATTCGGATCGCGCTCTAGCTGACTCTGCTAATCTTGACAGTGTTGCAGAGTAATATGAACTTGTCGAGGTGAGCATATGGATCCTCGGTAGCTCATCCACCGAATTGGTTTTGTTGCACCATCTGTACCAATCCGGGCTTCAGCTCGAAGTTATTAGCATTGATGCCAATCCTGAAGTCTGTCTCCTGGAATCGAGGACGGTACCTTTTTTGGATAGCATCCTCGTCCTCGTCATCATCCGACTCCCCTGGTTGATCATGATCTTCTTCATCTTCATCCTCAGGAATATCTTCAAATAGTGGATTGCGGCGAATATGCCGCTTGTTCCGATTGTTCCTCTCGAGGTTCAGTTGCTGCAGTTGCTCCCTCATGACTCGCATTTCTCGAAGAAGTTCAGCTTGCTCCTCTGGAGTCAGTTGCGGTGGAGGCAGTGGTTGTACTGGTGGTGGCACGTTTTCAGCCATTACTGGTTGATTACTTGAGCTTCCTGGTTCTTGATTCCTTCTGCGGTTCTTCCTTCGGCAAGTGGCTTCAATCTTTGGGTCGTATTCCACTAGCTTCTTCCCACTGGCTTGTGTAATCATAGACTACCTGTACAGCAAAGGAGATAGCGAAGTAAAACTGAAAGAAAAAAATAAAAAAATAAAACTCAAAAAGCTGAGAATCTGGAAAAACAAGTCTATGTCGATCGACTGATAAGCTCGTTATTTCACTCACTTATCTATGTTATTTTTATATTATTTTATGTATTTTTATTGAGTTTATATATATATTTTATGCATGATGTCAGTATTAGGTGGTTTTAGGTGTGTTTTGATGTTTATGCAGGTTTTTAGGCCTAAACTCATGAGAAGACCGTTCCGAAAGCAGTGACGTGTAAGAGTAGCAGTGAAGAGTTTTTCCACAATAGGAATTCGGTCTATTGGTGCATGGCAATGGATGATGCTTTGAGTTAGCTCTCCAACGCAACTGGAATCGGGTCAATCGGAGTTTGGGAGAGAAAGTTATGGCCAAAACCGTGAGACCGCGCAGAAGGGGCGAGAAGCTGCGTCGACAGACGCCAATCAGCATCTATCGACGGCGAATTGAAGGCCACGTCGATCGACGGGGATGCCTCGTCGATCGACGCGGACCTCCTGGCGCGGGAAATTGGCTGAATTCGAGATTTTTCATATCTTTAGCCCTAGATTTGATTTGATACACCTCCACCTCTATATATAACTTTGTAAATTCGATTTTTCAGAAGCCCCACTCATTCCCAATCGTGTTTCATTCTAGATTTCAGATTTTGAGAGATTCCAATAAGTTTTTAGAGTTTTATGTTTGAAGATAAGTTCCTGCGGGAAGATTTTCGGATTCCAGTTTTTATGCAATTCAGGTTGTATTTTTCTATGATGAATATCACCATGAATATGTGTAACTAAATCCTTTCTCAGATTCTAGGGTTTCGAATTATCAATGTATACATGTTTTGATTGATTGAATTATTTTCCCTTTCCCTTCGTAGTTTGTGAAATCTGTGCTTATTCATAATCTTGATTTCTTGGCCACATCTTAGGATTATCTAGTAGATTACTTGAGACGTAACTGTGATAGTTTTCAATCGAAAGAGATTTTTACAATATAATTTGATTTCTTGTCGTAACTGAAAGATATTAATTGTAGGAATAAATCTGTAGATCTTTGGAGTTAGTTAATTTATCTTGAGACCGAGCGGAGATAGGTAATTAATTAATCTACTTTACGAATTATCCAACAAAGAAGTTCGTAATACTTTTCTGATGTTTCACTACGAAGAGGAATTAAAATTGGGAATTAATCAATTCATTCATCCATGTCATACTTGATAGGCAGATATCCCTAGAATCTGTGCTTCTCTTATTTGAATTCAAAAGCCTTTTAATTTCCTGTTTAATTTTCATTAGCAAGTATTACAATTTTCAAAACAACCAAAACTTTTTAATTGCTTTTCCTAACCAGTATTTTAAGAACGTCTGATTTAGTATTTAGGATTTTTTTCGTTGCTTCATTCCCCTGGATCGATAACCTTAGGGTTTACAAATTTATTTGCCACTATTTCTATAATTAATCTGTAGAAATTACAATGATCAAATTGGCGCCATTGCCGGGGAGTGAACATAATTAATCTTACTATTAAGTCTGTGATTGAAATATTGCTTTAGGCTGTAATTTTCGTATTTTCTGGAATTCTTCTCGCATTTTCGTATTTCCCGTCAATCGACGCTAGTTTGCGTCGATCGACGAAGTCATTTTCTTTCCATCGATCGACACTTCATCTCGTCAATCGACGCCTTTGTCGTTTCAGAGGCTCTATTTTCTTATTTCAGTTCGTTTCGTTTTATTTTCAGTTTTACTTCACTACCTCCTTTGCTGTACAGGTAGTGCATGAGCACAAAACCTAGAGGAAAGGTCCCGCTGTATTACTATCCGGACATTGAAGCCACCTGCAGAAAGATCCGAAGGAATAAGCGTGCTCAGGAAAGCTAGAATAATCACACAATGGAAGATAACGTACCACCGCCTCCACCAGTGCTAACTGCAGAGGAGCAGGCTGTGCTTCTCCAAGAAGTCCAAGCTATGAGGGTGCAAATCCAACAGTACCATCTGGAAAGAGACCTCGAGAGGAACAATCCGAATGGAAGGGATCTTCGCCATAACCCACTGTTTGAGGACAAGCCCGACGATGAAGAGGACGACAATCAGGACCCTCCAGAGGAATCTGACGATGAGGAAGAAGAGGAAGCCATGCAGAACCGGTATAAACCTCGGTTCAGGACAGACTTCAGGATTGGCATCAATGCCAACAATTTTGAGCTAAAGACCGGATTGGTGCAGATGGTGCAACAAAATCAATTCGGAGGAAGGGCTACTGAGGACCCTTATGCACATTTGGATAAGTTCCTGATGCTCTGCAACACTGTCAAGATTGGAGGAGTCAGCAAGAGTGCCATCCGAATGCGTCTGTTCGCATTCTCTCTGAGGGATAAGGCACAGTCATGGTTCACCGCACTGGACAAAGGAAGCATAGGCACATGGACTGAATTGAGGAATGAATTCCTGGAAAACTTCTTCCCTCCGAATGTCATCAGGCAGAGAAGGAAAGAAATCATCAGATTTGCTCAAAGGCCTAATGAAAGCTTCAGTGAGACGTGGGATCGATTCAAAGAGCTGCTGAGATCATGCCCCGGACATGGTTTTCCGCCAGGAGAACAGGCAGAAGCTTTTTACGAAGGACTCAATGAGAAAACCGTCAAGTTGGTGGACACCACACTTGGAGACACCATCATGACGAAAAGCGGAAAGAAGGCCATGGAATTCTTCCAAAAGATGGCCAACAACACTCAACGGTGGTCCTCAAGCCGAACTCGGCCTGTGATGGTGGTCGAGAAGGAGAAAGTGGTGGAAAAGTTGCCGAACAACCTGATTTGGCAGCCGAGCTGAAAAAGCTCAGAGAAGATTTCGCTGCACTGAAGCAGGAAAAAACAATTGCTGCAGTAGAGCCAGTGCAAGCTCCGTCTGAGGGGGAATGTTCCGCTGTAAATTTCATTCAAAGGGGCAGTTATCAAGACAACTACCGTGGAGGATATCAGCAGCACAACCAGCCCTACACTTTCAATCACGCGAGGAACCATCCTGGATTTTCCTACGCAAACCCCCAAGTAGCTGAGCAACCACCACCTGGGTTTGCTGTGCAAGATGGAGAAATAGTGGAGAAGAAGAAGCCAAATCTCGAGGAGATTTTGGCCAAGTTCATAGAAGGCTCTATTGATACTGTAGCCAAGTTGAAGTAAGAAATTGCAGTCGTGGATACCAAGGTGGACCGAGTCGAGAAACACGTACAGATCATAGAGACTCAGGTCATTCAGATTACCAAAGCCCTCGAAGCCCAGCACAAACCCGGGCAATCGCCTAGCAACACTCAGATGAACCCCAAGAACCAGAATCAGAGGAACCAAGTGAATGCCATCACTCTAAGAGGGGGAAATTCCTATGAAGGGCCAAAGCAAGCAGGGACAGACACCCGAGATGAAGGAGAAGCCGAGAAAGAAAAAGAAGTTGTTGCCGATGCAACCCCATCGATCGACGGAGGATTGCCGTCAATCGAATCCAATCCAAAGGCCACGTCGATCGACGAGACCTCACGTCGATCGACGTCCACTCCTGTTGAGCTACCTATGTATAAGCCTCCCCTGCCGTTCCCGCAGCATTTTGCTAAAGCAAAGATGAACGAGAGGTATGCACGCTTCTTGGAGAATATGAAGAAGGTGCAAATCAACATTCCGCTGGTAGAAGCATTGCGTGAGATGCCCGGGTACATCAAGTTTCTGAAGGACATGGTCTCTCAGAAAAGACCTTTCATGGAGCACGAGAGGGTCAACTTGTTCGAGGAATGCAGCGCAATTATTCAGAAGAAGATGCCGCTGAAAAGAGAGGACCCCGGATCCTTCACGATCCCATGCATCATTGGAGGAGAAACCTTTGGGAAGGTGCTTTGTGATTCTGGTGCATCCATAAACTTAATGCCGCTGTCAATCTTCAAGCGGTTGAAGATCGGAAGCATCAAGCCAACAACAATCTCACTTCAGATGGCCGATCGATCAGTCAATTACCCGAAAGGCATCGTGGAGGACGTGTTGGTGAAGGTAAAAGATTTTATTATCCCAGCCGACTTTGTGGTGCTTGATATGGAGGAGGATCGAAACATTCCTCTGATCCTAGGAAGACCATTCCTGAAGACCGGAGGGGCATTAATCGACATTCGAGATGGCAAATTGACGTTTCGAGTTAATGATGAGTCGGTCACCTTCCCCATATACAAAGCAGTGCAGAAGCGTAATGAAGGGAGCTACCAGGAAGAGTGCCACATGATCAAATGTTCAAATCCGGTGATTTCCTCTCCCTTTTCTCCTCTTAAAATTGATCCGGACTTTCTGGAGAACCGCTTTCTACACTTTTTGTTTTTGTCTTCAGATCTGGATAAGGCAGACGATGAGCTCCTGGATCGGGTGATGAAGCTGGATGTATCTGAGGGAATAACACATGAAAAAGAGAACAAACAGAAGCGGTTGTCAAGCCGACGCAACCAGAAAAAGAAAAGAAAACGTGGAAAAGCACCCACGTCGATCGACGAAGGAGCCTCGTCGATCGACGCAGCCTTAGGATCCTCGTCAATCGACTCTACTGTCACGTCGATCGACGCACGACGGAAGACAGAGATGGATTTTTCATCAGTGCGACGTAGAAAAGGGATTGCGGCAGTTTCACCCATGGCAGCTAATGCAAATTGGGGAAAGCTGCAATCTAACTCTGATCCGCTGGTTCTGGAACTCAAGATGCTTCCGGCACACCTCAGGTATGGGAAGTTGAAAAAATTACTACGAGTTCTACGGAAGTACAAGTCCGCCATTGGGGGGACATTGAAAGACACCAAGAAACGAGGAATGCAAGTTATCAAGAACAAAGATGGAAAGGAGGTCACGAAAGGATCTGCCTGGACCCGACCTCCCTGATGGTGATTGAAGACTCCGGGGGATAAAAAAGTTGATGTCTGAGATCAACTACCAGGTATCGTTCCCTCTTTTGTCTGATTTTCAAACTTATTCCACTCTTCGAGTTGGAAATAAGTTTGGGGGATGTGGACAAGAGATGGAACGTATTATCTTTTATTTATTATGCTTTAAACTTTTACCTTGAATTTTAATTTTTCGTATTTTTATGCTATTTTGTGGGGAAAATTTTTGAGTGGGGAAAATTTTTGAGTTTTGAGATAACCTGAACGAGATTGTGAGATTAGAATTGATTGAGGGTTGAGTATTGAATTGATTGAGATTGTGGTTAGATGCCTATGAATGTAGAATACCACATGATAGGACTGATTTGACACTTATACTTGCATGATGATTGAGCTGATTTGAAATTAACTGTGGAAGAAAATTTTTAAATCCTTGTGTGAGAATTTGAGCCTTTATTTCGTTTGATGTGATATTCACATGTGTGTTTTGATTTCTCTAGAACTTGCCTATTTTCTGTGTTGAGACTGCATAGTGTGCACAAGTTTAGAAAATGATCTTAGGCCATCTTTGATAACCCAATATCCTAAACATTGTCCCTTCACAATAGATTTTTCCCTAGTTAGCCACTTTGAGCCTGTACAATTTTTCTTTCCTTGTCTATGAGATTAAGAAAAGTATTGTCTCACTCATGTCTTGAGTTGTGGTATGTATGGGATTGATTAGTGAATTGGTGATAAGAAATGATAAATTAGTGGTGAAAAGATGTATGTTTGAGAAGCTCTAGAAATAATTAGAATTCTCATAAGCTCTATGAAAAGAAAAGAATGTAAAATTATCAAAAAGAGCATAAGAGATTCAATATGAGCTAGAAAAAAAAAAAAAGAGGTTGTGTATTTGTTGATAAATTTGAGGAGATGAGGTGGATGATGAATAAAAGGTGGTTTGGATTTATTGAGGAAGTACAACTTGATTGATTTTAGTCACTCGGCCATATTTACCTACCTTTCACAAAAAGCCTACATTACAACCTAATTGTTGGGAAATTTGGCTAAGTTTCCTTTCCCCAGTAGCTACTTGCTTAGATTCTAGTTTGGTGTTTTGGTGGATCAAATCCTAAGTCCAACCAGCGTCAGTTTGTCTCTAGAATAGCTCTAGTCTCAAATGTAAAGTCCTGTATAGGTATTTTGAGTTGTAAGTCGCAGCTGATCAAGACTCATGCTGGCTACTGTTCACCAGCATGAGATGTGCTTACCAGTTGAGAGAAGTCTCACCAGCAAGCGGCTGACGAAGACTCATGCTGACACTGTTCATCAGCATAGAGTTGAGCTATCGACTGGCTACTGTTCACCAGTGGGAAGATTTCATCAGCAGGAGGCTGACAGATCTACCAGCAGAATATGTGTTCTGGCTGACACTATTCACCAGCGGTGAAGCCACCAGTCACGGGAGATTCCAAGAGATAACATCAGACGAATTGGTAGACCTTGATTGTGCTAAGGAAAGTCACCAGCAGAGACTGCCAGCACAAGATCACCAGAATGATCTACCAGTCGGAGGTTATCAGCAGAATTAAAGATTCGCTCTCCCGAAGACTTAGAGACAAAAAGAAGATTCGTCTGAGGAAGTAACTGACAGTGTATAACTTTAAGGAGGATGCCTTAAAGTCTATCAGTTCAAGACACCAGTTGCGATTCCTCGTACTGACGAATAGAGTCGTTCTGACACAAAGAGATCTGTGTCAGATAAAGCGATCAAAGGTATGGCGCTTTCCGGAAATTCCTACCTGCCGCCTGCAGAAGGACATGCGAGGACAGAGACTTTTCCGGATGTGTCCAAACGGCTAGTATTTGAATCTGAATCTCACGTCTATAAATACGTGAGATCCAACAGCATTCAATACTCTTAGCTACTCTTAGCTACTCTTGCCCACTCTTAGCCACTCCTGAACTACCGAAAGCTCAAACGCATTCATATCAGCGTATAAGCAAACTTTCGAGGCTTTTCTTAAAGCTACTCCGTGTGTCAATCATTTGAACACGAGACTCCAAGCTTCTAGCTTGTGAGTTATTGATCTCATTTGGTGTTCTTTCTCATTCCGAGGAAGAACATAGCAGCTCTTGAGCCAGCCAGCTCCAGAGTTATTACGGGCAGTTTTGCCGCCAGCAAGAGTCAAGTTCTTGGGAGAACTAAACACCCACGTCGTCAGTGGTACCGGTGGAGGTTAAAGTGACGTGCTCGCACTCCATCCAGCTGACAAGAGTTGAAGAAGGACAAGACCCGGGAGCGGTTGATCCAGTGGACTGGTAGACAAGGCATCTACCAGCTGGAAATAGATCGTAGGAAATCTTGTACCGGATTACTCTTTTTAGTGAATTTCCAGTGCTTCGACTGGAGAGTGGACGTAGATCAGTTGATCGAACCACTATAAAATATCCTTGTTATTTACTGCTTTCAGCATTTACTTACTGATTTAAAACCCAGCACCCAAGTGCTGGAGTATAACTGAAACCAGTTTATAACTGTGCAAACTCGACTCTAAAATTTTCTAAGTCCTGAGTCATCAGCTGACCAGCCAGTTGCCAGTCAGCTGAATACTCAGTTGCCAGTTGACTTACCAGCTGACAAGGTCCCAGTCAGCTGTGTAACCAGCAGAGTGCAAGAAACGAACTTACGTATTTTCCGCTGCCAAAGTATACCCTGATATCCGGGACCAACAAGTGGTATCAGAGCGGACGGTTCTTACAGACCGTTCGTTTCTGTGTCGCTTAGGACCGTGATCCACGTTTCCTTGCACTCCTGTTTGTTTGTCTGTTTGTCTAGCTCAGGTACTTCAAGATGAATATCCCAAAGCTAATGGACTACAAGACGGAGAAGCACTCTACATGGCGAAAGAGGACGCTTATCTCCCTGAAGAGCATCCATCCAGACATGAAAGATGTACTGGAGACAGGGCCAATAGAGATCACCAAGATTCAGCATCAGCTGGGAGATCGTCCAGCTGCGGTGGTCCCAAAGCCCCAAGATGAATGGAATGCTGAGGACAGAAAGCGGAATCAGCTGGATTCCATTGCACATGAGCTGATCCTTGCGTGCCTTCCAGAATCGCTGATGGAGGACGCACTGCGGTTTGATACTACTAAGGGAGTATGGGATTTTCTTGATAGTTTATGTCAAGAAACTGACCAAATGAAACGCAACAAATTGCAGGTTGCGGTGGATAAATATGAGTCCTTCCAGATGCTGACTGGAGAAACCATCAAGGAGATGGAGGCGAGATTCAACGCCATTGTCAGCGAGCTGAAGTCTCTGGGCAGGGAGTACGAAAATGCTGATCTTAACTCGAAGATCCTGTCCAAGATGCCGAAGGAGGATTGGTTTGTGAAAACCACCGCACTAAAGGAGAAAGATTTATCCAAACTAACTCCTAAAGAAGTGTTTGCTCAGTTGCAGGCACATGAATGGGATATCCAGATAGTGAATAAAAACGAGGCTATCAGGAATGTTGGATCCCCCAGCGTTAAGGCTCAGGACGAAGCTTACTTCGTCAAGAAGGACTTCAAGCGGATGCCCAAGAAGCCCTTCCATGCTGACAGGCCTGCTGGGCAGACCAACCAGCCGAAGGAGATCCCATCCACGTCAGGATCTTACTCCAAAAGTGGCGAGAGCTCTATCGCTGAACTTGAGCAGCAAATGAAACGACTGGCCGTCCTACT
>JAPKLW010000996.1:0-99522 GCA_026898455.1 Plectranthus barbatus | reverse complement strand
TCAGTTCGTTTCGTTTTATTTTCAGTTTTACTTCACTACCTCCTTTGCTGTACAGGTAGTGCATGAGCACAAAACCTAGAGGAAAGGTCCCGCTGTATTACTATCCGGACATTGAAGCCACCTGCAGAAAGATCCGAAGGAATAAGCGTGCTCAGGAAAGCTAGAATAATCACACAATGGAAGATAACGTACCACCGCCTCCACCAGTGCTAACTGCAGAGGAGCAGGCTGTGCTTCTCCAAGAAGTCCAAGCTATGAGGGTGCAAATCCAACAGTACCATCTGGAAAGAGACCTCGAGAGGAACAATCCGAATGGAAGGGATCTTCGCCATAACCCACTGTTTGAGGACAAGCCCGACGATGAAGAGGACGACAATCAGGACCCTCCAGAGGAATCTGACGATGAGGAAGAAGAGGAAGCCATGCAGAACCGGTATAAACCTCGGTTCAGGACAGACTTCAGGATTGGCATCAATGCCAACAATTTTGAGCTAAAGACCGGATTGGTGCAGATGGTGCAACAAAATCAATTCGGAGGAAGGGCTACTGAGGACCCTTATGCACATTTGGATAAGTTCCTGATGCTCTGCAACACTGTCAAGATTGGAGGAGTCAGCAAGAGTGCCATCCGAATGCGTCTGTTCGCATTCTCTCTGAGGGATAAGGCACAATCATGGTTCACCGCACTGGACAAAGGAAGCATAGGCACATGGACTGAATTGAGGAATGAATTCCTGGAAAACTTCTTCCCTCCGAATGTCATCAGGCAGAGAAGGAAAGAAATCATCAGATTTGCTCAAAGGCCTAATGAAAGCTTCAGTGAGACGTGGGATCGATTCAAAGAGCTGCTGAGATCATGCCCCGGACATGGTTTTCCGCCAGGAGAACAGGCAGAAGCTTTTTACGAAGGACTCAATGAGAAAACCGTCAAGTTGGTGGACACCACACTTGGAGACACCATCATGACGAAAAGCGGAAAGAAGGCCATGGAATTCTTCCAAAAGATGGCCAACAACACTCAACGGTGGTCCTCAAGCCGAACTCGGCCTGTGATGGTGGTCGAGAAGGAGAAAGTGGTGGAAAAGTTGCCGAACAACCTGATTTGGCAGCCGAGCTGAAAAAGCTCAGAGAAGATTTCGCTGCACTGAAGCAGGAAAAAACAATTGCTGCAGTAGAGCCAGTGCAAGCTCCGTCTGAGGGGGAATGTTCCGCTGTAAATTTCATTCAAAGGGGCAGTTATCAAGACAACTACCGTGGAGGATATCAGCAGCACAACCAGCCCTACACTTTCAATCACGCGAGGAACCATCCTGGATTTTCCTACGCAAACCCCCAAGTAGCTGAGCAACCACCACCTGGGTTTGCTGTGCAAGATGGAGAAATAGTGGAGAAGAAGAAGCCAAATCTCGAGGAGATTTTGGCCAAGTTCATAGAAGGCTCTATTGATACTGTAGCCAAGTTGAAGTAAGAAATTGCAGTCGTGGATACCAAGGTGGACCGAGTCGAGAAACACGTACAGATCATAGAGACTCAGGTCATTCAGATTACCAAAGCCCTCGAAGCCCAGCACAAACCCGGGCAATCGCCTAGCAACACTCAGATGAACCCCAAGAACCAGAATCAGAGGAACCAAGTGAATGCCATCACTCTAAGAGGGGGAAAATCCTATGAAGGGCCAAAGCAAGCAGGGACAGACACCCGAGATGAAGGAGAAGCCGAGAAAGAAAAAGAAGTTGTTGCCGATGCAACCCCATCGATCGACGGAGGATTGCCGTCAATCGAATCCAATCCAAAGGCCACGTCGATCGACGAGACCTCACGTCGATCGACGTCCACTCCTGTTGAGCTACCTATGTATAAGCCTCCCCTGCCGTTCCCGCAGCATTTTGCTAAAGCAAAGATGAACGAGAGGTATGCACGCTTCTTGGAGAATATGAAGAAGGTGCAAATCAACATTCCGCTGGTAGAAGCATTGCGTGAGATGCCCGGGTACATCAAGTTTCTGAAGGACATGGTCTCTCAGAAAAGACCTTTCATGGAGCACGAGAGGGTCAACTTGTTCGAGGAATGCAGCGCAATTATTCAGAAGAAGATGCCGCTGAAAAGAGAGGACCCCGGATCCTTCACGATCCCATGCATCATTGGAGGAGAAACCTTTGGGAAGGTGCTTTGTGATTCTGGTGCATCCATAAACTTAATGCCGCTGTCAATCTTCAAGCGGTTGAAGATCGGAAGCATCAAGCCAACAACAATCTCACTTCAGATGGCCGATCGATCAGTCAATTACCCGAAAGGCATCGTGGAGGACGTGTTGGTGAAGGTAAAAGATTTTATTATCCCAGCCGACTTTGTGGTGCTTGATATGGAGGAGGATCGAAACATTCCTCTGATCCTAGGAAGACCATTCCTGAAGACCGGAGGGGCATTAATCGACATTCGAGATGGCAAATTGACGTTTCGAGTTAATGATGAGTCGGTCACCTTCCCCATATACAAAGCAGTGCAGAAGCGTAATGAAGGGAGCTACCAGGAAGAGTGCCACATGATCAAATGTTCAAATCCGGTGATTTCCTCTCCCTTTTCTCCTCTTAAAATTGATCCGGACTTTCTGGAGAACCGCTTTCTACACTTTTTGTTTTTGTCTTCAGATCTGGATAAGGCAGACGATGAGCTCCTGGATCGGGTGATGAAGCTGGATGTATCTGAGGGAATAACACATGAAAAAGAGAACAAACAGAAGCGGTTGTCAAGCCGACGCAACCAGAAAAAGAAAAGAAAACGTGGAAAAGCACCCACGTCGATCGACGAAGGAGCCTCGTCGATCGACGCAGCCTTAGGATCCTCGTCAATCGACTCTACTGTCACGTCGATCGACGCACGACGGAAGACAGAGATGGATTTTTCATCAGTGCGACGTAGAAAAGGGATTGCGGCAGTTTCACCCATGGCAGCTAATGCAAATTGGGGAAAGCTGCAATCTAACTCTGATCCGCTGGTTCTGGAACTCAAGATGCTTCCGGCACACCTCAGGTATGGGAAGTTGAAAAAATTACTACGAGTTCTACGGAAGTACAAGTCCGCCATTGGGGGGACATTGAAAGACACCAAGAAACGAGGAATGCAAGTTATCAAGAACAAAGATGGAAAGGAGGTCACGAAAGGATCTGCCTGGACCCGACCTCCCTGATGGTGATTGAAGACTCCGGGGGATAAAAAAGTT
Source organism: Plectranthus barbatus (assembly GCA_026898455.1). Taxonomy (NCBI): domain Eukaryota; kingdom Viridiplantae; phylum Streptophyta; class Magnoliopsida; order Lamiales; family Lamiaceae; genus Plectranthus; species Plectranthus barbatus. The sequence goes on along the minus strand of JAPKLW010000996.1, from coordinate 96,302 downwards.
GATGTCTGAGATCAACTACCAGGTATCGTTCCCTCTTTTGTCTGATTTTCAAACTTATTCCACTCTTCGAGTTGGAAATAAGTTTGGGGGATGTGGACAAGAGATGGAACGTATTATCTTTTATTTATTATGCTTTAAACTTTTACCTTGAATTTTAATTTTTCGTATTTTTATGCTATTTTGTGGGGAAAATTTTTGAGTGGGGAAAATTTTTGAGTTTTGAGATAACCTGAACGAGATTGTGAGATTAGAATTGATTGAGGGTTGAGTATTGAATTGATTGAGATTGTGGTTAGATGCCTATGAATGTAGAATACCACATGATAGGACTGATTTGACACTTATACTTGCATGATGATTGAGCTGATTTGAAATTAACTGTGGAAGAAAATTTTTAAATCCTTGTGTGAGAATTTGAGCCTTTATTTCGTTTGATGTGATATTCACATGTGTGTTTTGATTTCTCTAGAACTTGCCTATTTTCTGTGTTGAGACTGCATAGTGTGCACAAGTTTAGAAAATGATCTTAGGCCATCTTTGATAACCCAATATCCTAAACATTGTCCCTTCACAATAGATTTTTCCCTAGTTAGCCACTTTGAGCCTGTACAATTTTTCTTTCCTTGTCTATGAGATTAAGAAAAGTATTGTCTCACTCATGTCTTGAGTTGTGGTATGTATGGGATTGATTAGTGAATTGGTGATAAGAAATGATAAATTAGTGGTGAAAAGATGTATGTTTGAGAAGCTCTAGAAATAATTAGAATTCTCATAAGCTCTATGAAAAGAAAAGAATGTAAAATTATCAAAAAGAGCATAAGAGATTCAATATGAGCTAGAAAAAAAAAAAAGAGGTTGTGTATTTGTTGATAAATTTGAGGAGATGAGGTGGATGATGAATAAAAGGTGGTTTGGATTTATTGAGGAAGTACAACTTGATTGATTTTAGTCACTCGGCCATATTTACCTACCTTTCACAAAAAGCCTACATTACAACCTAATGAAAGTCCTTTTTGATTCTAGACTTGTGTGCACATTCTAGCAGTGGAGATATTAGAAAATTTTCAAGCCTATGGTAGAAATTTCTTCATACATGTTGTTGAGTGCTTTCATCTTTTCCTTAAACACTTGAGAGTTGAGCGATACACTTCATGTGAGTTCTTCCACGGTTGATGAATTTTCTGTCTCTTTCAAATTGCTTGTGGGTAGTGGATTCTTGGTTCTTGACTGTGATAAATCTTGTGAGGCATTGCACTTTAATCACTTGATCTTTTGATTTCTTTCTTGCATATTGATTGAGGACAATCAAACGTTCAAGTTTGGGGGATTTGATAAGCTCGTTATTCACTCACTTATCTATGTTATTTTTATATTATTTTATGTAGTTTTATTGAGTTTATATATATATTTTATGCATGATGTCAGTATTAGGTGGTTTTAGGTGTGTTTTGATGTTTATGCAGGTTTTTAGGCCTAAACTCATGAGAAGACCGTTCCGAAAGCAGTGACGTGTAAGAGTAGCAGTGAAGAGTTTTTCCACAAGAGGAATTCGGGCTATTGGTGCATGGCAATGGATGATGCTTTGAGTTAGCTCTCCAACGCAACTGGAATCGGGTCAATTGGAGTTCGGGAGAGGAAGTTATGGCCAAAACCGTGAGACCGCGCAGAAGGGGCGAGAAGCTGCGTCGACAGACGCCAATCAGCATCTATCGACGGCGAATTGAAGGACACGTCGATCGACGGGGATGCCTCGTCGATCGACGCGGACCTCCTGGCGCGGGAAATTGGCTGAATTCGAGATTTTTCATATCTTTAGCCCTAGATTTGATTTGATACACCTCCACCTCTATATATAACTTTGTAAATTCGATTTTTCAGAAGCCCCACTCATTCCCAATCATGTTTCATTCTAGATTTCAGATTTTGAGAGATTCCAATAAGTTTTTAAAGTTTTATGTTTGAAGATAAGTTCCTGCGGGAAGATTTTCGGATTCCAGTTTTTATGCAATTCAGGTTGTATTTTTCTATGATGAATATTACCATGAATATGTGTAACTAAATCCTTTCTCAGATTCTAGGGTTTCGAATTATCAATGTATACATGTTTTGATTGATTGAATTATTTTCCCTTTACCTTCGTAGTTTGTGAAATCTGTGCTTATTCATAATCTTGATTTGTTGGCCACATCTTAGGATTATCTAGTTGATTACTTGAGACGTAACTGTGATAGTTTTCAATCGAAAGAGATTTTCACAATATAATTTGATTTCTTGTCGTAACTGAAAGAGATTAATTGTAGGAATAAATCTGTAGATCTTTGGAGTTAGTTAATTTATCTTGAGACCGAGCGGAGATAGGTAATTAATTAATCTACTTTACGAATTGTCCAACAAAGAAGTTCGTAATACTTTTCTGATGTTTCACTACGAAGAGGAATTAAAATTGGGAATTAATCAATTCATTCATCCATGTCATACTTGATAGACAGATATCCCTAGAATCTGTGCTTCTCTTATTTGAATTCAAAAGCCTTTTAATTTCCTGTTTAATTTTCATTAGCAAGTATTACAATTTTCAAAACAACCAAAACTTTTTAATTGCTTTTCCTAACCAGTATTTTAAGAACGTCTGATTTAGTATTTAGGATTTTTTTCGTTGCTTCATTCCCCTGGATCGATAACCTTAGGGTTTACAAATTTATTTGCCACTATTTCTATAATTAATCTGTAGAAATTACAGTGATCATCGACGCAGGTTTTACATCGATCGACATGGAAGTAAAACCTGCGTCGATCGATTTGATATGTATATCGATCGACGCGGGATGAAATTTTACGAAAATTTGCTGAAAGTACGAAAATTACAACCTAAATCAGTATCTCAATCACAGAATTAATAGTAAGATAATTTCTATTCTTTCCCCGGCAACGAACGACGCCAAAATTTGATCGCTAAATTATTTTACTAGCAACTTAGCTAAGCTAATAATACAGCGGCAAATAAAATTATCGAATCCCAGGGGAGAGAAGTAACGAAAAACCTTAAGTACTAAAACATAGTTTCTCAAAATACTAGTTAGGGGAAAATCAAATTTTGGTTGTGGTAATTCTTTAAGATTAAACTAACTATCAACTTAAATTAAAAGAAAAGAACTGGACAAATTCAGATGTGAGAAGCACAGATTCCAGGGATATTTACCTATCAAGTATTACAGGTATGAATAAATTGATCAATTCCCAATTTAATTCCTATTCACAGTGAAACATCAGAAAAGTATTATGAACTTCTTTGTTGGATAATTCCTAAAGTTGATTAATCAATTATCTATCTCCTTTCGGTCTCAAAACTAATTAATTAACTCCAAAAACCTACGGATCAGTTTACATTGTGAAAACTCTTTCCATTGAAAACTATCACTGTTACGTCTCTAATTCTCAACTAATTAATCCTAAGATGTGGCCAGCAACTCAAGATTATAAATAAGCACAGAATTCACAAACTACGATGGGATAGGGAAATTAATTCAATTAATCAAACATGCATACTTGATAGTTCGAAACCCTAAAATCTGAAAAAAAAGTTTAGTTACACATATTCGTGATAAAAAGCATCAGAGATGAAGAAAAACATGAATTGCATAAAAACTGGGTGTAGAGGTCTTCCCACAAAAATCTGTCTTCAATCATAAAACATAAAAACTCTTGAAATCTCGAAAATCTTGAACTCTGCAAAAACTACACACCTAAAAATCAAATTTACATGGCTTTATATAGTGGTGATGGATATCTCATACATTATCTAGGATTAGATCTATCTAAATCTTCAAATCAGGGTCAGATTAGGATTTCCTGGATCCACGTCGATCGCCGGAGGAATTCGCGTCGATCGACGCTCTTGAATGAACCACGTTGATTGATGCAAGTTGTGTGTCGATCGATATGAAACGTCCATGTTGATCGGCGTGGATCCCACGTCGATCGTTGTGGTCCTTCAATTTCCAGACTTGGTCCCCTTCTGCGCGGTCTCACGGTTTTGGCCATAACTTCCTCTCCCGTACTCCGATTGACTCGATTCTAGTTGCATTGGAAAGCTAGATCAAAGCTCTATCCATAGACATGCGTCAATAGCGCGAATACTTCGTGTGGAAGGACTCTTCACTGCTACTCTTGCACGTCATTGCTTTCGGAACGGTTTTCCAGTGAATTTGGCCTAAAACCTGTAGTAACACACCAAAGCACGCATAACACCACCCAATATAGACTCATGCATAAAATATATAGATAAACTCAATAAAACCACGTAGAATAGTAGAAAATAATATAGATAAGTAAGTAAAATAATGAACTTATCAACAATCATACACAAACAGTTATCACCCAAGATACAGATATACAAGCCCAACCAGAGCCTTTCACTGCAACTCAAAGTGATACACAATTTGTATATACTTTCGTACCTTCATTAAGGTTTAGGATCTCATCAAGCCATCAAGATCCAGATTCCTTTAATGTCAGATAATGGAATCAATCTTAACTTAGGTCCTTATCAATGCGTACCCCGGCACCAGCATACCAAGCAATCTAAGATAAGATGCTTATTACAGCATAAGCTGAAACCTACACCGACAATCTATCATGGGACTGTCTCAGCTGTTTGATCTCTCTATCGACGAGATAAGAGGATAAAAGCGTTAACGACACATGTTTGTTAATTTAGACAGGAGATGATCATACAACATTTATGATTCCCAGTATATTAACCAATCAACCTTGTTCATAATAGACCAATCATAATGCTTTCAGTATATAAATTCATCTGTTCTTGCCTACAGTTCTCTAAGGGTCGACTTCAAAGGTGTTGGATTTCCCCTATCGTATCAAGTTATCAGTTTGCTTCTGTGTCTCGTCTGAGTCATTTCAATCGAGTTCCTAGGCTGCGATCTATACCTTCCCGGCGAGGATCGTATCACAGAGGGGGTTCCCTTCTTTTGAAGTTCCGAACAAGAGATTCATCTTTTTTGTGTGAGTTTGAGTCTTGGTTAGATGTTGAACTTTGTGAATGTCTAACATCAACACTGGAAATGGAAGATGACTCTGCTTCATTCTCTATGAGTGTGATGTATCAAACCTATCTTATATTTCAAGAATTGTACATGTATCATCAAAAACTATATTGAAAAACTCTTGAATAATTTTTGTATATAGTTTATAAACATGATAAGCTCGGTTGTTATTGAAGTATCCAAGGAACAAAGCTTTGTTGCATCTCAAATCAAGCTTGGACGAGTAGTTACAATCTTTCAGAATGTAGCAGACACAACCAAACACATTTAAGTATTTTAGGTAAGGTTTTTTACCATTTAGAGCATCGTAAGGTGTCACTTTAGTCCCTAGTCTGAGGTAGACTCTATTGATAAGATGACATGTTGTGTTTACTGCTTATGTCCTTAGTTTTTTGATAGATGCTTTGAGTTTAACATGATCCTGACCATTTCTTGAATGGTTTGATTCTTCCTTTCAGCTACTCCATTTTGTCGAGGGGTTTTAGAGCTAAGAATTCCTGAGTGATTCATTTCCTTGCACAAAATTTAGCAAACTCTTCATTTTTAAATTATCTCCCATGATCTATTTTATTTTGACAACTACTGTGTGATATAGTGTTTTGAACCTCTTGTAAAGTTTTCTGAAGAGCTCGAAGGTTTCTGACTTCTCTCTCATGAACTCTACCCAAGTGAGCATTGAGTAATCATTTGTAATTTGCACACACTAAGACATATCTCTTTCTTCCAATATTTTCAACTTTAATAGGACCCATCAAGTCCATATGAAGTACCTAAACAAGAGTTAATGTTGATAATGTTAATTATATGATGAGAGGTTCTAGTTTGTTTACCTTCAAGACATGACTCACAACTTTGTCTGTGTTGAACTTTAGAGAGGGTACTCCTTTGAAAGCATTGTATTTGAGAAGCTTTTGAATGCTCCGTACATTTGCATGCCCCATTTTTTTATGTCAGATTTCAGCTTCATCAGGTTTGATAATGAAGCACTTCCCATCTTGATTTGCTTGATAGCAATTGTCAGATGACTTGCTTCCAAACATAACACACTTGTTTGATTTATCATACACTTCACAAATATCTTTATCAAATTTCACAGTCATGCCATCGTGACAAAGTTAATTGATGTTGATTAGGTTGGTTGTTAAACCTTCAACATAAAATACATGTTGGAGTTTTGGTAACTCAAGCACATTGAGTGTTACCTTTCCAGTGATTTATACTTTAGCTCCTCCTCCATACATAACTGATCCACCATTTATGCTAGTAAAGTCAGTCAGGCATGATAAGTCACCTATCATATGTCTAGAGCATCCACTATCAAAATACCAAGTGTTGGCGATATTAGTCTTTAACGAGGTATAGACAACCAGACATTGATCCTTACCCTATTTTCTGATGGCTTTTCTGTTTTCATCAACAACTATAACAACACCAGTGTGTTACTGTAACGCCCCTCGTAAATTTTAAATGTATTTATCGAATTTCCAAAATTTATATTTTGTCATCGAATTTAATTCGAAGCTATGCGATCAATTTGATTTGGAAATTTATCATTTTGGGCGTTTATTTAATTGTCAATCTTATTTCAAGAAGAATAAGTAAATATTAAATTAATAAGTAACGCCAATAATTTATTTGATGACCCGACATTTTCATATCGGGATAATATCGATCGATAAATATTCACGGGTAGACGAAATATAACGGTCTCCCGTGAGTTGATGTGAAGAGATGTTAAAGTGACCGATGTGACAAGCGAATGACAACCACTTTAACCTTTTTGACTTTTGGTAATTCCAAAATTACCCTCGCCTCCCTTCTATAAATAGAAGGCTTATATCATAAGTTTTACTTTCACCCTTTCTCTCAAAATTCTCTCCAAAGAAATTCCGGCGACTCTCAGGCGAACTCCAGCGAAGCTCCGGAAAGGTGTTTCTTGAGGTAAACTAATCATTTTTGGACTCCTCTTACCTCATTCTTTCCATCTCCAACACTCCTTTCATTTCTCCATGTTAGAAGTTAAAATCGAGTAAAGAGAGTGTTGATCAAGCCCACGAAGCTCAACGAACGTCTTAGAGGTATAGATCGAACCTCCCTCTAGCTATTTTATCGATTTAAGCATGTTATGGTTTATGCCCTAGTTTATAAATGTCATGATCTAGGCTTGATATTGAGTTTATGAGTACGTATGCATGTTTAGCATGTTATATTATGAGCCTAGAGACGATATATCGACCTAGGAATCGATTTGTGTTGATTTTGGAGCATTTTTGGTATATTTGTCCAATTTGGTTAAATCTCGATTCCAACATGTTTTGATGGTTTAAATCATGTCTAGACTCATTATACTTGTTAGAAAACCATTTGGTGTTGTTAGAAATCGATTGGACGAGCCCGGATAACCGTTTGAGCCAAAACACAAAATTTCCGCTGGAAGGCATATAGCCTCTGTTTCGGCCAATATAAGCTTCATTTCGGTCGATGCGACCGTATCGGTCGACATGCATCTCATTTCGGTCGACGCATCCGCGTCTGTCGAGATGCATCCCATCTCGGTCGATATACCCATATCGATCGAGATGCATTTCATTTCGGTCGATGCAACCGCGTCTGTCGAGATACATCTCATTTCTGTCGATGCAACCGCGTCTGTCGAGATGAACTCCATCTCGATCGACACAGGATGAAATCTCCAATTTTTTACTTTTCTTTCTCCGATCAATTCGACTTATCTTTCATATCTTCCGATACCCTTCATACCAATCAACTCCAATGACATTCCCTTAAATTCTAAATCCTTCATTCCATTAATTCAAATCCAAAATTGATTTCATTTGATATTCCTTGTATCAATCGACGAAGAGATGTTATCTTCCATAACTTCTCCAAAAATCTTTTCAATTCAAATCAATTTGGTTTGCTTGACCAAACTCTTGTAACACGAACTTCCTTTGGAGCTTATTGTTGAACCAAACTTGTTAAACCTCAACCTTTGAAATCTTAATTCGATCTTTATCTAAGATCGAGAATTTCCTCAATTATCTCGTTGAAACAACTTGATGAGTTCTTATACTCTCAAGCAATGTACGATGATTCACAATGAAACTTCTTTCAATCTTAAACTCTTGAAAGTGCTTAGTCACTTGACGAAGTCATTTGTTTTGTTCAATCAAATTGAATTCATGTTCCTTGAATTAATGCTCGATGTTGAACCACGAGCTATTGAAGTAACGTTTGACTATCTTGTTCGTCAAACTAAATTGCCAAAATCATTCTCACATATCTTTATCTGATGGCTCAAATTGAGAATTCCAAGATCGATTAAGAGTCTAGAACTATTTAATGAGCTAGATTTCAAATAATCTATTATACCTTGAGGATTTACTCGTATTCCTTATGTCATAGGAAAGGGGAAGGAGAAGATCAATTGCTAGAACAACCAATCACGTAACCGCACCTACTCAAGGTGGGCTTTCTTTTACCCCTATATAGTGGGCCAAATTAAAAATATGAAAATGATGTTTTCTTTTCAAAGCATATCAAGCATGAAATGAAATGTTTTGTTTTAAACTGCTTTGTCATTGCCTACTGTTTTGTGTTTGCTATTTGTCCTCTCAGTGGGGGAACCCCACTCAGAGAAGAACATCAAACGTATTCAACGTGGATGTTGACTCTGCGTAATGCGAGTCTTATCGATCGTACCCAGGTAGTGAAAGAGATACCATGGGTTAGTGCACTATGATGCTGACATGTTAGGGGTCATGCCCTACTCGGACTAGCATCGTGACTGTGGTAGGTGGCCACCTCCCAGTCACATAATCATTTGCAGATAGTTTAACAAATTAAAAAGGAGCATGCTCATTCATGAAATGTTTTGGTGCAATGGGAGGATTTCAAACTTAAAACCCCATGTGCGACCCGATTAAAAAGGCATGACAAACTTATATGTATGTATGTTTTCGGGCATGTGTTCACTAAGTACAATTTGTACTTAGCCCCTCGCATTATTTCTAAAATGCGCAGGTTAAAAGAAGCTTTTGGAACAAGAGTACGAGGCAGCAGTCGAAGTGGAGCTAAAGATTCTTTTTGTAATAGTTAGATGTTGAAGTATGTATCTTCATATACATACTTCATTGATAACTTTCCGCTGCTGAAACTCTTCATCTTTTGTTAGCCTTTTGATAACATACTATAAACTCTGATATTTGATTTACTCAAGAAGCTACGATCCCTTCTTGAGGAGGCACTCCTTTACTATCTTTTGCTTAACTTGGGATAAGTGTGATGATTTCTTTCTTATTTGCTTGAATTTTTCTTATTGATTGATATCTCAAGTGCAAGTCTCGTTCCCGATGTGCCTCAATTCTCTTATTTAAGTCTTGTTTACAAATCGGGGCGTGACAAAGTGGTATCAGAGCCAGGTTTGAAAATTTTTCTTTTCGCTCTGAACCGAGGTCCTCCTTGTTTCAAGGCCTCCACCTACTAAATAAGTCAGAAGTGTCCTTACCAGCTCTAGCTCCTGCACTCGTACTCGGCGCCGTATCAAGAAAAAGAATCTTGCATAAATATTGCATTAAAGTTTAAGGTGCAAGCCTTCTTTTGAAATATGAATGTTTTTATGCATACATTGTTGCATCTCTTTTCATGAAGAGTTCCAATGCATAAATAGTTGCATTCTAATTATCAAAGGTTTTTAGTGCATAAATTGTTGCATTTTCATGAAAGTTTTCCCATATGCATTACGAATGCTTTATAAAGGCATTATTAGAGAATTTAGATGCTTTTAGGAAGAATGTGTTAGTTACCTTCGCGAGAGATTTAGATCAAGCATGTACTAAGATAGGATTCTTATGCGCCGTAGCCGAACATAGAAGTATTACCTTTATAATTGTGTTACTTTCGCTATGCTAACCTTTAAATTTGCGCAATCTATTATTTATATTTTTGCCTAACCTATTGACTCCTTTGACTTTACCTACTCACAGATGGCCAAGTCTTTCTTTACTCGTCGCAAACCTCTGCCACGCAACGCCTCAGGAGAGTGTCGTGTTAGCTACTTCCGAAGCTACAAAATATGTCGTGGTGACTCTCTGAACCGATTTCTCACTGACTTCTACAAGTTCTGGGCAGATGCACACCCTCATGGAGTAACCCGTACTGAAGGACTCCGCTGCTTGGTGGAACTGCTGCCGCCTCACTGGCAATCTTGGGCGCAAGCTAACTACCAAGACTTCCTCGATGACTCCCCTACTAACGAATCTGATCTGGAAGGGTTCATAGCCCTTATTCGTGCACAAAAGGCATCATTCAGAAGCCCTCCTCTTAGCCCACGGGCACATGATCACGAAGCCGGATCTTCACGAGCCCCAATATCGATATCTGAAGGAGAAAGTGAGACTGACTCAGAAGAGGATCCTGAAGAGAATCCATCACTTGGACCAAGTGATGAGGAATTAGACACTAACCACTATCCCGCCTATCCCGATGAGGATGACTCTGATGATTCTCAGAATCCCGATTTGGATTGCCCTATACCGGCTGCGTGGAGACAGGAAATGCGGGACAGACTAGTAGACCAATACCTCGATCCCAAGGGAGATGAAGAAGAAACCGACGAAGATGAGGACGAGGAAGATGAGGAGGATCCAGAAGAGGATGAAGAAGAAGAAGAAGATGAGGGTGACGAGGAAGCAGACGGTCAAGGAGATGGCAACGAGCAGAACATGGCTGAGGAAGGGAATGGTGGACTTGTTCCGATGGCTTTCGAGTGGATGGCTGCCAACTGGCAGCTACAGTGGCAGCAAGAATAGGGCAATGAGCCGATGAATGGCGACGAAGAAGAAGACCCCGAGGAGAATGTTACCTCTCCTGAGATCATTGACTGCTCCGACGATGGGATGTTCGACTCGTCGGACGACGACTATTGACTGCCAGCTTTGACTGGACTATTAGATGCATATATGTATTATAACTAACAGTTGTAACAGTAGGATGTGTGATTGTAGGGTACCTTTTTGGGCCCGTTTCTAATTATTCTGATGTAATCCATGTAATCGCAAGTAGGATGCCTCCCACGGGAGAAGACGAATGTTGTAATTATGGTAGCTTGGGAAGCCATTTTCCAATGCAGCAACCCTAAAAATTTAATGAAAAGCTACCTGGCCACCTTCCAGGCCTTCGGATGTATTTATCAGTGTTGTGATTAAGCCTTGCATACTGATTGATTTTTACTCTTAACTATAATAACAAAGTGGTAGCTATAATCATTGCCATTGCATAAAACAAAAGGGAGTAATGTCCCTTATAATATGCTAACCATAGTTGTGGGATAACCTACTCTATTCAAGTGTTGTAATATGAATGTGCAATCCTCATAAGGATTTTTGATACGCATTGTGCATATTTAGGGTCCTGAATACCCTTTTAACGACTATTTACTTGACAGGATGCCACCTAGAGAAGCCCCTGCAAGAGGCCGAGGTCGAGGCCGAGGCCGAGGACGAGGACGAGGCCGTGGAAGAGGCCAACCTCAAGTGAACCCAGAGGGACCGAATCCAAACCAAGGCGAAGGACCCCATCCAGAACAAAATTGGGAGCACTATAACGAGGAAATGCAACCACCTCCCGCCGAGCCTAGAGAATCGGGGAGATCTTTACCCGACAGAATCCGCCGCTGCTAGACGGAACCGAAGATCTACCTAAAGCTGAAACATGGATAAAGTCCATGGAGAGGATCTTCAGGATACTTGACTGCACTGACCGAGAGAAAGTCCAGTGCATTTCTTTCCAACTGGCTGATGAAGCCGAACACTGGTGGGATACCCATATAAAGACGCTCACTCCTGAGCAAGAAGATGCCCTAACTTGGGATCAATTTAAGGCGGAATTCTACACCAAGTACATCCCTCTGACGTACCGAGTCCAGAAACAGGCGGAATTTCACCGCCTTGTGCAAGGAGAAATGTCTGTAACAGAATATGACCGGATGTTCAATAGCCTGTTGAAGTATGCTTCGGACGCGGTGAACACCGAGCAGAAGAAGGCGCTTCAATTCATGTCTGGACTGAAAACAGACATCCAAGCTTCTCTTGCTTGCTTAACTGGGTTAGATTATACCGACGCACTGCATCGAGCCTTGAATATCGAAGCAGCACTGAAGAATGGACTGCGAGCTGCTCTCTTGGCCAACAAACCCGAGCAACCCACTGGATAACGATGTTCCACAGACCCCGGCAACCGGACAGAGGAGAAACTGGCAAGGCAGCCAGAATTTTCTCAACAATCCAGCTGATAATCTGAGGAACTTTCAGAATCAAGGGAACAATCGTCAAGGCAACTTTGCTGTCAAACGCTGCAACCGCTGTGGAAGAGACCACCCGGGGGAATGCGCTGCACTTCGTGCTAACTGCTACAACTGCGGTAAGATGGGACACTATTCGTCACAGTGTCGCCAGGGCAACAATCGCCAAGATTTCCGGAATCAGCGCCAAGGCAACCAAGGCAATACTCAACTACGAGCACTGCAAGGCCAACAGAAACCCAAGAACAACCGCAACCGCGCTATTCAAGCCAGGCCAATTCAGCAGGTGCCGCAGCAGCCGCAACCGCAACAGCAACCGCCGTAGCAGCAAAATCAACATCAGCCAGCTCAGCAGCCAGCACGTCAGGGAAGAGCCTATGCTCTCGAACAACCAAAGGAGAAAGAAGATCAGGGAAACCTGATAGGTATGGGATTAGTAAACCAGTCACTGATCATTGTGCTTTTCGATACTGGCGCATCACATTCATTTGTGTCTGAAGATTGTATCCAGAACCTAGGGCTTAGTACCGAGAGAACTAAGAACGATTTGTGTGTAATCACTCCGACCGGTGGATCAACTCTCTCGAACTTTGTTTGCCCAACCCTAGAAATATCTTTTGGAACATGTATTCTAAAAGTCAACGGTTTGAACGTCCTACAAATGAAAGATGTGGACGTGATTCTAGGAATGGACTGGTTGGAAGAAAACCAAGCTACCATTCAGTGCAAGGACAGGATTATGTCTTTTGAACAAGCTGGAAGGGAACCAGTGTACTTGCATAGAGTTCGGAAAGGAAAAAGGATTCCCCTGATTTCCGCCATGCAAGCATACCGATTGGCCAGCATAAAAGATAGTCGAGCTTTCCTTGTGTATCTCAATGAGGATGCCAAAAAGGACATTACTGCCAGTGATGTTGAAGTTGTAAGGGAATTTGAATATGTTTTTCCCGATGAGCTACCTGGATTGCCGCCAGATAGGCAATTGAAATTTGTTATTGACCTTGAACCAGGTGCAGCTCCTATTTCAAAAGCTCCGTATAGAATGGCCCCCAAGGAACTGCAAGAGTTGAAGGTGCAATTGCAAGAATTGCTAGACTTGGGATTCATTCGACCCAGTGCATTGCCTTGGGGAGCACCTATTATTTTTGTGAAAAAGAAAGATGGATCTATGCGTATGTGCATTGATTACCGCGAGCTGAATAAACTCACTTTGAAGAACAAGTATCCACTCCCAAGAATCGACGATCTCTTTGATCAACTTAAGGGAGCAAAGGTCTTTTCAAAGATTGACCTTAGGTCCGGATACCATCAGCTTAAGATCCGCTCAACGGATATTCCTAAGACCGCATTCAGAATAAGATATGGCCACTATGAGTTTGTAGTGATGCCTTTTGGATTGACAAATGCACCAGCAGTATTCATGGATCTTATGAATCGTGTGTTTCATCCATATCTAGATAATTTTGTCCTAGTCTTCATAGATGACATTCTTGTCTACTCGAAGAGTGAAGAGGAACATCGAGAACATTTGAGAACAGTCTTGAGAACCCTGCGAAAGGAGAGACTGTACGCTAAGTTCAGCAAATGTGAATTTTGGTTGAAGGAAGTGATGTTCCTAGGACACATAGTATCCGCTGAAGGAATTAAAGTGGACCCAGCTAAGATACAAGCTGTGAAGGAGTGGGAAGCTCCTAAAACCCCGAACGAAGTTCGAAGTTTTCTTGGATTGGCAGGATATTATCACAGATTTATTGAGGGATTTTCCAAAATTGCCAGACCAATGACGCAACTTTTGAGGAAAGGAATTAAATATACTTGGACTGAAGAGTGCGAAGCAAGTTTCCAACGCTTGAAAGAACTCTTAACCACTGCCCCAGTCTTGGCAGTACCAGAAGCAGATAAAGACTATGAGCTGTATACTAATGCCTCCAAAAATGGTCTAGGTTGTGTATTGATGCAAGAAGGCAAAGTAATTGCATATGCATCACGTCAATTGAGGATGCATGAATTGAACTACCCAACCCATGACCTAAAACTAGCAGCCATCGTGCATGCACTGAAGATTTGGAGACATCATCTCTATGGAGCTAGATGTGCGATCTTCACTGACCACAAGAGGCCAAATATTTCTTTGAGCAAAAAGATCTGAATATGAGGCAAAGAAGATGGTTAGAACTAGTGAAGGACTATGACTTGATCATTAATTATCATCCAGGAAAAGCTAATTCAGTAGCTGATGCGTTGAGCAGAAAGTCTCCAGCCGAAGCTTGTGCTGTGATAACGCAAAGGGACAAATTGATCAAGGATTTTGAAAAGTTGAATCTTGAAGTAGTCACACCACCAGAGACAGTGAGTACGAGAACAGCAGCCTTATTGGCAAGTCCTGATTTAAGGACAAGAATTGTGGAAGCACAAAGAAAAGATGAAGGTTTGGAGAAGATACGACTTCAGATTCGTGAGAAGAAAGTCGCAAACTTTCAAGAAACTTCCAATAATGCCATAATGTACGACGGAAGATTGTGTGTGCCAAAGGTTGATGATTTGAAAGAAGAAATCATGAGAGAAGCACACGAAACACTGTACAGTACCCACCCTGGAAGTACAAAGATGTATCAAGACTTGAAGTCTAAATTTTGGTGGGAAGGCATGAAGCGAGACATAGCCCTGTTCGTAGAACGATGTTTGGCATGTCAACAAGTAAAAGCATTGCACCAAAGGCCGTATGGAAAGTTACAGCCGCTTGACATTCCTGAGTGGAAGTGGGATGCAATAGCTATGGATTTTGTAACCGGTTTACCGAAGTCTCAAAGAGGAAACACTGCCATTTGGGTAATTGTGGACCGCTTAACCAAAAGTGCACATTTTATGCCGATCCAAATTACGTATGGATCAGATAAGTTGGCCCAGCTTTATGTCAAGGAAATCATACGACTGCATGGAGTGCCAACGACGATCACATCTGACAGGGATGTGAAGTTCACTTCACGATTTTGGACTAGCTTACAGAAAGAGCTCGGAACTCGATTGAACTTCAGCACTGCCTTTCACCCTCAAACTGATGGTCAAACTGAGAGAACCATTCAAACCCTAGAGGATATGCTCAGAACAGTCGTTCTAGACCGAGGGGTGAAATGGGAAGCTGTTCTACCATTAATCGAATTTGCATACAATAACAGCTTTCAAGCCACCATTGGAATGGCCCCATATGAAGCACTTTATGGAAGAAAGTGCAGATCTCCCTTGTATTGGGATGAAGTTGGAGAACGGAAGGTTTTAGGACCTGACTCAGTCGCTGAGATGATAGAAATTGTTCGACAGATCCGTGTTAGAATCAAAGAAGCTCAAGATCGACAGAAGTCTTACGCTGATAAAAGGCGAACCGAGTTGACTTTTGAAATTGGAGACAGAGTATTTTTGAAGATATCGCCCTCTAAGGGAATTATTCATTTTGGAGCTAGAGGTAAGCTTAGGCCTCGATATATTGATCCTTACGAGATTCTAGAAAGAATTGGAAACGTAGCATATCGTTTGGCTTTGCCACCGAGTTTCGGGAATGTTCATAATGTCTTTCACGTGTCACAATTGCGGAAGTATATCTACGATCCAAGACACGTTATTCAACAAGATGAAGTTCAGCTCCAGCCCGATTTAACTTACGAAGAAGGACCAGAGGCAATCATGGATTTCAGAACGCAAGAGCTCCGCAACAAGAAGATCAACCTTGTCAAAGTTCTTTGGAAGCATCATGGCACTGAAGAAGCAACGTGGGAACTTGAATACAAGATGAAAGAGAAGTACCCTGAGCTATTCATGTAATTGCGAAATTTCGGGACGAAATTTTTTGTAGTGGGGGAGGATGTAACGCCCCTCGTAAATTTTAAATGTATTTATCAAATTTTTGAATTTTATATTTTGTTATCGAATTTAATTCGAAGCTATGCGATCAATTTATTTGGAAATTTATCATTTTGGGCGTTTATTTAATTGCCAATCTTTTTTCAAGAAGAATAAGTAAATATTAAATTAATAAGTAACGCCGATAATTTATTTGATGACCCGACATTTTCATATCGGGATAATATCAATCGATAAATATTTGCGGGTAGACGAAATATAACGGTCTCCCGTGCAATGACGCGAAGAGATGTGGAGTTGATGTGAAGAGATGTTAAAGTAACCGATGTGACAAGCGAATGACAACCACTTTAACCTTTTTGACTTTCGGTAATTCCAAAATTACCATCGCCTCCCTTCTATAAATAGAAGGCTTATATCATAAGTTTTACTTTCACCCTTTCTCTCAAAATTCTCTCCAAAGAAATTCCGGCGACTCTCCGGCGAGCTCCGGTAAAGCTCCGGCGAGGTGTTTCTTGAGGTAAACTATACATTTTTGGACTCATCTTACCTCATTCTTTCCATCTCCAACACTCTTTCTTTCATTTCTCCATGTTAGAAGTTAAAATCGAGTAAAGAGAGCGTTGATCAAGCCCACGAAGCTCAACGAACGTCTTAGAGGTATAGATCGAACCTCCCTCTAGCTATTTTATCGATTTAAGCATGTTATGGTTTATGCCCTAGTTTATAAATATCATGATCTAGGCTTGATATTGATTTTATGAGTATGTATGCATGTTTAGCATGTTACATTATGAGCCTAGAGACGATATATCGACCTAGGAATGGATTTGTGTCTATTTTGGAGTATTTTTGGTATATTTGTCCAATATGGTAATATTGCGGTTAAATCTCGATTCCAACATGTTTTGATGATTTAAATCATGTCTAGACTCATTATACTTGTTAGAAAACCATTTGGTGTTGTTAGAAATCGATTGGACGAGCCCGGATAACCGTTTGAGCCAAAACACAAAATTTCCGCCGGAAGGCATATAGCCTCTGTTTCGGCCGATATAAGCTTCATTTCGGCCGACGCGACCGTATCAGTCAACATGCATCTCATTTCGGTCGATGCATCCGCATCTGTCGAGATGCATTTCATTTCGGTCGATGCAACCGCGTCTGTCGAGATACATCTCATTTATGTCGATGCAACCTCGTCTGTGGAGATGAACTCCATCTCGGTCGACACAGGATGAAATCTCCAATTTTTGACTTTTCTTTCTCCGATCAATTCGACTTATCTTTCATATCTTCCGATACCCTTCATACCAATCAACTCCAATGACATTCCCTTAAATTCTAAATCCTTCATTCCATTAATTCAAATCCAAAATTGATTTCATTTGATATTCCTTGTATCAATCGATGAAGAGATGTTATCTTCCATAACTTCTCCAAAAATCTTTTCAATTCAAATCAATTTGATTTGCTTGACCAAAATCTTGTAACACGAACTTCCTTTGGAGCTTATTGTTGAACCAAACTTGTTAAACCTCAACCTTTCAAATCTTAATTCGATCTTTATCTAAGATCGAGAATTTCCTCAATTATCTCGTTGAAACAACTTAATGAGTTCTTATACTCTCAAGCAATGTTCGATGATTCACAATGAAACTTCTTTCAATCTTAAACTCTTGAAAGTGCTTAGTCACTTGACGAAGTCATTTATTTTGTTCAATCAAATTAAATTCATGTTCCTTGAATTAATGCTCGATGTTGAACCACGAGCAATTGAAGTAACGTTTGACTATCTTGTTCGTCAAACTAAATTGCCAAAATCATTCTCACATAACTTTATCCGATGGCTCAAATTGAGAAGTCCAAGATCGATTAAGAGTCTAGAACTATTTAATGAGCTAGATTTCAAATAATCTATTATCCCTTGAGGATTTACGCGTATTCCTTATGTCATGGGAAAGGGGAAGGAGAAGATCAATTGCTAGAACAACCAATCACATAACCGCACCTACTCAAGGTGGGCTTTCTTTTACCCCTATACAGTGGGCCAAATTAAAAACATGAAAATGATGTTTTCTTTTCAAAGCATATCAAGCATAAAATGAAATGTTTTGTTTTAAACTGCTTTGTCATTGCCTACTGTTTTGTGTTTGCTATCTGTCCTCTCAGTGGGGGAACCCCACTCAGAGAAGAACATCAAACATATTCAACGTGGATGTTGACTCTGCGTAATGCGAGTCTTATCGATCGTACCCAGGTAGTGAAAGAGATACCATGGGTTAGTGCACTATGATGCTGACATGTTAGGGGTCATGCCCTACTTGGACTAGCATCGTGACTGTGGTAGGTGGCCACCTCCCAGTCACATAATCATTTGCAGATAGTTTAACAAATTAAAAAGGAGCATGCTCATTCATGAAATGTTTTGGTGCAATGGGAGGATTTCAAACTTAAAACCCCATGTGCGACCCGATTAAAAAGGCATGACAAACTTATATGTATGTATGTTTTCAGGCATGTGTTCACTAAGTACAATTTGTACTTAGCCCCTCGCATTATTTCTAAAATGCGCAGGTTAAAAGAAGCTTTTGGAACAAGAGTACGAGGCTGCAGTCGAAGTGGAGCTGATGATTCTTTTTGTAATAGTTAGATGCTGAAGTATGTATCTTCATATACATACTTCATTGATAACTTTCCGCTGCTGAAACTCTTCATCTTTTGTTAGCCTTTTGATAACATACTATAAACTCTGATATTTGATTTATTCAAGAAGCTACGATCCCTTCTTGAGGAGGCACCCCTTTACTATCTTTTGCTTAACTTGGGATAAGTGTGATGATTTCTTTCTTATTTGCTTGAATTTTTCTTATTGATTGATATCTCAAGTGCAAGTCTCGTTCCCGATGTGCCTTAATTCTCTTATTTAAGTCTTGTTTACAAATCGGGGCGTGACAGTTACACGATTAATATTTAATATATTTATTTTTTTATATTTTCAATTGAAATATTAAATTATGTATAAATATAAATTTCTTATAGTCGACCCTATTTAGTTAATTATTCATATTTGATGTTTAAAAGAATACACAGTTTGTTTTCAAAATTTATATATTTCTTTGACAATAATCCAATATATTTCCGATTTTAAAACATATTAGAATAAATAAAAATAATTTTTACAAAACTTAATTAAAATCATTTTTCTAAGAAATAATAGTTAAAATTAATAAGCATACAAATGGAAGAAAATATATGCATCTAATAACGTAAACAATATAATTTTTTGATGTTTTAAAAAAAAAGTAAAATAAATTATACCCAACAGTAAATTTTCTATTTGTTTAATAAATTTGGGTACATAATTTTGATTTTTGAATTCTCCCCAATAATCAAAATATATTGTTAGAGTTATTTATATTTATCAATTCATATATATAAAAGACTATATACAAAAAGCATTAACAACAAATAAAAAACTGACATAGGCTTCTATTAAATATAAACTAATATTTCACCCTTGCATATGTATGTAATTATTATATTTAAGTATTTTAAAAAAATATGAGTATATAAAACATTATTTATGATTTAAAAAATACAATGCATGTCACAACATAAATGTGAATATTATATAAATATAATAATTGTGTGTATTAAAGTGCTTGATATGTTTCAAGTACACGACTCAAGTTGTTAAAACTATTTGTTTACATTCAATAAATTATGAATTGGGGTGTGATTGAAATCAATGGATTATGATTTAAAAAACGTGCTTAATAATTAAAATTGAAACTTATATTCTAAATTCCTAAAGGCTTTATTGTACACTACACTTTTTCTTCTAATTTTTTAAAATAAATAAATTTCCTTCTAGTTTGTGTTTGCCAAGTTCGATGTATATTAACATTTTTTATTATTTTTTATTTATATAATAAATTCTTATTCTATAAATGTATGATATGATTATGTGTTGTGTATAAGATACACAAACTTTTACTTATTTATTTATTTTGCTTATATTATTTTAATTACTCATTATATAAAATTTCACCCTTATACCAATAAATTATTATATTATGTATGCATGAGGTTTAAAGGTATAATTTTTATTTATTATATCTACACATTAAAGTAACAATACTATTACTATTTTTTTAATTTAAATTAAAATTAAATTTTTTATAATTTCAATATATTCATATCTAATTAGATTGAAAAGTGCCGCTGTAAATTTTATTATAAAAAAATTATTTGTTATTGCCCTAATTTTAGCATTATTAATGAATAATTGTTCCCTCCAATTAAAAAAAAAGACTACTTATTTGTTTTAATATATTATATAGATACAGATTTTGCAATAAAGTTTTATATGTCCAATTCTATTATTGTAATAATAAACAAAGGTTTTGTATTTTCTTCTTTTTGATGAAGAGGCATGTTAGACTTAGACATGTTAAACTCAGCAGCATTATTATATGACTTTGAAAATTTTATAACTTTGTCCTCAGTGTCCAATACTTTAGAAAACACAGAAGTAAGTTCATCATACCCTAAACCTATTCCATCAGATGTCTTGACAGACAAGATTTCATCAAGAGATCTTTTACCTCGATTAATTTTATCAAACATTTGATCAACTTCTTGAATTCTTTTATTCAGTTTACTTACTTCCTGAACCCTTCAGATGAGTAGTGCCTCTAATATGACAAATTGTCTCCTGAGGTAGTTATTTTTTTTCTTTTATCTTGACCATTTCCTCAGCCTGTTCTTCATAGCGCTTGTCCACCAAGTTAAAGTACTTGGTGATTTGTCTATATGTTCTAGAGTTGTGTTGAACCTTGTTCCATGAATGATTTGTCTTGAAGGAAATTGATTAGTACCAGATGAAAAGAATTAGGTTGAGCATACCAGTTTGTAATATTTTCTATATGTAGAAAATGTGTGTTTGATATGTTAGCATTGTCTTCCACCATTTCACTGTTGATTGTTTCCTTTTTAATGTCCATGTCATCATTGCTCTCATCATAATCTTCACATGGAACATCACATGATCCAGCTCTTTCGATTCCTCCTCAGATTATGAATAATCACTAATGGTGGTGTTTGATGAGTTCATATTTTTACTCATATTTGGTTTGATTTCTTAGTTATTTTTATTATGTTTTAGTTTATATACTCCATTTTCTCCGCATGAGTAAGTTTAGAGCAGTATTACGTGTTTGGTGCTTGGATTTTGATATTTTCAAGTCTATAGAAGTGAATTGTGCATAAAAGATCAAGAATCCTGAGAAGAAGTTGTTTATTTCGACCGACATGTGGCATTTTGATTGACGTACAGAAATGAGAGTCCACGTCGACCGATGTGGAAGTGTGTCGATCGACACAGACGTGTCCACCGACGTGGATGAAGACAGTCAAAGTGCACGTAATTTTGGCGTGATTCTAGAAGCTTTGCACGTGTTTAGGTTGAGATATATTAGATTTTCAAGATATACATCAACTTGGAAGATTTGAAGGCTCAAAAAAGGCAGGTATAATTAGAATAGTATATTAGGATTGAAATATACATTAATTTTACTCCTATCCCTTGTATGATTCAGCCTGTACAAAAACTATAATAACCCTCTAGTTTAGTATGTCCAAAAAGTCCATTCTTCATCTTACTCTTTGTAGTTTATTAGAGTTTAGAGTGTTAGTATTTAATTTTATGTAATTTAGAATTCCTGTTTTAATTTTAATGCAAGTTTATTTTACTTTTATTATGTCGTTTATTTTATTCATGTCTAGCTAAATCCTTAGTGGATTCTAGGGTTTGTACAATTGTTCTAGATGCATAATTAGGATTAATAGGTTTGGTCATTGCTAATATGATCCTATTTTATTTATAATTCTAAATTAATTAAAAGACCGAGAGGTGAAGATTGATTTAGATGTCTAGCTATTAGATGGACAGAGAGGTGAAATTTGATAGTGAGATTAGGAATGCATGATGCGATCTGTATTGTCCGACCAAGAAATATTAGATTGTAGGGATTTAAATTTGTTGATCTTATGAGATAATAGGTGTTCTTGAGACCGAGAGGAGATAGTCACTTATTAGTAATCTAGTTATTATTTGTCTGACCAAGAAAATATTAACACTTATTATGATATTGCACTTGTTGCATGATCTGGTTAGTTATTTGTTGCATTTTATCTAGGATAGAAGTTCAGCCATAGAATCTGTGTTTTCCTTTATTTGAATTTAACCTTTATTTTAAAAAAAATCTAATTTCTAATTTCTCAAAGAATTGATCTGACAACTGTGTATTAGTATATATGACTATTTCCCCACATCATGTAGGGATTTATCGTGAACCGAATCACAAAATCCAAATGAACCGGACCGATTTATGGATATTGTTCACAATACCAATTCACAAAAACCTAGCATGCTCCTATGAATTTCATTCGTGGATAACAGGGATTACCTTAACTCCGTCGACTCAGATCCGATCTTTCGCGTTTGAATTCCAATCTCTATTCAACCACGCGATTTGATTAAGACTGCGGAAACAGAAATTAGAACCAGATCTAATTTCAAGAATTAATCAAAAACAAAGAAGAGAAAAAATGAATGAATCTCTTCTCCAGATTAGATCTTCAGCGTTGTATCCCAATGCTGTTCAAATCTGCTACTGGTGAGGATTCCACAGATCTGTAGTTGTGCAAGGCCAGAACCGAAATTCTCCTCCCTCTTGCACTAGCCGTCGCCCACTCTCTCTCTGCCTCTAGGGTTTCACTGATTTGAATTGTATTCAAGGTGGCTAGGGTTTCTGAGAGAGAGATGTCTATTTATAGACCTAGGGTTTTAACCCTAATGGGCTGTTGGGCTCAATTCAGCATATTTAATTGGGCCAGTTTTGGGACCTAATGCAAATAATAAAGTGGGCCTATAAATTAATTAATTACCATGTCCACAACCCAGGACATAATTAATTAATTAATATTAATTCTTTTTCACCACAGAATTAATACTGGCCAACCCCTTTATTACCACGTTATGAGAATGGGCTGCATTAATTGAGAATCCCCATATTTAAGGTTACCGAACATTCATTAATTAATCGGAGCTTCTGACAAGATCTATCTACAATTAATTAATATCTTATTATTCATGAGTAGTACCACTCAATCCTTATCACTCGCGCCTGAACTTAATCAGCCTGCAGGACTTTGGCACGATGAATGTCATTGAGCTCCTCAGGGAATGTCCCCATCCTATTACTCGGATATGGTTACCTAAACCCAGTCTCAGGCAGTACTACACGAATTGCTGTTACCCAAGATGCGGATATACGAGCACGTTACTTAGGCTCTCCACCATGGCAAGTCAAAGCAACAGTCAATCCGTGCAAACCCCTGAACCTTCGTTAGGGTTTGGACTCAATCAAGAACGAGATCTTGTATTCGTTGATGTCAGACAGTCGAATACATCTCACTGCGATCCATCAATACGCCACCCTTGCGTACCAGCATGTCAAGTAACCAAGACAGACTACTTATTCCGACAATGCCGCAGCCATCCGGATAGACGTATCCTCATACGTTGTCTCGGCTGTGATCAGGTTTATTTCGGACATCACTCCCTCGTTGTTTCCAAATAGGAGTATGTCATCAACTTATAGTGCAAGGAAAACCACGCTCCCACTAACACAAAGTCGGTAAACACAACTTTCATTTTCCAACTGTGAAAAATCATAAGATTTAATCACATCGTTGAAACATAAGTTCCACGACCTCGAAGCTTGCTTTAGCCCGTACGAGGACTTCTTAAGCTTCCAGACAAGATGTTCTTTGCCTTTGCACACGTAGCCCTCAGGTTGCTGCATATAGATGTCCCAACCTTCTTCAAGGTAACCGTTTAGAAAAGCAGTTTTGACATCCATCTGCCAAATCTCGAGGTCCATATGCGCAGCTATGGCATCCGGACGGATTTGAGCATGGCTACGGGTGAAAAGGTTTCGTCATAGTCAATGCCCTCTTTCTGACTATAACCCTTTGCCACCACCCTGGCTTTAAAAGTCGTGATTTCTCCATCCGCCCATTTCTTTCTTTTGTATACCCACTTGCACCCTATGGCCCTAAAGCCATCCGGCAAATTAGTTTTCTGGTATACATCCATAGCAGTTATGGATTCAATTTCGGAATCTATGGCGACACGCCATTTGTCAACATCCTTGTCTTGCACTGCCTCTTCGTAAGTCAGTGGGTCAGAGTCCTCATGTCTGTCTTCCGGGCTCAAGTCAAAAGACTCACCCACGAACATGTACCTTTCCGGCTGGAAATAACTCTCCCACTATGACGAGGCATCGGTGTCGTGTCAGTAGTAGGTGCAGTAACTTGTGGTTCTGCACTTTGCACTGAAGAACGTGTCTGTGGTGTTGAACCTCTCACAGGTGCACCCACGTCTACACGTTCCCCTTCCCTTGGAATTGCATTCTCATTTACAATTTCTTGAAGAATGATATCACTCCTTGACTTTTGATTACTCACATACTCGTCCTCCAAGAATCTAGCGTTGGTGCTAACAACGACTCTCTGACTCTCAGGATAGTAAAAGTAACCACCTTTCGTTTGCGTGGGATACCCTATAAATAACATTTCCTTTGACCTGCTTTCTAACTTATCAGGTTCCTTCGACAGTACGTGTGCTGGACAAACCCATACTCTGAACTCACACAAACTCGGTTTGCGACCAAGAAAGAGCTCAGAAGGCGTCTTAGGAACTGATTTAGAAGGCACCACATTTAATACGTAAGTGGTTGTTTCTAATGCGTATCCCCAAAACAAAATTGGTAAGTTTGCATAACTCATCATTGATCTTGCCATCTCTAGAAGAGTCCTATTTCTTCTTTCAGCTACACCGTTTTGCTGGGGAGTACCAGGTGCAGTCCACTGGGATGTAATCCCGTGATCTGACTGATGGGTTTTGTATACTGAAAGCATTTATTATAATGAGTATACAACGGTTTATTTCTCCAATCTGTTAACAATCTTACATTTATGTAACAATGGTATCCTCTTGTCTCACCGATAGGGATGATCATACGGCGTGTTGTAGATCGCAGAAGACAGTATGATCACTTGACCTAGTGAGACATAAACCTGATCACAGCCGAGACAGTGTATGAGGATACGTCTGTCCGGATGGCTGCGTCATTATCGGAATAAGTAGTCTGTCTTGGTTACTTGACATGTTGGTACGCAGGGGTGGCGTATTGATGGACCGCAGTGAGATGTAGACATATGTCTCACATCAGCGAATACAAGATCTCATTATATTGATTGAGTCCAAACCCTAACAAAGGTTCAGGGGTTTGCACGGGTTGTCTGTTGCTTTGACTTGCCATGGTGGAGAGCCTGAGTAACGTGCTCGTATATCCGCATCTTGGGTAACAGCAGTTCGTGTAGTACCGACTGAGACTGGGTTTAGGTAACCATATCCGAGTAATAGGATGGGGACATTCCCTAAGGAGCTCAATGACATTCATCGTGCCAAAGTCCTGCAGACTAATTAAGTTCAGGCACGAGTGATAAGGATTGAGTGGTACTACTCAGGAATTATAAGATATTAATTAATTGTAGTTAGATCTTGTCAGAGACTCCAATTAATTAATGAATGTCCGATAACCTTAAATATGGGGATTCTCAATTAATGCAGCCCGTTCTCATAACGTGGTAATAAAAGGGTAGGTCAGTATTAATTCTGTGGTGAAAAAGAATTAATATTAATTAATTAATTATGTCATGGGTTGTGGACATGGGAATCAATTAATTATAGGCCCACTTTATTATTTGCATTAGGTCTCAGGTCTGGCCCAAGTAATATATGTTGAATGTAGCCCAGTAGCCCATTAGGGATAAAACCCTAGGTCTATAAATAGACCCCTCTCTCTCTGAAACCCTAGCCACCTTGATCATAATTCAAATCAGTCAAAACCCTAGGGAGAGAGAGAGTTGGGCGGCGCCAACTGTAGAGGAAGGAGAAGAGTTTTTCACCTCTGGCCTACATCACAGATCTGTGGAATCCTCAACAGTAGCAGATCTGAACAGCATTGGGACACAGCCCTGAAGACTTAATCTGGAGAACAAAATTCTCTCTTCTTCTCTTCTTTTGTTTTCGATTTTTTCTAAGAAATTAGATTACCAATTTCTGCTTTCGCAGATTAAATCGAATCGCGTGTTGAACTGAAGTTGGAAATTCTAACACGAAAGATCGGATTAGACTCTACGGAATAATGGTTATTCCTCAATCCACAATTTTGAGAATTAAATTCATAGGAGCATGTTAGGTTTTATTGTAAATTTAATTGTGCACAATATCCATAAATCGATCCGGTTCAATTGGTTTTTGTGATTCGGTTCGAAGGGAAAACCCTACAATTGGTATCAGAGCTAGGTTTCTGATTTAAGGCTCTTTTGTGCATAATTAAATTCGTTATGCATGTATGAATTTATTTGTTTTGTGGATGGTTTTTTGTTCCTCGTGGCAACTCTTGTAATTCAGCCCGCGGTGGTTTATCCGTGTAGGGCTGAATTAATTTTGTAAAATCACGAGAAAATCCGTGATTAGTGTAGATTTGAAAAATTGTAATAGAATAGATTATTCAGTAATTTTTTATTTTCAAATTTGTAATTGAACGGGTCGAGGACGAAGAACGAAGATGGAGCTGCCATCCATTGCCGCCGCTCACCGCCGCCGAGGTTGCCGCCGTGGTCGCCGCCAGCCGCCAGCGGGTTCTGGTGGGTGAAGGGCTGAACCCTAATCATGTCGCCTTCTTTGTTTCTCGTTCTTCCGGATCTCAATATCTCCAATTTTACAGATTTGAAATAATAAAGAAAATACAAAAAATAGATCTAGATCTATTACAATTTTTGCCTATCAAATCTAACCACGGATTTTCTCGTGGTGAAAAATAGATCCAAAAACGAGAAGGCCACGAGAACAAAAACATCCACGACAATTTAAATCCATCCATGAACATACATATTTATTTAATCTCAATTTATCCAAGATAGAGCCTAAGAACATGAACCTCGCTCTGATACCAATTGTAAGGTTTGAGTCTACGATGGACAACACGAGTTGCCATTAATGAATTTCTTGCCAAAGATAGTTCTTAGGATACCAGGAACAAATTTCAATTAAATAAACCATGCGATCCTATGCATGCTCCGACAAAATTAATTGCAGAGGATGGATTTAGAGAATACCTGATTTCACCGTTTGATCTACAGATCTAGATCGGAGCCAACAACGATGAAATAGATCTGGATCTGAATCTGAACGCCAGCGATGAAGTGTTGTTCCTACAGATCTGATCTTCTGATCTGTTCCCTTGCTCCGTGGAAATCTGGTGAGGATTATCTACCAAGTTGAATCCGAGATCTGGAGGAATCGATCAGTTCCTCCCTTCCGGATCGCCGTCGCTGTCTCTCTCTATATTTTCAATATACTGAAAAGTCTACTACTGATCTGAAAGAGAGAAGGCCTATATATAGTGTTAGGGTTTTGAGAAACCCTAACCCTAATGGGCTTTGAGCAGTTCATGGGCCAGACTAGGGATCAGATGCAAATAATAAAGTGGGCTCTCTTTATTAATTAATCCTTCCTTGTTCAACCCAGAACATAATTAATTAATAAAACATTGTTTTAACCTTCACCACGGTAACAATGCTGACTCGCCCCTTTATTACCACGTTATTAGGAACGGGTTGCACCAAACTAACTTGATCCACATATTTAAGGTTTTAGACATTCATTAACTAATTTGGCTTATGACAATCAACCATAATTAATTAATTTCTTATTTCCTGAGTAATATCACTCACTCCTTTTCACTTATGCCTGAATTAAATAATTCAACCTGCAGGGTTTAGCATAATGAACCTTGTGAGCTCCTCAGGGAATGTCACCATCCTGAAACGGATATGCTTACCTAAACGTCCAGCCTAAGCAGGCCACACACAAATTGCTAACACCCAAAATACGAGTATTAGAGTACATGTAAGACTCGCCACCCTGGTAAATCAAAGTGTGGTCAATCTGTGTGTGCCCCTTATCCTTCAGTTAGGTTTAAGATCATAGGAAGTATGTTAGGGATCTGGCTCATTCGTATGTCAATGTGAATGGCACATCCCACTGTTGATCCCATCAATACATAACTATGTACCGACACATCAAGTAGCTAGGATAAGCCCACTTATGAACCGATGTGCCGCAGCTTAGATCGACAGCCTATCCAGGGACTGTCTCAGCCGTGATACTTGATAAGCTCGTTTTTCTACTCTCTTATCGCATTGTTTTTCTTTTCTTTTATGAATTTTAGTTTGTTTTCTTGAATAAACTGAGCATGAGTATATATTAGAGGGTGTTATGCTTTCCATGGTAAGATTTCGCAGGTCTTAGGCCAAATCCAATGGAGAACCCGTACCGAAAGCAGCAGATGTTCAAAGAAACAGTCACTACTTCTTCCACCGTTGGAATCTGAGCTAATGGAGCATGGAATTTGAAAGATCTTTGAGTTAGCTTTCCAACGCAACTAGAATCGGATCAATCGAAGTTTGGATGCGAAAGTTATGGCCAAAACCGTGAGACTGCGCAGAAGGGTCGGAAGTGGCGAAAACGTCTCTATTTCGACCGAAATCAAAGCCATCTCGGCTGTGCCAAATTCTCTATCTCGGCCGTGGCAAGGGCCATCTCGGCCGAGACAGACTTGTTTGGCGAGATTTGGCGAGATTTTCACATATTTTGGGCGAGAATTGCTTGGGAAACAAGATATACATCAATTTGGAAGCAATAAATCATACCTTTTGAAGATATGCATCCAAGGCCTCAACCCTACTACTATATAAACTCTTCAATAGCTCAGAATTATTAGCCCATTTAGTTTTGAAGACCCTCTTTTAGTTTTTTATCTTCTTCCCCCTTTACAGTTTTTACACCTTTATTTTCTGTTTTCTTTAGAATTCCTCTTTACTTTTATTTGTTGAACCTTTACTTTTTAATGCAATCTTTATTTTTCCCTGCAATGTTTATCTTTAATATGTTAGGCTATAACCCTAAACAGGTTCTAGGGTTTCTCCATCTGTGATGCTTGTTTAGATTTATTTATTCAAACCCTTGTATTGGTTTAAACTCTTTGATTTTGTTTCAAATCTATTTTCAATTGAAGGATCGAGAGATGAAAATTGGAATAGGTTTTAGTTATTGATTGAAGGACCGAAAGGTGAAAATCGATAATAGGAAGTAAGAGTTTAATACTTTTGATTATCTGTCCGACCAAGAAGATTTCAATTGTAGGAAAATCTAGATCTTTATGAAGTTGATTAATTGGTGTATTTTGAGACCGAGAGGAGATAGATCACTAATTAGTAATTTAGGTTTTAATTGCCCGACCAAGGAATTAATTCTACATTAATAGATTTTCCACCAAAATTGTGTTTCATGGGTTTGAATGTTTAATTCTTGCAAGTTGATCAGATTGGTAGATTTTCCTGGAATCTGTGCTTTTTATTATTTGAATTTCCCTCTTTAATTTATTTGTTTTGAAAAACCCAAAACCCCAAAAATTGATTTACCCAAACAAGAGTTTTAAAAACTATATTCAGTATATGATTTCCCTTCGTTGTACTATCCTTGTGGGATCGACCAACCCCTGGGTTGTCTATAAATTTATTTGCCCTTTGCTATAATTTGTATGCAGATTTAGCATCGATCAATACTGTTTATATTTCGCTAGGTCAAACGACTCATATGATCCTCTGTGATCTCCTACACACCATATGGTCATCCCTATAGGCGAGATAATAGGATATTATGGTTCGTTGTATGTTTGTTTCATCAGACAGCGAGCATTGTTGTAGCAACACATATATGAAGACCAGTGTACAAAACACTTAAGCATGTATGCTTTCAGTATATAATCCCAACAATCTCCCACTTATACTTAAAGCATAATATCATTGCTTTATCAAAGTATTAAGTGTGTCTATATTGTCAATCACTCCCACTGCATTCACATTACCTCTTGTCACGATTTCTCGTATGATGTGATACCACATATCCTATGTGTTTCACCACCTTGTGAGTCTTGAGTTCCCTTGAGTTTGTCATTGCACCAACATGATCACAATTCCATGTGATTTCATTAGGCAAATTCAGAACACCCACCTATAGAGGATAACACCGGAGTTATACTGCTTCTTGCAAAGCTAATGAAGCTGTCAAAAACTCAGCCTTCATACCGGAATCTGCAACACACTACTGTGTTAGATTCCTATAACTCCTCCTCCAAGGCCAACACATAGTTGGAGGTCGATTTCATTTCCTTATGATCCTCCGGGATATCCGATGCCATTCAACTCACAAGGCTCATTCATTAACCAATGTGCCTATCCAGAGTTGAACTGATATCTGTTTAACATGCTTATAACATTACAGATATCTAACTTCGTTCATTTACAATATAGAAAGACAACAATCTTTCTTGCTATGAACGACTCACTACAGAATCAATTTAAGCGACTTGAGATACATGAACATCCTTTTCTTGTGACAACACAAGACTTTAATTCAAAAGATGTTCCAAGATCTCATAAGTCCTACTTCTGAAACTGTTCGGATAACCACATTTCCGAATGTGAAAATACTATCTGCATAATGTGCAAGGAAAACCACGCTTTCGCTGACACATAACTGGTACATGAAACTCTCATTCTCGAAGCACAATATCGAAATATTTGTTTCATGACTTTGAAGCTCCTTTAAGTTCATACTTGAACTTCACAGGCTTCCAGACATGATGCTTTTCACTGCACATAACTTATCTGGTTGTTGCATACAGATGTCGTCACCTTTTATCAAGGTACCCGTTTATAAAATACGGATGACATCATCTATCTTCCAGATAATTAGATTCATATGTGCTATTATGGTTAAAAGAATTCGAATGGGTTTAATAGTTGCAACCAGTGAGAAAGTGTTGTTGTGAGACATACCTTACTCACTAACCTAGACCTTCGAAAACATGCTAGGTTACCATTCGAGCATTTCTTTCCTTGTATATCAATCAGTTACTTATAGCTGGTAAGCTATTTGGCAATCACTGATCCTGATGCACAACCATAACCTTTACTGATTCACTTCTGAATCCATGACTTGACGTCATTTAACTGCATCGTTTGTCTTAACAGCTTCGTTGCGCTTTAAGGGATAAGTACGATATTGTTTGTTAAGCTGGGAACAAGTCCAGAGACTGTTTCCACGAACTAGTACCATTAAGCTTGTTAAGGCAACCTCCCACTGCAACGATGCTCCTTTTACATTTTCAGTTAATGGTGCATTAATTTGTGGTTTATCACCTTACACAGGAGACCGTGCAACTGGTACCATACCTTCCAAGGTATGCTCAATATGCCACGGGGTATTTCCTGATGGATTTGAATTGTCTTCTCTAAAACGTTAGGGAACAATCTCATATTTGGATTCATGGTTTTATCCTATACAACTTGCTTGTATCTGGGATACACAAAGCAACCATCCTTTTCGTTTACCTGGAATAGCCCACAAAGCAGTACTGGCTTAAACCTTTCTTCCAACCAATCAGTTTCCAGTATCAGCTTAACAGCCGAGTTACACATCATTGCCCTTTCGACAGAGTCAAGGTCTGCTAGGGTATTTGGAACTGATTTAGAAGACATTAGATCAAGCAAATATACAACTGCTTTTGGCGCTCTTCCCAAAAACGAAAATTTGGCAAGGCTGGCATAACTTATAAACTTTTAAAGAATCTTATTTTGTTTTACCTACAATATCCCAATCGAGGGATAATAGGTGTAGTTAACTGGGATGCAATCCCTTTGCTCTGCCAGATACTGTAAAACCCCATCACTTAAGATATACCATTATGAATGAACCATAATGTTTTTACAGTCTTGTTTAACTTATTCTCTACCTTAGTCTTGAACGCTCTTGATTAAAGCAAGAGACTAAGACTTGTAGTGAACTAGGTAAACATATCCAAATCTTAAATGATTACAGTATCAATGCCTGTTAAGGACACTGCGGAAGTAGACTCAAACCAGCAAACCAGAGCAAACACGAAATAATCTATAGAGATACAATCGCCTATTAAAAGGCCTGGTTACCATCTTATACCTTTAAGTAGTTGTCATAAGTACCATTCTTAGGAATACCTGGATTGAATCCATTATTCCATGAATTACTTAAAACTACTTAGACTGATGTAACCTATCTCTATAGAGATTCTTTAAATTATACCTTAGAACACTAACAGTTTATGTAATCAAGTAATGAAGAGACAATCATCCATAATAGAAAACACTGTTATTCATTATGATAGAAAAACTCTATCGAATAACTGATAATGAAATAGATGAAAAATATGTTTATCAAAACAAAACAACATCTCTTCAGAAACTTGAATTAAAACAGAGTTTTTAACATATACTCAAAGTAAAATCTCCATCAGCTGAAGTAGCAACTTCTAACATCAATCTTGGAGATGGTAATCCCGCCATCTTCAAGCCCTAAGCTTGATTCCCTGCAAAGTGTAGCAAACACGATTAGTGACCTCAGTTACCACTACCTACTAAGGAGTAGAAAACCGATACTAAACATGTTTCAACAAGCAATGCAAAAGATGACGTACCTTGTCACTTAGTTACCAAACTTGGACAATTTACTTTCCAGTGACCCTTCTTGCCACACTTGAAACATTTGTCCTTCTTGTTATCTTTATTTCCTTTGTTCTCTCCTTTACCATTCTTCTTCTTCATGTCATAATGACGCGATTTAGAAGAACTTTTAGCAAGAGATATGGAATGAACTGATAAGGCAAGAATGCTCCCACTGCTTCTTTCGTTCCTCTTTTCTTTGACATCACTCTTTCGACTCGGAGGCAAATCAGAGTGATTCACAGAAAAGACTGAAGAAGCTTCTGTTGATACAAGATCCTTGAGCAGACTCTGAACAGTATACTCACTCTTGTTTTTCTCAATAGAAATTCTGAAGTCATCAAATGACTTTGGTAACGTGTTGAGTATCAAGTCAATTTTGACATCATTGTCAATTTGACCACCCATTAATGTGTACTCATCTATGAGCTGGATGAGTGATTCCACATGTTCACGTACCGAACAGTTCTGACCCATTTTCTGTCTTACAATACGCTTGATAAGACTGGATCTAGCATGTCCATCGAGTCCGCCATATGCTACGTCAAGAAGTCGCATAATGTCACGCGCAAGCCATACATCATTATAACGAGGACGCCGTGCATCTGACATACGAGCCAAGATATATTGTCTGGCCATGCCATTCAACCACATCCACATGTGATACTGTGCACCCTCCTCATCAGAAGATGTATCAGTCGGCGAACTCGGACAGAGAGTTTGCAGAACAAACAAATGTCCAAATGAATCCAAGAGCTTGACAATGTCACTTTTCCATCCAGGAAAATTCGGACCAGTCAAGGAATTGTGTACGATTGAATTGATGAGCGATGCAATAATAGACATATCTGAAAACAAATAAGCGAATTAAAGTAAGCACATACTACGAACAATTGAAACAAATATGCATAGAACCTTTAGATAAAACAATGCAATTTGCTTCCTCTAATTGCCCAAGCTAATTTACTGCAAGCTGCTTCAGCAGACGTTTACAGCAAATGCTCAACCAGACCAAAATGATCCTTTAATTTCTTAACATGCCAGGTATCTTTAGCAAAAGAAATTAATATTGGAGATCCCAAGACCATGTTCACCTATCCGGAGTAGGGACATCATTCATGAGTTATACTCCAGGCAACATCTAAGCCAAAGTAACCACAAGCCTAACTTCGGATATTAAAAGGCGATTCGACATACATACTCGACCCATGCGTCCTGCCCTTAACATCCTTTGTTATCTCATTTAGTTTAATCTTAGAGACCAATGAAAGTTGTCTCAATGCAAGCCGCTTCAGCAGACGTTTGCATAGAGGCTCCCTCTTCTCATTCTTAAACTAAATGTTTTATTTAGAAACCTCATCGCATTAGAACTGGTAAGGGACCTCTAACGCAAGCTGCTTCAGCAGACGTTTACGCTTCGAGATGCCTTACTTCCAATGAGAGGTCGTATTTGTGGAGGTCTAATGATCTTGGTTAGAAAAGAACCAAAATCCAACTTAGTATTTTTAATTCTAAAGGTTTCATGCGCATACATTATTTTATGTGTCATAGAGAGAATTATTCAGCATCCCACGACAGATAACACCGTTATTACCAACGATAGAAACACCACTATAAAAAATAACTGAATATCCATCAACATAAATTTTGGAAACCGAAATAAGGATCCGCCGAAAATCTGGCACATATAAAACATCTCTCAAAGTTAAAACAGAATCATCAAAGTACAAGGTGAAATCTCCAATGGCAACTGCACTCACTTGTGTTGCGTTCCCCATCGAGATGGTAACCTCGTCATCCTTCAACACCCTCCTCGGTGTGAACCCCTGCAAAATGTAACAAACATGATCAGTAGCTCCAGTATCCACTACCCACGAATGAGTAGAAACCGATGCTAAACATGTTTCCGTTATAAATGCAAATGACGTACCTTGTCCTTTACTTCCGCATGCGTTCTTACTTGAAGTGACACCAACCCTCTTCGTCTCATTTGACCTCCTCTCACGTGTTCTGTGATCAATCATATTCTTGCACACAGTATGAACCACATCTTTCAATGTGCTCAAGATCTGATAACTCAGAATCCGATGAAGGTACGAAAGATTGTCCTGCTAAAAGATCAGTAAGCAACTCTTTGAAAGAGTACTCACTTCTCTTAGCTACATCCATCTTAAAGTCATAGAATGAAAGTGGTAAAGAGTTCAGGATTATATCGATCTTAGCCCGATCACTGATACATCCACCTCTACGTGTGAACCGATTCATGGTGTTATCCATCATCATCACATGCAATGTCACCGAACTACCATCAACCATTCTCTTACAGACAAGGTCTTTCACGAGATCACAGTTGATAGTTCGTTCCACTTTGCCATACGTGGCCACTAAGTCCATCCAGATCATAACAGAGCTACAATAGCCCATATACTTGAGCTTCAGTTCTCTAGACAGGTTATCCGAGATTAACTTGTAAGTAAAATCTTCAGATACCACCCATCTGTCATAGAACTCCTTCTCACGTCTAGAGACTTTATGGTAATGTGGGGCAAGTGGCATCATAGTAAGAACAAACATGTGTTGCTTAGTCAGGAGGATATACTCAATGCAGTATCTCTACTCAGGAAAGTTCGGACTAGTTAAAAGATTGAGAGCAAGAATATGACCAATAGTAAACATAGACGTAACTGAAACAATAAAGAATCTTAAATAAGAACATACATGTAGAACTTCGAAAACAAATGCATTAAAAACCTTTTCATAAATCAAATACATATGTTTTCCACTAATTGCCCAAGAGTTCCCACCGCAAGCTACACTCGTAGACGTTTACAATGTCACCCTCAACCAGAACTGCGCATTTTAAGCCCCAATTTATTAATTTCACTACCATGTCAGGAACCTTTCGACACTATAAATTAATAATTAGTGAAAACCTTAGACCAAGCCATCTCTCAAGGATAGGGAAGCAGCAACTACATTATATCCTAAGATGCTTCTAAGCGATTAACCACAAATTTAACTCAGGCCAAAAGAGACAGTTTAGCATGGCACGTAACCATACCGCACAGCCCTTAAAGCTTTTGTTATCTATAATTTAAATCAATCCTAGAATACTTATGAAAGAGATATACGCAAGCTACACTCGTAGACATTTACGCAAAACCCTCCCACTATTCACATGATTTAAATTGTTTGTCTAGAAATCCCAACAACTGTACCCATGCACCTCCAAGAACTAGCAAGCTACACTCGTAGACGTTTACTAGAGCGAGAGATACACTTACAGCCTAGGACCTCTTTGTGTAGGTCTATTGATTTTAATTAAAAAATCTGCTTAGTATTTTTCTTTTAAAAAGGTTTCTTATATGCGCACATATAATTTCTTTGTTATTATATTTTCCAAATTTTTGAATGTAATTAAACAAGCCCAAAAATTCCCAAAATATAATCCAACAAGAAATTAATCACATAAGCATGCTTGGAAAGCTGTAAAGAATAAAAGCAGTAAATCATGCTTTTCCTATTATCTACACATGCTTAATTGCGCACATAACAAATCACATAATATACGAGGACAATTAAGGCAAACAAAAATTCCTCGTAGCCCCACAAAACAGGAAAATAGAATCCTATCTATTACAATTTAAATTTTGAATTTATTTGGATAAATTCAAATCTTTCCAAAATTTCCAAGGCCTCCAAATCTTCATCCACCAAATCTTTTGGGATTTAGGGTTTTGTGATTTGATGATTGGCCCCAAACCCTAATGCAAACCTAGGGTTTACGCAGGATTGAACCAGCCACCAAAACACGAACCACCGTGACGGGACAACAGCCGCCAACGACGACCACAGTCGCCGCCGCGAGCTTGAGCGCGCACGCGCCCCGCGCTGCTGGCCACCGCCACCTGTCGTCGTCCTCCTGCGGCCGCACGCGCACGCGAGTGCGCCGCCGCCCAATCCGTCAGCTCCGTCTTCGTTCTTCGTCCCGACCTGTCCAAATTACAGATTTGAAATAAAAATTACAGAAACCAATCTATTACTATTTTTCATCAAATCTAATCTAATCACGGATTTTCTCGTGATTTTACAAAACAGATTCAACCCTATACGGATAAACCACCGCGGGCTGAATTAAACGGGTTGCCACGAGGAACAAAAACCACAACGACAGAAACAAAATTCATACATGCATAAATGAATTTATTATGAACAAAAGATCCATAAATCAGAAACCTGGCTCTGATACCAATTGTAGGGATTTATCGTGAATCGAATCACAAAATCCAAATGAACCAGACCGATTTATGGATATTGTTCACAATACCAATTCACAAAAACCTAGCATGATCCTATGAATTTAATTCGTGGATAATAGGTATTACCTTAACTCCGTCGACTCAGATCCGATCTTTCGCGTTTGAATTCCAATCTCGATTCAACCACGCGATTTGATTAAGACTGCGGAAACAGAAATTAGAACCAGATCTAATTTCAAGAATTAATCAAAAATCAAGAAGAGAAGAAAAGAATGAATCTGTTCTCCAGATTAGATCTTCAGGGTTGTATCCCTATGCTGTTCAGATCTGCTACTGGTGAGGACTCCACAGATCTGTAGTTGTGCAAGGCCAGAACCGAAATTCTCCTCCCTCTTGCACTAGCCGTCGCCCACTCTCTCTCTGCCTCTAGGGTTTCACTGATTTGAATTGTATTCAAGGTGGCTAGGGTTTCTGAGAGAGAGATGTCTATTTATAGACCTAGGGTTTTAACCCTAATGGGTTGTTGGGCTCAATTCACCATATTTAATTGGGCCAGTCTAGGGACCTAATGCAAATAATAAAGTGGGCCTATAAATTAATTAATTCCCATGTCCACAACCCAGGACACAATTTATTAATTAATATTAATTCTTTTTCACCACAGAATTAATACTGACCTACCCCTTTATTACCACGTTATGAGAACGTGTTGCATTAATTGAGAATCCCCATATTTAAGGTTACCGGACATTCATTAATTAATCGAAGCTTCTGACAAGCTATATCTACAATTAATTAATATCTTATTATTCCCGAGTAGTACCACTCAATCCTTATCACTCGTGCCTGAACTTAATCAGCCTGGCAGGACTTTGGCACGATGAATGTCATTCAGCTCCTCAGGGAATGTCCTCATCCTATTACTCGGATATGGTTACCTAAACACAGTCTCAGGCAATACTACACGAACTGCTGTTACCCAAGATGCGGATATACAAGCACATTACTTAGGCTCTCCACCATGGCAAGTCAAAGCAACAGTCAATCCGTGCAACCCCTGAAGCTTCGTTAGGGTTTGGACTCAATCAAGAACGAGATCTTGTATTCGTTGATGTCAGACAGTCGAATACATCTCACTGCGGTCCATCAATACGCCACCCTTGCGTACCAGCATGTCAAGTAACCAAGATAGACTACTTATTCCGACAATGCTGCAGCCATCCGGATAGACATATCCTCATACGCTGTCTCAGCTGTGATCATGTTTATGTCTCACTAGGTCAAGTGATCATACTATCTTCCGCGATCTACTACACGCCGTATGATCGTCCATATCTGTGAGACAAGAGGATACCATTGTTACATACATGTAAGTTTGTTTGACAGATAGGAAAAATAAACCGTTGTACACTCATTATAATAAATGCTTTCAGTATACAAAACCCATCACATCATTCCTTGGGTTTGATTAATATGATAGTTATAGCAGTGCACAATGTTAAAATTCAGTTTATTCCTTTTTATAACATTTGGCAACTCATTCGCATAATGCCTTATCCTTGAACACCCATGACACTTGATCATGCCAATGTTAGACTTTTCATATGGTGCTGGTATTCATCTGCTTCTCCTTGAGGAACTATCACCCGTCTTTCGTGAGAGGTTGGAAGGACTGGCTGAGTTGCTTGAAAAACATGATGTTCTCTTGAATTCTAGTTCCTTGTTGTCATTTTCATGGAACTCATCATTTTGTTGAACCTCATGGTAAGTAGTATTTCCTCCGTCCCAGCAGAATTGTACACTTACCAAATCGAGCGTCCCAACCGAATTGCCACATTTCTAAAAATGACAACTTTTTCACACTCAACAATAAAATATTAATCCCACTAACCCATTCTAAACTCACAACTCTTAATTTTCGTGCCGAAAAGAAGAGTGACTATTGTAATAGGACAGGGGGAGTACTAAGTTTGGTCTTTCTTCATCAAGTAGGTTTTCATCATAATCATTTTCTGGAAATGTGATTAAAAAGAGTAAACAGAGATTTATCTTTTGCAATGTTTCTAACATGAAGTGATATACTCTTTCCTTTGTATTTCTATTTTTTATATATCATATTTATTTCATATTTTAAGTATGCTTGCCAATTTTGCAATCTCTAAGGTATCCACATCCTTTGCTTCTTCAATTGCAAAAATCTTGGTGCTGAAACGTTTTAGAAGTGACCTCAACATCTTGTTGACTTGTCAACTGTTCCCAATAGTATCACCAAGGGATTGAGTTTCATTTGCGACATCAGTCGTTCTTTCATAGTATGTAGTTATGGTTTTTTCCTCAGGTTCTTAAATCTGGTGGTAAGTAACCTCATTTTGGCTCTCCTCACACTTGAAGTTCCTTCACACTTTCCTTAAAGAATCAACCAAGCTTCCCGAGCTTCTAAGTAGTTGGATATAAACCTGAAACAGTCAACATCCACGGAAGCATAAATGGCATTTAATGCATTTGCATTGCAGTTAGAAATAATTATTTATTCAACTGTCCATTGTCCTTTAGGTTTCATGAACATCATTTATGCTATAGGATTTTCTGGACTGGTATGGTAGCTCTTGGGGTGTCTATCCATCTAATACTGCTACCCAAGAAATTTCATTAATGGATTTGATATAAATCCTCATACGTGATTTCCACATGGAGTAATTATTTCTATTGCTTTCTAGAATAGGTGGTCTCCACGATAAGCTCGATGAATCCATCATGGTAAACTACACTTAGGAACAAATACTTAGTCTATCAAGTAATAGGCTCGTGATGCTAATTAAAATAATTTAGTGCCCAAGTTTACCAAAAACGTGTTAGTGCTAAGGATATAGACAAGCTTAACACACATACATAAAACGAGATATGCAGTAGAGTGCCTCATGGTAAAGATAGTTTCACTATGGAAAGAA
This sequence comes from Plectranthus barbatus, assembly GCA_026898455.1. Lineage (NCBI taxonomy): Eukaryota > Viridiplantae > Streptophyta > Magnoliopsida > Lamiales > Lamiaceae > Plectranthus > Plectranthus barbatus. The sequence goes on along the minus strand of JAPKLW010000996.1, from coordinate 56,134 downwards.
TTTTACATAGTAAAACAAAACAATAAAATACTATTGAATTTCTTCAAAGTTCACTCCCTTTACAAAAACAACACTTCTTCTATCATAAGACTCACTCTCTAGAGACAGTTTTAGTGTCACTTATGTGGTCTTCAAGAGATTTTGAATAGTGAGGATGGTAAGGACTGATGTGCTTGAAGAACTTTCGGTGAGAATCGTTGTGATGCCTTAATCATTCAAATCGCCTTCAAGCTAGATCTTCCTTTTTTTATTCAAAAGCTTGGAGTGCATGATCACACTTTTCCACGTCTTCAATATTTTAGTTATGGCCACAGATGCTCTCTTTCCACTTCCACCCGTTCATGGCAAAAACAAAAAACCAGCCACAATCTCATGTGGTTAGTGTTTTCAATGTGGAGGCACTCCCCTGAAAAATAGATAGAATAATATATAGAAAAATAACATAAATAAATAATCGTAAAAATTCAGAATTAGTTGTAAAAACTTATACAAAGAAACAAAGGAAAACATTTACAATAATAGTGTTAGACTCTTCTAACATGTTAGACATTAAGCATGTTGCACTTCGGAGGTGTTAAACTTTCAAGAAACTCTAAGACTATCAATTTTTTTTTTATATTTGAATCTTTTGATCGATAGTGTGTTCCAAAATCAAGTATTCGAGGAATTTCAAAGTTCAAAAGTTGTAATTCCTATCAAGTGAGGAGGTATTTATAGCCTCCTGAGGACATAGAGCCGTTAGGAGAGAGTGGTGCATTGACCCATGCTTGTTGCAGATAGTCGTTTGTACGATTCTAACTCTATCTCCAGTTTTTCTGCATTTTGTTGCGCGGGTAATGCCTTTGACCACGAGATCATATTAGTTGGTCAGCTACCCAATATAATATAAAGTCTTATGAAGAAAATCTTTGACACTTTAGTCTTCACAATTTGTCTTGCCTTGACTATCTTTCAGATAACTAAAAAATAATCATCAATGCGTTCAACTGTATTTCAAGCTAATTAACTCACTTCTACTAAGAATCATTGATGTAAAAAATAGTCGAGGATGGCCGCCTCGTCGCGGGAATCCCTAGCCATTTCAATAACCTCATAGTCGGATCCCAAGTCAGCGGTCACCGGAAAATGGGAACTTCGATAGATGGGAAGTGTAGAGACTGAGAGACAATGATAGAGTCGTAGGTATTAATGGTTCTTGCAGTGTAGGGCTCACTTGTGCCGGCGCTGGCTAGAAATCAAGTTAGTGGTGCCTCGACGAAGCTTAGGTGAGGGAGTTTTAGAATGAAGAAGATGAAGTTCAATGTAGGAAAAAAAATCGGCTATTGGTTGAGAAAAGAGAGAAATAAAATGAGATAGGTTATTGGGATTAGAAAAAAAGGGCGCATAAGACTTGGCCGAGAGAAGAGAGAGAAAAGTTATAGAAAAAATAAAAAGAAAATGTAATTATATAGAAAAAATAAAAAGAAAATGTAATTATATAAAATGGTACTATTAAATATTTATTTGATTTAAAAAAAAAATTGACGACTGATTAGCTGCCGACTAGGCATTAAGCGGCACCCCGGCGCCCGACTAGCACTAAGAAGTTTTTACAATCATGCTTGAAATAGTTCACTTGAGCTGCAACTGTCGTATACTTGCAGTTAATAATCTCTCTCACTCTCTTTCTTTTAAGATTGATCTCCGGTCTTCTTTGAGTTCTCAAGCTTAAACTATTACAACTCTCAAAGATATACAAGATTTTACATTCTAACTAGGATTCGTTATACTTTAGTCACTTTTATACATCAAAATATTACTTACGATTTTTTGGCATATCATCAAAAATATATCTTTTCTAACCACACAATCTGTTAACGCCCGACATGAACAAGACTTGTCAAAGATATACTTGACATGACCCGTGAAGCTCTAGATATGAACACATTATTGACCTGTTAAGAATCCAATCCTATAATATGATATGAAATGTGTTAAGTTAGGTTGATAAATGATAAGTAATAACAATTTAAAAAATACTATTTATTAATTTCTTAGTGAGCAACACGAACACGATATGTTAGCGGATAACATGACCTCAAACGAACACAACATGAAAATCTTGTGTCATTAACGAGCCGACTCAACACTAATCCATTATTATTGTGTGAGTTCGTATCAGGTTATCGTGTCGTGTCAAAAATAGACAGCCCTAACCAAAGAACTAAGGCTAAAACTACAAATGTAGTCCAAACTATGCATTTTTTTTCACAAACTTGATACAAAGTGTCCATTCTCTACGATGAAAAGGTGATTGTGCACGCCAGAAATTCACGTCATCAAATAAAAATGCCACTCATAATGCCACATGTATAAAAAAAATTATAAAGAAAAGAAAAACAATATTGTTTTACACGCATAAGGAAAAAAACTATAAAACCCATAAAATTGTTTCATTGGATGGTGACTTGACAATTAATTTTGAAAGCATATTTTAGAGAACAAACATATCAATTCAACCTCACAAATATTTCCAGCTCATCATAAGTTAAGAAATCTATATAATAGCATGTACTACAGTTGTCTTATCCCAACATAATCATCATTACCATTAAACATTCTCTATGGCGAATTTCTAATGTTATCACACAGTCAAGATCATCCATTGCATATAACCCTCTTGAATAATAAATTTGTTATACATCTTTTAAAACTAACAATTGCACAATGAAAACATACACACAAAATCGAGAATTTCACATTTAATTTTGGTTACAACTATAAATTATTACATTTTTAACTTTAACCTCACAACAAAGTATACAAAGTGGGACCACTATATTTGAGAATCTATATTGGAGAATAAGATTAAAGGTGTTGAGAATACTTATTTGTAATATAAAACTTGGCACGAAACGAGATACAAAAGCGAGAAAATTGTGGTTTGAGAATCTTTGATGCAGGAGTTTCGAAGGTTTTGAATCACAAATGAAGGAATTTTGGAGTTCTCTTTTCTCCTTATGTTTTTAAAACAATTTTAATTTTAAATTATATTTTTTATTCTTTTTCTTTACAATTTTGTTTTATATCTCTTTTAAATGGTTTTGAATATAAATAATTTCTTATAGGGAAGGTCTTGGGTTAGGCAGGTCTAAAAGATTTAGGCGGGTTTCATCCATTAACTCAAGCTTTAAGCGGGTTTTATCCGTTAACCCAAGCCCAAACCCATATAATATACCCTATTTGGGATGGGTGAACCCATTTAGTTAGGATAAAATCCGCCTAAACCGTTTAGGCCTGCCTAACACAAGTTTTTGCCTTTCTTATAATATATGTGGCAGTGAGCAAAGTCAGTTTTTTTGTTTCAGAATGAAAAGTAATCTTAGATTTACATAATAATTTGATTATTTAAATGAAAAATGGATTATTTGTATTAAAATTTAAAAAAATCTATAATTTGGAGTATTTTTGGCGAAAAACCAATAACACTCCTAATTGGGTCCCACTCCACCAAATTTTCCACGCCAAGCGGCGAATTCTCATTGGTGATCTACTTATTCCTCGTGGGGCCATACCGAGCACAGCTTCGGATCTTCCGAGCCTGGGTCTCTCTCCGGACCTAACTTTCTCCCTCACAGTTCGTTGAAAAATTCACTTACTTTATCTCTCTCCCACAGCGATATTCTTCCCCCCACTCTCGAGCTCCCCGTATTTCTGCTCGCCGATTCAAAACCCTAGAACAAAACTTTCCTGTATTTGAAGATCGATTTCCCATTGCCATTATTCTGCCGTAATACGCACCTCAATTTTAATGTAAGTTTTTTTTTTGTTTATTAATTTTATCGTATCGCATTACTATTTATTTCTCTTTGTGTTTCTGTTATGCATAAATCTGCGTAGGGATTGCATAAGATTAGCGGAGGGGGGGGGGGTTGTGAGATGGGTGTATTTTGTAGTGCTGCTGCGGATGGTTTGATTTAGGGGACGGTAGGGTTTGGGGATTCAAGGTGGACAGGTCGTTTGGCTGCTTGTTTTATGGCGCTACTTGAATTGCTGGGTCACTATAGTCATCTGCAGTAATTTAGTTGTAGATTTTCGACCCTTTTTTATTGGGTGCAAATCGAAGAGGCTTGTTGTGATAGATTACATTGGTTCCAATGACCGTGATGTTGTGTTTTTACTTCATGAATGTGCATTCTTGTAAGTGTTATTTTCTGAAGTTTTTATAGACATGAAAATGGTTGGAAACCTTTCTCTCCTCTCTCGGGGTTGTTATCCATTTATCTCAAATGCTCGCATGGATTGCGATTTGCTAGGTTTTAAATATGAGAATTATGGCCGTCATTAGTTAAGTAAGAAATATGTTGCGAATCTCAGCAACACCAACATCCTCTTCATTACTTAATAATTTAGTTCTTTTAACTATTAAGTGAGAAGATAGTTATCTAGGTTGTTTCCAACCTTTTCTCGTAAGGAAACTGCTGCTATATATGCGGAAGAGAGAGATAAACTGTCTCAATCCTTGAATGGATTGATGCCCTTGGGTTCACTTTCTTCGTAGAATTTAGTTTCTTCCAGTGGGATTATTTATCATATGCTATTATTGTTTGATACATACATATAATTACATCGTCTGCTGTATTGATTTGGTTGGAACGTAATCATATGGTGTACAGAATGTCATTCAAATTCCAATAGTATGATGTTTGTTAGTTTAATTTGCTGAAAAGCAATCATCTATATTCCAGGGTCCTTTTCTTTATTTTTCCCTGAAACAAAGGTCACCGAATGAGCATGCTATCCTTTTCAGGTGCATTATAAGTGTGCACTGTACTCTTGATTTTCTTGAGGATAATAAATTTGTCAGCCATATATAGTGATAATGAAATTGGAATTTTTTAAGACCCATCATATTGCATTCTGGTACTGCCCACTCTTGACTATTTTGTGGTTGCCTCAGCTTTTAAAAAAGAGCCTGAGGTGTGCCTCAGAACTCCTCTACATTCTCAATGTTGTTGATGCAAGCTTATTCCTTGAGGTGCCCGAGGCGTGCACCTTAGGTTTGAGGCTTTAATTGAGGGTTTAGTTCTTTTTTTTTTTTCGCTCTTAAGATAGTATAAATCTTAAAAATTATATCTGTTTTTGTAAAACACATTAACTCAACAAAAACACCGCCCAAATAAGGTAAATATCACAAGGAAAAGGATTTTAGCCTAAAACTATAAAATGTTCTGCCCTGCGTGTGCTTCTCTCTTCTCTCGTTCCTCTCTTCCTCTCAATGCTCTCTACCTCTCAATGTTCAATACTTCAAGTTTGTCCATGTAATTCTCTTCTTGTGCTCTCTTCCTCAATGTTCAATACTTCTAACCTTTTCACACTAAAGCTCTCTTATTTTCTGTTTGATTTGTTTTTAATTCTGTTATCTATAGAGTGTAGATATTCATTTTTTTCTTTTTTTTGTATGCTTCTGTTCACAAATATGCAGCAAATAGAACTTGCAAAGATTATATCAATTTTTTTCTTAAACTCGGAAGTCTGAGTAATGAGATTACTGACGTCTTTCACTGCTCTTATTGGTAAGTTGATGGAAATTTGAAATAGGCAGGGGAGTTCTTCGGTCCATATGGTTCCATAGTAGTTGAGTCTCATCACATTATTTGCTGCAACTTTGATTGGGGTCAATATAAAATATTGCCTTTATTCAGCATTTTTAATCTTTAAAGTGTATAATGACACATATGTATACATAGTTTTAAAGTATTTTTAATAAAAATCTTCACCTCACACCTCGGGTTTCGAAGCCCTTGTTACCTTAAGCCATCTCATGCTTTTTTGAATTTATGTGGTTTGTTGAGATTGCTTTTCGTGAACATAATTATTCCATCTGTATAGTAATTTCATCAGTTAGTAGTCTGTATTACTGTAGTCATTACAGTGGCGTTCCACAGTATCTTATAATCAAGGAAACTAGATTTGCACCCGCATGATGTGCGAATTAAATATATATATATATATATATATATATATGTATGTATGTCTTGTTTTATAATAATAAGATATAATTAATAAAATTATATATCTAAACTTTTTTGAACAATTTTTTGTACATTTATTTGATTTTTATTCATCAATATTATATTTAATATATTATAATATAAATTATTTTATATATTATATGTAAAACTATAAATATATACCCATACAAATTTATTAAAAATAAAAAGAAGTATATAAATACAAAGTTTATCTGAGTTGATTTAAACATTATCCGATAAAAGATATTATATTTGTATTTAAAAGAAATAGTAAATATAATAAATTAGTGGGATTTATAATTTTTAAAAAAATGATAAATATATTTTTGTCATATTTTTATTATTATTTATTGTATATCTATATTGTAGAATAAATAATAAATAAAATAAAAATAAAATTTAATGTAAATTTTGGCGGGAGTAGTTATTTTTCACTACTCATATATAGATTGATGTTTAGTTATCTTAGTATTTATTGGCAACCTTTACTTTTAGTTGATTGATATGCAGCTTTGGTGCTTCTGAAGCACTTATTACTGCTTTGTGAGAATGGATGATTCCCTATCAATGATTTGATGACTTATTAATGATCCATTTGACTGTCCATATGACTTCCGTTGCATCATGTTCTTTAGCAAGAAAAAGTTTCTGATGTGTAAATGAGCTTTTAGTCGTGGCCTTCTGTAGTTGTATTGTTTAAGTTTGACTATCCAGCTCTTGATGTATTATTTAAGTATGGCTTTTGGGCGCACTGAACGCCACCATTCGGAAATGGATAATATATATTTAAGCTTTTTTCAACTTTTCAAACTGTCTACTGATTGAGGCCATTATTTGTCACTATCAATGTTCTTGTCCAGGTTTATATAATCTTGTCTAGCTTAAATTATGGTTATATGATCTGTGCTATCCAACACCTATTAGTTTACCAATAGTCTTCCAACTTACCATTCTTTTTTGGGTTCCAATTGCCTAACTCACATTTCTTCTGTATATTTTCACTTTTTTGGCCTTGCTTTTGTACCTTTTTTAAACCCTAAAATGATGACAAGGGTCATTCTGTTACCAAAGAATAATGTAAGGTGATTAAACTTTCAATTAGGGAGGTCTGAACTGTGAATATGATGTATTTGCATTAGCTAATTTGGTTAATGAGGCAGAAGGCTATCATAATTTCTCGAGCTTTATGGAAATAGGGTCTTTGGTAGAGGTACTGCTAACCGTCTGTGGGCTCACAGAGTGAGATTCTGTTCCAGTTCTGGGATCTGGTCCCTTTTAAGTAACATTAAGCATTCTTTGGTGGTGTAGGACAAGTTTATGCATCTTTCTGAGGTGCTGTGTCTTTTTTGAATGATGAGATAATCCTAATAGTGGTTGCTGATTCTTGATAATTTAGTAAATAGATTGAATGGACATCAAAGTGTACAGGATAAATGACAATCTTTCTGGGTGCAATTCTGCCCCATGTACTTTTTGTTTATAACTTTATATTGATTTAAAATGGTTTTTTTTCCTTTTATCGTTTTGTCTGTAATCTAGTTGGTGAAATTTGGTCATTCCTCTTACTTATGCTATGATTTTGATGGTCCTTAATACCTATTTGGTGACTGGTAATTAGGGGTGTAAGTGAGTCGAGCTTACCCATGAGTTACACGTGATCGACTTGAACATAACTCGAATTGAGCAATAGTTGAGCTAGAGCTGCTTGAGTGGATATTGACCTCAAGGCTCAAGCTTTGAAATACTCGACCTCGAGGCTCAAGCAGAATGTGTCCTTGTATAGTTTATGGTTTCATTGTATAAGACTTTCCATTTTGATGGAATTTCTGTTGAATTGTTTACATAGAAATGTTGATGTGGTTTTTGCTTCGTAACAAATTCATGTAAACGGATGGATGTAATTATTGCCTTTTAACTTTTAAGTTGGAAATAGTTTTTGAAATGGAACTGAATGATTAGACTATACTGTCTTCAGGGCTGCAGAATTGTTGCTTGTAATTTTCCTTTAGATTATTATTTAACCTCTCTTTCTGGATCCACCTCCATCATTAAGCTGGCCTCACACCTATAGGGAATTTTGAACATGTTTCTTTTTCAGTAGATCATTTTAACTCAAGGAACCATAAATACCTTCTGACCCTTGCTAAAGAACTGTCTTTTACTGCAGAATATACAGATTATAAGTGTACATCTGTGCACTTCTTCATGCCCTTTCTTTTATTGAGTAACAATCCGGACACCTTGTTCCACCTTGCACACACACCCCTTAAGTAAACCGTTGTGCATATCAAACAGTGACACCTGTATAATCCCTAAAGCCGGTCATTTTTCCATGGATTGAGGGTTTTGTGCGTTTGATATTTCTGTGCAAATGCATTATTGGTTGATTCCTTCCTTTTCTTTTGCTTTAATGTGGTCAAAGTTCTTCCATTTTCACCATTTCTTCGATGGATAATAGTGATGTGTAAAAGATGCATTTAACTTTTTACAACTTTACATACTTGATCTGTTTCTCTCCCTGAATAATGATTGCTCTGCAGTATTCTTATTCAGGTGGCAGTCAGTGTTTGAGAAGGGGACGCAGTGTTAACGTTAAATTTCAGGTGAATTGGATGTTGAAATACTTGTTCTTGTTTCAGAGGTTGTTCTGCCTTATGCAAGGTTTTTAGTTTAAGTAGTCACTGTTATCTAATAACTTTAACATACTAATATTCAACAGCGGAAATTTTAGCTTAACCATCTATGCCTGGCAACGAACTTGGAGATAGGGTTCACAATTTCTTCGCACAAGACAATGCATCACAGGGACATCATCAGTCGCATGATTTGGAAGGGAACTGGCCCGTACCTAACAGTCATTATTGGGTTGGCAGCCCAAGACCAGTTGATGTGCTGAATTCAAGTAAAAATTTCTCTGGGCAAAACTCAGGTATTACCTCTCTGTTTCAGTGATGAATTTTCTATTCTTCTTTGGGCATTTTTATCACAATCTACACATTGCCGTCCGTCTTAGTTTTTGGTTGATGAATAATTGCTCTTTTTATATGTTATGATTGTGTAGCAGAAATAGATAGAGTGCAGTCTAGCCATCCTGTTCATTCAGCCCATGGCTTGAACTTTTCTCAATCAAATCTGAGGCCTGATTTCTCTAGAAGTCAGCCCCTAAATGAGCATCAGTATTCCAATGGCTACACGTATGGCAATCAACTATCCCAAAGTAGGCAGAATGAAGCAAACTTCCGGGAACCAGATACATATTCTGATCAACATCATCTATTAGTCTCGAGAGGCTTTCCAGTGCATGAGTTTCAGAGAATCAGTAGCCATGAGCAACAGCCAAAAGCTTCAGAGAGATCAGAAACATCTGTCGCTCCTGTTAGTTTTGATCTATTTGGTGGTCAGCAGCAGGTGAACCATCAGCAAGCAAACATGCTGCAGGCATTACAGCGTCAACAATCTGGCCTCAGTGACATACAGCAATTGCAACAGCAAATCATGTTCAGGAAAATGGAAGAGCTTCAAAGACAGCAGCAACTTCAGCAGCTGGATTTAAGGCCTCAAAACTCGATGTATCAGGTTCATCCTGCAATGAAACAGTCATCTGGAAGCCAGTCCTCTCCGTTTAATGGCTCTCCAAATTCTGATGTTTTACGTAATCCTTGGACATCTGAGACTGGTACAAACTGGCTTGGCTGTGGTTCTTCTGCCATGCCAGGTTCCTCTAGTGGAATTGATTTTCTACCAAATTTAGGACAGGCTCACCGATTTATGGATGTGGCAAATCAACAGGTTGATGAATCCCTTTATGGAGTTCCAGTTTCCAGTTCACGGGGTTTGGCTGTTAACCAACAGTCTCCTATGATGACTGATAGATCTTCACTGTCTCAAATGCAGACATCTGCCAATTCTCTACACAGCAATCAGCTCAATTTCTTGCCTCATAGACATACTGGCCAGGAGGGGACTTCCATATCTCGACAAAACTTTCAGAATGATACTAATGATAATGCTTCTGTTCAGTCATTAAATACGGACATAATGGAATTGGGATTCCATCAGCAAGTGAATTCATTGCAAAATAGTGCTACACAGCAGGACCATGTGGGGAGGCAGGAGCTGGCTACTCTATCAGAGGCCTCCCATGATAGATTCACTATGCAAGTGTCTTCACCTCAAAATGAGAATACCCTAGATCCTGATGAAGAAAAAATCTTGTATGGTTCGGATGATATTATATGGTCCGCATTTGGGAAACTCCCAAGTGAAAGCGGAGAAGCTGGTAATTTATTTGAAAGTAGTGGGAAATCAAATGGTTTTCCATCAATTCAGAGTGGTAGCTGGAGTGCTCTTATGCAGTCTGCAGTTGCTGAAAATTCTAGTACCGATATAGGGGCTCAGGGGGAACGGAGTGGTCTGAATTTTCACCGTAATGATTGTTCCTCAGAAAATCAGCCCACTTTGATTCACAATGAAAATGTCAAACAAGCATCTTTTCGTAATGACGGTATTCGAATTCCTTCAGCATTGGGTTCTGAATCTGTTCGTTCTTCTAATGTAAACACTCTTAGCCCTATGCGGCTGAATCAAATTGGGCACACTTTTCAAAGGAACTCTAGTGATATAGTGCCGACTGATGTTTCTCAAAGATTTGGGCAGTCTTTGGCGGGAGCTAGCAAGTGGCTAAATCACAGGCATGTGCAAACTTCATTAGCTGATGAGAATGACATGCATGGAAATACCTCGGAAAATGCTATTGTTGCAGAGAAAAATGGGAAGGCAATTTCGGTAGATTGGCCTCCTGGGCAGAGTGGATTAAGACCACAACCAAATGGTTGGAATGCTCTGGCAGCTGTACCACCTGGTGGAGATGGAGCACTGAATATTCATAATGCTGAGAAAGTGTCTCGAAATTCTCAAAATAACCAGAGGGTAATGCAGGGACAGGGAGAAATGATAGATGGAGGTTCTTTATGGAAAAATAGTCTATCTACTGCAACTGAATTTGGTACTGTAAGATCTACAACTGGAACTCACCAACCACACAAATCCAAAGGGGATTTGAGTCTACATAATGCTACTTCTTCAGTAGCCAACTCTTGCAATATGGCAGCTGGTGATGGAGTTGATCCATCTGCTCAGAAAAACTATTTGCTCAATCAGTGGAAGCATGCATCTCATTCAACAAAACTCCAAGGGGGTGAAGGCTTAGGGAGAACAATGGACCACGTTCATGATCAGAATCAAGGGTTGTGGAAGAGCTCCACCAAAGATGAAAGTATAAATGTCAGGGAGAATTGTGCTGTGAAGGATACTTCTAATGACAGCCATTGCTCAAATTTATCTGGTCATGCTTCTGGAGGCTTCAGGGAAAGTGGAACAGTAGATGCGATTGATTCAAGGGCTCTACCCTCTGGGAAACAAAAGTCAATTAATCAGCTTGCTCAAAAAGGTTCTGCTACTCGCAAGTTTCAGTATCATCCCATGGGAAATCTAGATGACGATACGGGATCTACCCATGGCGCGAAGCAGCCAACCCAGGCACATGCCATGTCTCTGCAGAATGCCCAGTTTGGCCAGTTGAAGTTGTTTGGTCAGGTTCCAAGAAATTCTACAGAAAAGGTAATTTTTGAATTGTAATCTTATCAGACACTGGAAACTTGACATTTACTTGCCAAAATCATAAGTATTGTTTTACTTTCAGGTTGGGCTTCCAAAAGACAGTATACACATTGACCAAGAGCCTTCTGGTGCTAGTTTCCTTGGTTATGCGCCTGGGACATCTAATCTTTTTAGTCGGTCCTTCGATTCAAGCACAAACAAGGCTTCTCCACCCAGGTACTTAAGTCTTCATTTTCATTATAGAGTTTACATATTGTATGACTTTCTATTTTTTTTTTTTCTGTACATTCCAGTCAGAACATGCTGGAGCTTCTTCACAAGGTGGATCAATCAAGGGACAATGATTCTCTAATGCATTTAAGCTCCTCCAGCCGCAATGTATCATCTCAACGACCCGAAGCTGAAAACTCTGATGAGTCTGCTGGTCACCTTCAGCGCAGTCAATCTTCTCTGTCTCAAGGTTTTGGCTTGCAACTTGGTCCTCCATCTCAACTATTGCAGAAGCCTGACCTTTCACCACCATCCCAGATTGCTCAAAGCATGATCAATGCTACCCATACTACTTATGCTGGCACTGTAGTGGGAGAGAGAAGTATGCTTATCACATCTTCCTTGCAATCTAGTCAACTTACAAATGGAAAAACTCAGATCGAACATGAAAATGATACAGCTAAAGGTCCAAGGCAGCGTGGGAACGATAACTCTGTCAGCAAAGTTCCAGGGAATTATCATTTGGCATTTACTTCTGATACTCCATATGCGAGAAGTCAGCTTCAAAATAAGCAAATAACAAGGCTAAGTGCAAGAGCAGCTATGAATCAGCACAATGACTCTTCATTCAGCTATAATAATTCACACTCTATGGAAAGAGGTTTTAAAGAGATTGTTTTACCTGATGCATCTGGTGATCTTCAGAAAACAAATCCTCCATCTGGGACTGATGCTCAACAAAGTGGCCCTTATGATGTTCAGGAGATTGGTCCAGCAGGTTCTGCATCATCTAGGGATCAAATGCGTGGCTCGCAGCATTTAGGCTTGCCAGGCATTTCTCCGCAGGGCTCTTCCAGCCAGGTTTTGCATAACATGTGGACTAATGTTCCTGCACCTCAACATGTTTTGGTAACTCAGTACCCGAAGGGTCCATCACATTTTCATGAGCCACCCCAGCCCAATATCTTGGAATCAAGTTCTTGTGGTGATCTTGATGTTAGTAAAGGGAGCCATATTTCTTTCAAGTCAGCTGAAATTCATGCCGACTCTCCAGTTGGTATCGATGGAAAAGATCCCAGGTTAAATGAATGCTCTGCACAGTTAGCCTCAGCCTCGAAAATAGAAGCATCCCTGGGAAGTGCATCTTCCATTAATAATCATTTAGATGAGTCTCCTGCTAATTCTGCATCTACACAGAAGCACATAGAAGACTTTGGTCGATCTTTGAAACCAAATACCTTTTCCAATGACAAATTTTCCTTACTAAACCAGATGAGGGCCCTGAAGAATGCAGAGAATGACCCAAGCATTAGGTTCTCAAAGAGAACTAAAGGGCTGGAAATTGTTCATGACATTCATCAAGCACATTTTCTGGCGGAGAAGCAAAGTCAAGATCAATTTAGGAACTCATTGGTTTCAAGTAGTGGAGCTCCTCCAGAAGATTCTAGGGAGGTAAGCTTCTCTTTACCATCTGATGCGTTGCAGAGAAACACTTTGCCACATGAAGCTGACCGAGAGGATGTTGCAGCGGTTACTGGTCTGCATGATTCTCAGAGCAAGCCTCCTGCTGATGGTACTGGTGTTAGAGTTGAGCATCATATGGTTAGTCCTCAGATGGCGCCATCCTGGTTCAATCAGTGTGGATCTTTTAAAAATGGGCAATTGTTGCCTCTGCAAAATGTATGCCATGCCATGTCCTCGAGATCAGAAGCAACTCCATTTACGGTTGGCATGTCTTCTAGTATCATGGAAACTTCATACTTAGATGATAAACCTATTGCTTCTCCTGTTGAGGCACATCAAATCACTGGTTCCCTTAAAAGTTCTCTCACAGTAGAAGCAAATGAGCACTTATCTTCTCCGTCATTGCCAGTGAATCTTGCTACTCAGAATCAGGTGGTTTTGGGACCCAAGAAGCGTAAGAGTTGTACTTCTGAACTTCTTTCATGGTACAAGGAAATATCACTATGTTCGCAAAGTCCTTCAATTCTCAGGTAATCAATATGAATCAGTATGTTGCCTGCTCTAGCTTTCTCATTGCCGAGCATTACATCTTTCTGTGGTCATGCCGCAAAATCTTGTCATTGTTCATAAATTTTACTGCTTGCAGTGTGGTGGGAGCAGACTGGAGTAAAGCAGTAAATTGTCTTGCTGAAAAGGTATTATGATTTATGGCGTTGCTATCAATGTCATTAATTTAATAAATATGCACTTTGTTAACCATGCTCTTTATCTCTATCTGTGGTGACAGGTTGAAGATTGTGTCGACCTGATTGAAGACGGACCTCAAATGTTTAGGTCAAAGAGAAGGCTTATCTTGACAACACAGCTTATGCAGCAAATATTCTGCCCACTTCCAACAGCTGTTCTATCTGCCGATGCTAGTTCTGAATATGAAAGTGTGGCTTTTGCTGCATCAAGGGTAGCACTTGGAGATGCATGCGGTGCACTATCTACCTCTAATAATCTGGGTTTGCCCCGGCGGTATGGCACAGATTTGTAAGAACTTAACTTACTCCCTCCATAAATTAATTGTGCCATCTCAAATGTCTGAATATTTCCAATTTTCATATTTATGATATTTAATTTTTATTATTTTATTTTAGATAGACCAAATATCTATCTTTCATTTGTGACTGTTTTTCAGACATGCTATTACGAGAAAATCTAATGGTGATCCAAGTATTGCAAAAGTTATTGAAGATCTGCTTGAGAAAGCTACAAAGCTAGAAAATAATTTCTTGAGGTAACTCAGATCTTTTTTCTAGTTGTATTGCATTAATTGTGTGTATTAGGCAAGCACTTGACTTTTGTAGCATAATACATTTACGCATGGGGTTGAAAGCAGTTTGTACATTCAATAGTCGCAACAAGTATACTTCCCAAACTATTGTAACCTTTAGGCTAGTATGATTATCTCATCCATCTTGTCAAATGTTCTTAAGTTCTGATTTTCTACTTGAAAAGGCCTCTTTTGCTTGGTACTTTTCTTTTATCCTTCATGGCTAGTGACAAAAATGAAATAGCATCTGGTTTACTGATTTGTGGATTTTCTTTTATTTCATGTGTCACATACCAGACAATGTTAGCTCAAGTCCTCTGCAGCTGTTAACAAAGTTCTAAATTATTATTATTATTGTTACTATTTTATAATGGATTTAAAATGCATTTTACTCTGTTAGTTGCATTTGTTGGTCATGTTATCTCTTGATTGTTTATCGTTCTTTTTTTCTCTGCTCCTTTGGTTCATTCTCACACCTGTATAGTTTGCTTTTCCCTTTTCCTGAGAGAAGGAAGCAATGGAGTTTGGCTTTTCATGTGTGGTTTCTGTTTCATTTGATGTGCTTTTGCCCAATCTTAATGGTTTTGTTGATGTAAATATGTTTTTGTATGGGGGCAGACTGGACAGGAGTGCATCAATATTGGATTTGAGGTTGGAATGCCAAGATTTAGAGAAGTTTTCTGTTATTAATCGATTTGCTAAGTTCCATGGACGGGGGCAAGCTGATAATGCAGAGACATCATCAAGTGATGCAACAGCAATTACTCATAAGCCTTGTGCACAAAGATATGTAACTGTTGTGCCTATGCCAAGAAGTCTTCCTGATGTGGTACAATGTCTCTCACTATAATATTTGATTGATTTATTTTTCCTGTTCTCGTGTGAACTGTTGCCAGTACTGTATCGACTGGCACTTTCACCAAGGCAGTTGAATGGCGCGACCGAGTTGCAGGAGGATGGCAATGAGATCTCCTCAAACATGCAGAGGCTGTTAAATCTTTTGGATTAGGCATTTATGTCATTATTGAGAAATACAAGGTTCAGTTCATGTACATCTCTATGAAATGAAAGAATATGGGTTTCCCCATCATTTTTGCCTAGACGGGGATAATGTTTAAGTGTAACATGGCATATTTCAAATGGATATTTGACATTTAGGTAGAGAAATATTCTATATGTATATTCAGTATTTTCTTTCTCCTTTTTTTTGGGGGGTTACTGCTCTATGAAATCTCATTTTGAATCCTGCAAAATCGATGGGCTTCAGACTTTCCACCAGCCTAGATCTGAAGGTCAGATGATATGGAGTCATCATGTTTTTTGTAAAGTAGTTTTTAGGTTCATTTGGTTTGCTTGTCTTAAGAGTTCTCTTATATTAGCACTAGGGATAAATGCTTCACTAATGATCTACCGGGGGCAGATGCTTTTAATCATGACGTCCTTCAGTCTGCTTGTCGAGCTATAGCTCTGTATGAAACTGTTGAAAGAAATCAGCTTCGGTCATTTCATGGGGGTTGAACCTGTTAACATTTTCTTTTGTGAGGATCTGTCCAGCTAAACACTGGTTGGGCAAGTTGAGACTTGTGAGTTAGTAATGTCTTTTTCATTGCAACTACTATAGCTATAAACTTTGTCTTTTTCATTTCTATACTCAATCGGGTGAATGCGAATTGGTTCACCATCAGCTACTTGTAGTTTGTTCTCTAACTTTGGTTTCCATGAGCATGATGTGTGTTCAAAGGCCATGCTATTTACATGAATTCTGTTATATTGTATTTCTATCATTTGTCGTCTTATAGAAAGCTCTATCCTTTCAAGTTTCAACTGGGGAAAGAGAGACGCTGCCACTATGTACAAGTTATTTCATTGGCTTTTCTGCAACAGCTGTATATATGTGCTGAATAGAATTAGCCTCAGTTTTTTTTTCCCTTTCATTTGGATTCTTGGAAGCTATGTTGGATGAATTACAGCAGCAATATATGAATTTATTGAAAAAAGCAGCAGTCTATCATCATTATTATTTTCGATACTGTATCAGTTGGGGACTTAATTTCTGCTTTGTTCCTTTTAGCATCATGGAGTTTGGTTTTGGTAGACTCGACTTTGCATATAATATACGTTTTGGAGAAGGCGAGTCTAAAGTTTAGAGTTGCAAAGAGAATTGGTGAAATCAATTATTTTCTATGTTTATGACAAAAATTGAGTTTTCTATCACATGTATGGTTGTGATATATTGTTACCAACGGGATGTCGATCCTATGCTATCCTCTAATCTAGCCGTTTAAGTACCGATTCTATAGGATAGGCATTTATGTCATTATTGAGTAGTATTTTAAATAGCAAATTTGACTAAGTATAGTTTAACTTATAGCAACCTTTATAAATGCATTTAGGAAATAGCAAAAGTTATTTGACCCAAGTTTGAATGAAGTTGAAATTTCAATTATACCATCATGTGTATTTTTTTTCTTTTTCGGAGTTTTATCGATCTAGGACCCGAAAGTTAGTTTAATTATCGATTCAGGACCCGAAAGATTAATTGTCAATCCAGGATCCGAAAGATCACAAAAATTCTCAATCCAGGACCCGAAAGATCATAGAATTCTCAATCCAGGACCTCAATATCAGGTCCTGGATTGAGAATTATTTGATCTTTCGGGTCCTAGATTGACAAATCATCTTTCGGGTCCTGAATTGATAATTAAACTATCTTTTGGGTCCTGGATTGACAATTCTCCTTTTTCTCTCTATTTATCTTAATTTAATTGTATCAGAGCCTAGGTGTTTATTTCAAGAAATATTTGTATTTATTAGTAATAAGTATTATTCTAAAGGAAGAGACATCCATAAAAAATGAACTAGGGTGAATGTCTGAGATGTGGAAGTTTCAAGTGAGTCTTGGAATCATTACAAGTAAGAAAATAAGATTTCCAGAAAAGTCTAACTTAATAGGAAGAAAGGTTAAACCATACCATCATTACTGAGTTACTACCGAACAATGTGATCAAAGAAAAGTCGATCTATGTCAACACTTCATAGATGTTTATTCACAAGAAATCCAAATGTGGCACGAATATCGTGTAGATATTCAAACCCAACAAGAACAACATCAATGAAACCATCAATGATGAAATAAATGTGTTGAGGGATCATGCCCAGATTTAGCGAGATGGAGCCAGACTCGTCCAAACTCTCGACGGATCTGAGGTAGATTCCAAAGACGATACTAAACTACAACAATAGCATGCACGACGTATCACAAAAGGTAAGGCAAATTGCCTTATAGCAAGTTGAAATGTTTAATACTCACTCCGTCCCTAAATAATTGTCCTGTTTCTAAATGACACAGATACCAATGCGAGTAGAGATAGAGGAAATTAGTATTTTATTAGTGAGTGTGTATTAATTTTCCATTTTAGGAAAGAGGACAATTGTTTGGGACATACGAAAAAGGAAAACAAGACAATTGTTTCGAGACAGAGGGAGTATTTTGTTAGACACTTTTAAAAGAGAATGCAAACACTAGAATGATCTCAAGCTTGAAGAAAGCCGATAGACTTTGGCAAAATAAAAAACACAGCCAAAGTCAAAGAAGAACCAAAGCTAACAAACATCGATAAACTTTGTCAGTTGTTAAAAACTGTCAAAGAATGACATCTTTTGATCGAATACAACTGGAAGATCAACAAAAAAATGGCAGAATCTTTTGTCAATTTGAACATGGTAGATCTAAGGATGAACGTTGCAAAAGGTGCACTCATTTCTCATGGACAACAAGTCCCACCTACACAACAGTTGCCACCAGGAGGAGATCCTGTTCAACAGCAAATGTAACAAGTACCATCTGTACAACATGTACCACAAGAAGAAGTTCCCGAACCACAAGACGTCGTGATGAGAAATTAGTAGGACTTCTATGTTGGAGAGGGATACAAGATGGAGAGACCAAACATCAATTATCTCACGGGAACTAGGGAAAAAAAGCTTAGCCCAATTCATCCATATGGTCGATGATGTCAACTTCAACAAGATAGGAAAGGCCATAGATGATTGGTCTTCATCTATGAGAATCACAGCTGGAACCTTGGAGCTGGATAAAGAATGATTCATCAAATTGTTGGAGATGAGTCTACTAGGAGTCGCCCAGATGATGTGGGTGATTTCTGATCCAAGAGTCAGGACAGAAGTCACAGGGCCTGAGTCTCTCACAGGATTTGTAGGCAGGATGGCTTACAAGTTCAAGTATACGTTCCTTGGGAGAGAAATTTTGGGGAAGGAGAAAAAGCTTCCAAGAAGAAAAGAAAAAATGCTCCCGCTATACTCAACTTGAGATTTGTCGACATGGAAGTTCTTTGAACTCTTCCAGAGCTATCAGTGGAATTCAGGATTGGGAAAATAATTTTGTTCGCAAATTTTCTTCACAAAATTCCCAAGCCCATGAAAGGAAATGCTCACCAACGAGTATACCCCAGGAGATCGCGACAATGTCGAGAGAAGAATGTCTTTTGTAAAAGAAAAACTGATTCATTGGTGTACTCAAGGCACTTTACAAAAGAATTACAACACTAAAGAGGGTGGTTAAATACTCTCCTCTTGATTGCTTAGCAAATGGTCTATCTACGATCATAGGAAGAGAGGTCTACCAACCAAAGAAGAGCAAGAGGTATAAAGCTCATCCTTATTCCAGAGGAGAAGGTTCAAGAAAAAAAGATACTGGAAACCCAGATCCAAATGGACCATAAGAAAGACCAGATTTTACAAATTCATAAAAGAAGTGGACCAGTTAGAGACATATCCTCGCAAGGATCAGGTTTGTCACAATAAACTCCGATTAGGAAAACTTTCCGGAGAGATCACATTCGAGCTAATGAATGTTTTAAAGATTGCAAATGCTGGACATGAGGGGCAAAGGGGCATACATCGATCAATGCCCTGAGAAGAGAGGATTAAGGAGCTTCGAAAATGCGTTAGACATTTAAGAAGTTGTATAGTTTACGAATTTAAAGATGTGCCCTTGGATAATAGTATATATGAAGAAGAGGAAGTTTTCAACAGTAAAAGCTCATATGGAGGATTTAGTTCTGAGTCAAATGGAGCTGAGGTCCTACACAGGCAGCGAGAAGATGAGATTGGGTCACCAGTCAGACTAATATCTCACAGAGTATGATCGATATATATGTTCATGACTAAGAGCTTTAATATCCTGAAATATCAAGGCTTCTCTCTGAACCAACTTGGAAGGGTGCTCAACAACTTCAACCCAAAAGAAAGAAAGCACCATGTAATCTATCAGATTATAAGAAAGGAGATGCAAATTCTAATAGAGTATACTGGAAATCAGGTGGATTTCCAGTATACTCTATTAGAATTCCTCACAGTGATATTCAGGAGGTATTTGGGACGTTGATGTAGAGATTTTCCGTGAACCGAATCACCAAATCCATATGAACAGGACCATTCATGGATGTTGAACAAAATAACCAATTCACAAACTCTAGCATGCTCCTATGAATTTAATGCGTGAATAAGAGGAATTTACCGTTATTCCGTAGAGTCTGATCCGATCTTTCGCATTTGAATATCCAACTTTGATTCAACCACGTGATTCAATTAAATCTGCGGAAACAAAAATTAGAAATCTAATTTATAGATTTAATCAAAAACAAAGAAAAATAGAAAAGAAAGAATTATGTTCTCCAGATCAGATCTTCAGATATGTATCACAATGCTGCTCAGATCTGCTACCGGTGAGGATTCCACAGATCTGTGATGTGTAGGCCAAAATCGAAATTCTCCTCCCTCTACACACAGTGTGCGCCGCCCCCTCTCTCTATGCCCTAGGGTTTCAACTGATTTGAATTATCACTAAAGTGGCTAGGGTTTTTGAGAGAGAGATGTCTATTTATAGACCTAGGGTTTTAACCCTAATGGGCTATTGGGCTCCTTTCAGCATATATAATTGGGCCAGACCTGGGACCTAATGCAAATAATAAAGTAGGCCTATGAATTAATTAATTCCCATGTCCACAACCCATGACACAATTAATTAATTAACATTAATTCTTTTTCACCACAGAATTAATATTGACCTACCCATTTATTACCACATTGTGAGAACGGGCTGCATTCGCTTGAGAATTCCCATATTTAAGGTCACCGGACATTCATTAATTAATCGGAGCTTCTGACAAGTTCTATCTACAATTAATTAATATCTTATTTTCCTGAGTAGTACCACTTAAACCTTATCACTCGTGCCTGAACTTAATTAGCCCGCAAGACTTTGGCACGATGAACATTATTAAGCTTATCAGGGAATGTCCCCATCCTATTACTCGGATATGGTTACCTAATCCCAGTCTCAGGCTGTACTACACGAACTGCTACTACCCAAAATACGAATATACTAGCACGTTACTCAGGCTCTCCACCATGGCAAATCAAATCAACAGTCAACCCATGCATACTGATCAATGTAAAATCTACAGATTAATTATAGCAATAGTGGCAAAAAAATTTATAAAGAACCCTAAGGTTATTGAATCCAGGGGAATTGTATAACGAAACTATCCTATGTACTAATTATGATCCTAAGATTCATCGTTTGAGGAAACAGAAAATCAGGGTTTTATTTGGAAGATAAAGATGACAATACTTGAAATTTAAAGAGGTTTTGAAATAAAATTTAAAGGAACACAGATTTTAGGGAAGAAATCTTACTATGGATTACATGTAAGAACTAATTAATTTAACAAGTGGAATACTGCAATAATGCCATATTTCCTTGGTTGGACAAATATAACCTAGATTACTAATTAGTGACTATCTCCGCTCGGTCTCAAGAACACCAAATTAGTCAATCCGATAAGCAAATCAGTTCAATTCCTACAGTCTAATACATCTCATTGGACAATATAGAGTGTATCATGCATTCCTAATCCCACTATCAATATTCACCTTTCGGTCCTTCTATCAATAGCTAGACATCTAAATTAATCGTCACCTTTCGGTCCTTGAATTAATCTAGAATTATAAAATAAACACAGGAATCATGAACCTAATTAATTAATCCTAACATGCATCCATAATAATATCAAACCCTAGAACTCGCTAGGGTTTCTAGCCACTCATCTCAGATAGAAATCCAAAAGAAAACATATTAAATTGCATGAACATAAAGAACTTACTAGAAAATAAAAGGGTTTCGTATTTCCCAACTCTCAAAACTCTAAAAACTAAATTGCAGAATGAAGAATATGAAAAGGGATCTGAAAAATATGAAAGGGGTTTTCTGAAAAAGTTGAATTTGGTATGGTATTTATAGAGGTGGATGTGTATCCTATCAAATCAAGGGCTAAAGATATGAAAAAATTCGATTTTGATCGAATTTCCGCGCCAGCAGACTTGCGTCGATCGAAGCGGGAGGTGCGTCGATCAACGTGGCTCTATCTTCGGTGTCGATTGATGTGGATTCCACATCGATCGATGTGGTCCTGTCTCGCCCCCTTCTGCGCGGTCTCACGGTTTTGGCCATAACTTCCTCTCCCGAACTCCGATTGACCCGATTCCAGTTGAGTTGGAAAGCTAACTCGAAGCTCTATATATTGGCATGCTCCAATAGCCCGAATTACACTTGTGGAAGAACACTTCACTGCTACTCTTGCACGTCACTACTTTTGGAACGATTTTCCTGTGAATTTGGCCTATAACCTGTAAAAACACACCAAAGCATGCATAATACCACCCAATATAGACTCATGCATAATATATATATATATATATATAAACTCAATAAAACTACATAAAATAGTAGAAAATAATATAGATAAGCGAGTAAAATAATAAGCTTATCAAACCCCCCAAAATTGAACGTTTGATTGTCCTCAATCAATAGGGAAGAAAGAAATCAAAAGATCATGCGATTAAAGTGCAATGCCTCACAAGATTCATCACAGTCAAGGGTTAGAAATCCACTTCACACAAGCAATTTGACAGAGACAGAAAATCCATCAATTGTGGAAGAACTCACAGGAAGTGTATCGCTCAACTCTCAAGTATCTAAGGTATAGATGAAAGCACTCAACGACATGTATGAAGAAGTTTCTATCATAGGCTTGCAAATTTTCTAATATCTCCACTGCTAGAATGTGCACACAAGTCTAGAATAAAAAAGGACTTTCAATAGGTTGTAATGTAGGCTTTTTGTGAAAGGTAGGGAAATATGGCCAAGTGACTAAAATCAATGAAGTTGTACTTCCTCAATCAATCCAAACCACCTTCTATGAACATCTACCCTTCTCCTCAAATATATCAACGACACACAACTTTTTCTAGCTCATTTTGAATCTCTTATGCTCTTTACATAATTTTGTATTCTTTTCTTTTCAGAGAGCTTATGAGAATTCTAATTATTTCTTTGAGCTTCTTTTTCACACATGTTTTCACCACTAATTTATATTTTCTTATCTTCATCTCACAATCATTTCACCCCATATACCACAACTCAAGATATGAGAGAAACCAATACTTCTTCTTAATCTCATAGACAAGGAAAGAAAAATTTTGTATAGGCTCAAAAGTGGCTAACTAAGGAAAATTCAATGTGAAGGGACAATGTTTAGGGAATCGGGCTATCAAAGATGGCCTAAGATCATTTCCAAAACTTGTGCACACTATGCAGTCTCAACACAGAAAATATGCAAGTTCTAGAGAAATAAAAACACACATGCGAATCTCACATCAAACGAAATAAGGCTCAAAATCTCACACAAGGGTTTAAAATTTTCTCCCACAGTCAATTTCAAATCAGCTCAATCGGCATGCAAGTGTAAGTGTCAAATCAATCATGTCGTGCGGTATTCTACATTCATAGGCATCTAACAACAATCACAATCAATTCAAACTCACCCTCAATCAGTTCTAATCTCACAATCTCATTCGGGTTATATCAAAACTCAGAATTTTCCCCAACAAAATAGCATAAAACTTAAAAAATAAAATCAAAGGCAGAAAACAGAATAGATAAAAGATAGAACGTTCCATCTCTTGTCCACATCCCCCCAAACTTATTTCCAACTCGAAGAGTGGAATAAGTTTGAAAATCAGACAAAAGAGGGAACAATACCTGGTAGTTGATCTCATACATCAACTTTTTATCTCCCGGAGGCTTTGGAACTCGCACGACGTGAATTTGAGCGGCTAGCACTTCGCATCGACCGATGCAGGGTCGCTTCGGTTGATGGAAGCCTTCTTGTCGACTCCTTCCATGGGTCGAAATGTATCACGTCGGGCTGCTCGGCGTCAATCGATGCCATGCTACGTCGGTCGGCGTCGAGCTGTATTCCAATTTTTTTTGTAGAACAACTATTAACAAAAACAATAGAAATTCGAAATAAAAACGAAAATTGAAAAGAAAACAAGTAAAAGGTTGGGTTACCTCCCAACAAATCACCGCCAGGGAGGTCGGGTCCAAACTCGCCGACCTTTGTCATCCACCATGTAAACCTTCCGGTCTTTGACAATGGTGGTGAGCGCAGAAAAAGGTGGCGTAGTTGACACTTTCACTCCTCTATTTCCTTGCTCCCACTCAATGGCAGCTACTTCCTCCACCTCAGATTCATCTCCTTCTTCAGTAGTGGAGATCTGATTGCACTCCGCCTTCTTCTTGCTCTTGTCGATCACAAAGGTGATCTTCTCGTCGTTCGCTCGGAGTGTAATCTTGCCGCCTCGACAGTCAATGAGAGCGGCACTGGTGTCGAGAAACTCACGCCCCAAGATCATGGGCATGTTCTCGTCCTCCTTCATCTTGTGCACCACAAAATTTGCAGGAAAAATGAGATGGCCCACGCGAATGAGCACATCCTCAAGTGTACCTTTCGGGCGGGACACAGACCGGTCCGCCATCTGCAGGGTGATCGTCGTGGGCCTCATCTCTCCGATGTTGAGAAGCTTGTAGATGGAGTACGACATCAGGTTGATACAGGCCCCAGTTGCACATAGTACTCTCTCGAACGTGTGTCCCCCAATCTCAACCAGAATAGAGAAGCATCCAGGATCGCTTCTCTTGATGGGCACCTGCTTTTGCAGTAGCAGGCTGCACTGCTCGTGGATCTTCACCGTCTCGTTCTCCATGAATTGCTTCTTCCCACTCATTAATTTCTGGAGGTACTTCATGTACCCCGGGATCTCCTTCAGTGCTTCGATCAATGGGATGTTGATGCTGACCTTCTTCAGATTCTTCACAAATCTGGAGAACTTCGAGTCCTCTTTCTGCTTTATGAACCGCTGTGGGAATGGCATAGGAGGGGGATAATCTTCAGACTGCTGCCTCGGATTTTTGTCGGGACTGGGCTTTGGCATCGATCGACGCGGGGTTGTGTCGATCGATGTGGCTCTATCTTTTGCGTCGATCAACGTGGGAGGTGCATCGATCGACGTAGCTCTATCTTTGGCATCGATCGATGCAGGAGGTGCGTCCTGCACAATTTTGCTCCTTTTTTGCCTCCAAAATCTTTCATAACCATCTCGGGACTCTTGTAGCTCGTCCCAGATCTTAGAGTAATGGCATTCACTGACTTTTCCTTTGTCGGGTTCACCTCTATTGTACTTGGAAACTGTTCCGGCTTATGCTGATTGCTGAGAGTAGTGGCGATTTGGCTCAGTTGGGTGTCCAACATCTGAAGATGTTTCATCATCAGCTGCATGTGGTTGGCCATCCCCTTCACCTCGGTTTCTACTTTTCGAAACCGATTGTCAGAGTTCTTGATGAATTTCTCGAGCATCTCCTTTAGCGCAGACGTCTTCCTTTCCACGGTCTCTCTTCCAGTACCTATATCAAAACCTGGTGGAGGGTGCTCTGCTGCAGAGGGGTTAGAATATGCAAAACCAGGGTGAGTTCTCCCATGGTTGTAATGATACCCCTGATTGCCTCCTCAGTAGTTATTCTGATAACCACCTCCAACATAGTTCACCTCTGCTCCAACAGCTCCAGATGAGCTGCTCGCCCCCCGATTGATGTAGTCAGCCTCCACGGGTACTATGGCCATGCTTGGCTCTGCTGCAGCGGTAGCTGTGGCTTTTGTTGCTTCCAATTTTGCAATGTCTTCCCGGAGCTTTTTCATTTCAGCAACCACGTCGAATTTTAGCTTTGTCTCAACTGCTTTGACTAGTAGCTGCCTCTCGGTCGGCCACTGAAGGCTATTCAGAGCCATATATGCCAGGAGTCTCATTCCCTCGGCTCCACTCTTCTTCATTAGGATTCCCTCTATAGATGCATCAACCAACTCCTTCATGTGTGGAGTCAGCCCTTTGTAGAAATGACAGACCTGCATCTCTAAGTCATTCCCATGCCCAGGACAGAGCCGCAAGAGCTCCTTGTACCTCTTCCAGGCCTCATGTAGCGATTCATCATACATCTGTTTAAAATGAGTGATAGCAGCTTTCCTCTTCAGTAGTAGGCTCGGCGGGAAGTAGTTGGTGAGGAATTCCGATCGAAGCTCCTCCCATGTTCCTATCAAACTCTTATCCAATCCAGCAAACCAAGACCGCACCTCATCTCTGAGTGAGGACGAGAACAACCTCATTCTGATTACATCCTGGGTTACTCCATTCTGCTTCACAGTGTCACACACCTCAATGAACTGGTTGAGGTGGGCATATGGATCTTATACAGCTCTCCCCGCAAACTGATTTTGCTGCACAATCTGAATAACGCATGTGCGCAGCTCAAAGTTGTTGGCATCGATGCCAACCCTGAATCCGGCCTCCGCTTGCTGTGGAAGAAATCAATCCAAGATGGACCTTTGCGGAACCACAATCTGCCTATTGTTCAACTCTGTCAGTCTTGCAGCTTGTTTGGCCTGAGTAGCCTGGGCTGCTTGTAGTTGTGCTCTTAGCTGCTGTACTTCATTCACAAATTGCCTCTGCTCCTCGGGAATCATGTTTTGTAGAGGTGCTTCAGGATTCTCTGCCATCTCTCGTTGTTTGTCTTTTCCTTTCTTTTTATTTTCCTGCAGGTTGCTTCAATTTCAGGGACACAAGCCTCGAGTGTTTTTCCTTTGGCTCGCGTGTTCATGCACCTGCACAGAAAATAGGTAGATATCAATCCAACGTCGATTGACGTGGATTCCACGCTGATCGATGCAAGAGAGTGGTCGGCGTTGATCGACGCAGCAAAAATGATCGACGTCGATCAACGCGAACGGGCGTCGATCTATGCGAGATGTAGACACGAAAACTCACGCACGCACACGTACAGAAAAATAAAGCTCAATCCAACAAATCCTAGAACGAACTAGTAACAAGATAAAATCTAACAATTCCCCGGCAACGGCGCCAATTTGATCACTGTAAAATCTATAGATTAATTATAGCAACAGTGGCAAAAAAAATTATAAAGAACCCTAAGGTTATCGAATCCTGGGGAATTGTATAACGAAACTATCCTATGTACTAATTATGATCCTATGATTCATTTTTTGAGGAAACAGAAAATCGGGGTTTTATTTGGAAGATAAAGATGACAATACCTGAAATTTAAAGAGGTTTTGAAATCAAATTTAAAGGAACACAGATTCTAGGGAAGAAATCTTATTATGGATAACTAGTAAGAACCAATAAATTTAACAGGTGGAATACTGAAATAATGCTATATTTCCTTGGTTGGGCAAATATAACCTAGATTACTAATTAGCTAGTGACTATCTCCGCTCGGTCTCAGAACACCAAATTAGTCAATCTGATAAGCAAATCAGTTCAATTCCTACAGTCTAATACATCTCATTGGACAATATAGAGTGTATCATGCATTCCTAATCCCACTATCAATATTCCCCTTTCGGTCCTTCTATCAATAGCTAGACATCTAAATTAATTGTCACCTTTCGTTCCTTGAATTAATCTAGAATTATAAAATAAACACAGGAATCATGAACCTATTAATTAATCCTAACATGCATCCATAATAATATCAAACCCTAGAACCCGCTAGGGTTTCTAGTCACTCATCGCAGGTAGAAATCCAAAAGAAAACATATTAAATTGCATGAACATAAAGAACTTACTAGAAAATAAAAGGGTTTCATGTTTCCCAACTCTCAAACTAAACTTACTAGAACGATTCACTGCTACTCTTGCACGTCACTGCTTTCGAAACGGTTTTTCAGTGAATTTGGCCTATAACCTGTAAAAACACACCAAAGCACGCATAATACCACCCAATATAGACTCATGCATAAATTATATATATATACTCAATAAAACTACATAAAATAGTAGAAAATAATATAGATAAGCGAGTAAAATAATGAGCTTATCACATACCCCTGAACCTTCGTTAGGGTTTGGACTCAATTAAGAATGAGATCTTGTATTTGCTGATGCCAGATAGACAAATAAATCTCAATGTGGTCCCATCAATACGCCACCCTTGTGTACCAGCATATCAAGTAACCAAAACAGATTACTTATTCCGACTATGCCGCAGCCATCCGGACAGACGTATCCTCAACGCTGTCTCGGATGTGATAATATTTATGTTTCACTAGGTCAAGTGATCATACTGTCTTTTGCGATCTACAACATGCCGTATGATCGTCCCTATTGGTGAGACAAGAGGATACCATTGTTATGTACATGCAAGTATGTTTAACAGATAGGAGAAAAGTCAATCATATACTCATTATAATAAATGCTTTCAGTATACAAAACCCAACAATCTCTTACTTATACTCAAAGAATCACTATAGCTATTATAGAGTATATAGTGCGTCTATCTAGCCTGACTATCTCGTTAACCACTGTCAGTGGTCGGCATCCACCTCAAACCTAACTCACGAATATGTCTTTCGTAAACCTTCTACGGAAAGCTCTTTGTAAATAGATCCGCTAGGTTGTCTCTAGTGTCAATCTTCTTGATCAGCACATCGCCCCTCGATATGATTTCTCGTATTATATGGTACTTCCTCTCTATGTGTTTGCTTGCCTTGTGAGTCCGCGGTTCCTTCGAGTTTGCCACTGCACCAGAGTTATCACAATAGATAGTGATGCTCTTCTTCAAGCTCGGGATCACACCCAACTCTAAAAGGTAATTCCGGAGCCATACCCCATCTTTTAAATCTTCGAAAGCGGCGACATATTCCACTTCCATGGTGGAGTCAGCAATGCATTTCTGCTTTGCGCTCCTCCAAGATATAGCCCCACCTCCCAAGGTAAACACATAACCTGAGGTCGATTTGTTCTCATCCTGGTCCCCTTGGAAATCCGAATCTGTATAACCCACAGTGCACAAATCCTCACTTTGATAAATTAGGCAGTAATTCCTAGTTCTCTTCAAATACTTGAGGATGTGCTTTACCGCAGTCCAGTGCGCCTGTCCAGGGTTAGACTAATATCTTGCTACCATGCCAACGGTATAACAGATGTCTGGCCTGGTACACAACATCGCATACATGAGGCTACCCACCTCAGAGGCGTATGGTACAAGCTCATCTCATCATTCTCCCGCTGTGTCTCAGGACACTGCCCACTAGAAAGATGAATGCCATGTCTGAAAGGTAGCAAGCCTTTCTTGGCGAGTTGCATGCTGAACCGGGCTATCACAGTATCCACATAGGATGCCTGGGATAAGCTTAACATCCTTCTTTTACGATCCTGTAAGACCTTAATCCCAAGGATGTACCTAGCTTCTCCCAAATCCTTTATTTGGAACTGTTCGGATAACCAACTCTTGATTTCCGACATCACTCCCTTGTTGTTTCCAAATAGGAGTATGTCGTCCACATACAGTGCAAGGAAAACCATGCTCCCACTGATACAAAATCAGTAAACACAACTTTCGTTCTCCAACTGTTAAAATCCATAGGATTTAATCACATCGTTGAAACGCAAGTTCCACGACCTCGAAGCTTGCTTAAGTCCATACAAGGACTTCTTGAGCTTCTAGATAAGATGTTCTTCGCCCTTGCATATGTAACCCTCGGGTTGCTGCATATAGATGTCCCTACCTTCTTCAAGGTAACCGTTTAGAAAAGCGGTTTTTACATCCATCTGCCAAATCTTGAGGTCCATATGCGCCGCTATGGCAAGGAGTATCTGGATGGACTTGAGCTTGGCTACGGGTGAAAAGGTTTCATCATAGTCAATGCCCTCTTTCTGACTATAACCCTTTGCCACCAGTCTGGGTTTAAAAGCCGTAATTTCACCATCCGCTCCTTTCTTTCTCTTGTATATCCACTTGCACCCTATGGCCTTAAAGCCGGATGGCAGCTCAGCTTTCTGGTATACATCCATAGCAGTTATTGATTCAATTTCAGAATTTGTGGCGACACGCCATTTGGCAATATCCTTGTCCTGCACTGCCTCTTCGTAAGTCAGTGGGTTAGAGTCCTCATGTTCGTCTTCCGGGATCAAGTCCGAAGACTCACTCACGAACATAAACCTTTCCGGTTGGAAAATGACTCTCCCACTACGATGAGGCATCAGTGCTGCATCAATAGTAGGTGCAGTAACTTGTGGTTCTGCACCTTGCACTGAAGAATGCGCCTGTGGTGCTGAACCTCTTACAGGTGCACCCACATTCGCACGTTCCCCTTCCCTAGGATTCGAATTTTCGTTTTCAATTTCTTGAAGAACGATATCACTCCTTGACTTGTGGTTACTCACATACTCGTCCTCTAAGAATCTAGCGTTGGTGCTAACAACGATTCTCTGACTCTCAGGACAGTAAAAGTAACCACCTTTTGTTTGCCTGGGATACCCTATAAACAACATTACTTTAGATATGCTTTCTAACTTATCATGTTCCTTCGTCAGCACGTGTGCCGAACAACCCCATACTCTAAACTCGCACAAACTAGGTTTATGACCAAGGAAGAGCTCAGCAGGTGTCTTAGGAACTGATCTAGAAGGCACCACATTCAATATGTAAGCCATTGTTTCCAATGCGTATCCCCAAAACAAAATGAGTAAGCTTGCATAACTCATCCTTTATCTTACCATCTCTAAAAGAGTTCTATTTCTTCTTTCGGCTACACCGTTTTGCTGGGGAGTTGATAAGTTAGGATTTTCACCAACTTATCTTATTGTTCTTTGACTGATTGTGTAGTGTTTAGATCGTTTTTGTATCATTTTCGTGCATGAATTGGATTTTGTACTTGGAATGTCGTGTTTGATGAATCATGCAGGTTTTTAGTTGAAAAACAGAGAAGGATTAGAGTTTCAGTTTCAGCACCCCGTCGATCGATGAAGATGCTCGTCGATCGACGAGGCAAAGGAAACCAAGCGCTCAACGAAGGGACAAAGGAGATCGAAGGAGGTCAAGGCCTCGTCGATCGCTGCTCATGCTCGTCGATCAACGAGGATGTTCAAAGTACAGCGATCGATGCCACACAGCCTTGATCAACGCGCATGCGGGAATCCTAGTCTGGATCTGATTTGGAGATTAACGCATATCTAACCCCAGATACTGCTAGATACATCTTCCACCTCTATAAATATTCATGTAAATTCGTTTTTAAAAAAGGAGGAGACCAGAGTTAGAGAGAGAAAAAGTTAGAGCAATTACAAGAATTTATTATTGAAGAGTTTTTAGAGTTTTATGTTTGAAGACAAGTTTTTACGAGAAGATTTCCGGATTCCTGTTTTTATGCGATTCAGGTTGTATTTTTCTTTGATGAATATTACCATGAATACGTGTAACTAAATCCCTTCTCAGATTCTAGGGTTTCGAACTATCAATGTATGCTTGTTGTGATTAATTGAATTATTTTCCCTTTCCCTTCGTAGTTTGTGAAATCTGTGCTTACTCATAATTCTGATTTGCTGATCACATCTTAGGATTATCTAGTTGATTACTTGAGACGTAACTGTGATAGTTTTCAATCGAAAGAGATTTTCACAATATAATTTGATTTCTTGTCGTAACTGAAGGAGATTAATTGTAGGAATAAATCTGTAGATCTTTGGAGTTAGTTAATTTATCTTAAGACCGAGCGGAGATAGGTAATTAATTAATCTACTTTACGAATTGTCCAACAAAGAAGTTCGTAATACTTTTCTGATGTTTCACTACGAAGAGGAATTAAAATTGGGAATTAATCAATTTATTCATACATGTCATACTTGATAGGTAGATATCCCTGGAATCTGTGCTTCTCTTATTTGACTTCAAAAGCTTTTTAACTTCCTGTTTAAATTTCATTAGCAACTATTGCGATTTTCAAAACAACAACAAAACCTTTTATTTGATTTTCCTAATCAGTATTTTCAAGAACGCCTGGCTTAGTACTTAAAGGTTATTCGTTACTTTTTTCCCAGTGGGATCGATAATTTTATTTGCCGCTATATTATTAGCTTTGCTAAGTCGTGGGTTAAAAATATACGCGATCAAATTTTGGCGCCGTTGCCGGGGAGAGAATAGAATTAATCTTACTATTAAGTCTGTGATTGAAATATTGCTTTAGGCTGTAATTTTCGTACTTTCTGAATTTTTCTCATATTTTTTGTATTTCCCGTCGATCGATGCTAGTTTTCGTCGATCGACGCAACCATTTTCTTTCCGTCGATCGACGCTTCTTCTTGTCGATCGAAGCTTTGCTCGTTTAAGAGGCTCAATTTTCTTAATTCGGTTCGTTTATTTTCAGTCTTACTTCACTACCTCGTTTGTTGTACAGGTAGTGCATGAGTACAAGAGCTAGAGGAAAGGACCCGTTGTATTATTACCCGGATATTGAAGCCACTTGCTGAAAGATCCGAAAGAATAAGCGTGCTCAGGAAGGCTCGAGTAATCAAACAATGGAAGATAACGTACCACTGCCTCCACCAGTGCTAACTGCGGAGGAGCAGGCTGTGCTTCTCCAAGAAGTTCAAGCTATGAGGGCGCAAATCCAACAGTACAATCTGGAAAGAGAACTCGAAAGGAACAATCCGAATGGAAGGGATCTTCGCCATAACCCATTGTTCGAGGACAAGCCCGACGATGAAGAGGAAGACAATCAAGATCCTCCAGAGGAGTCGGACGATGAGGAAAAAGAGGAAGCCATGCAGAACCGGTATAAACTTCGGTTCAAGGAGACTGACTTCAAGATTGGCATCAATGCCTACAATTTTGAACTGAAGACCGGATTGGTGCAGATGGTGCAACAAAATCAATTCGGAGGAAGACCTACTGAGGACCCTTATGCACACTTGGACAAGTTCATTATGCTCTGCAACACTGTCAAAATTGGAGGAGTCAGCAAGAGTGTCATCCGAATGCGTCTGTTCGCATTCTCTCTGAGGGATAAGGCACAATCATGGTTCACCGCACTGGACAAAGGAAGCATAGGCACGTGGACCGAACTGAGGAATGAGTTTCTAGGGAACTTTTTCCCTCCGAATGTTATCAGGAAAAAATGGAAAGAAATCATCAGGTTCGCTCAAAGGCCTGACGAGAGCTTCAGTGAAGCGTGGGAGAGATTCAAAGAACTGTTGAGAGCCTGTCCCGGACATGGTTTTCCGCCAGGAGAACAAGTTGAGGCGTTTTATGAAGGGCTCAATGACAAGACAGCCAAATTGGTGGACACCACTCTAGGAGACACAGTCATGACGAAAAGTGGAAAGAAAGCCATGGAGTTCTTCCAAAAGATGGCCAACAACACTCAAAGGTGGTCCTCAAGCCAAACTCGGCCTGCGAAAGCTATCGAGAAAGTAGTGAAAGAAGCGGTGGAAAAAGTTGCCGAGCAACCCGACTTGGCAGCCGAGCTGAAAAAGCTCAGGGAAGAGTTTGCTAATCTGAAGCAAGAGAAAACTGTTACTGCAGTTGAAGCAGTGCAGGGTCCAACCGAGGAAGACAATGCCGAGGTGAATTTCATTCAAAGGGGCGGTTATCAAAACAACTACCGAGGAGGATATCAGCAACACAATCAGCAGAATAACCAGCCCTACACCTTCAATCACGCAAGGAATCACCCTGGATTCTCCTATGCAAACCCTCAAGCTGCAGAGCAACCACCACCAGGATTCGCCGTACAAGACGGAGTAATAGTGGAGAAGAAGAAGCCAAATCTCGAGGAGATTTTGGCTAAATTCATGGAAGGCTCCACCGACACTATAGCCAAGCTGAAGCAGGAAATTTCGGGGGTGAACACAAAGGTTGATCAGGTGCAAAAACACGTGCAGATCATTGAAAATCAAGTCAGCCAGATCGCCGATGCCCTTGAAACCAAACACAAACCGGGACAACTTCCGAGCAACACTCAGGTCAACCCCAAGAATCAGAATCAGAGGAATCAAGTGAACGCTATCACTCTGAGAGGGGGCAAAACCTATGAAGGGCCCAAGCAAGCAGGGACAGACACCCGAGATGAAGGAGAAGCCGAGGAAGAAGGAGAAGTCGTCACAGGAGAAGCTCCATCGACCGACGAAGCATCTCCGTCGATCGATGAAGCACCAAAATAGCCGTTGACCAAGGCTGATGCTCGTCGATCGACGGCCGCCCCTGCTCTGCCAATGTACAAGCCGCCTCTGCCCTTTCCGCAGCGGCTTGCCAAAACCAAGATGAACGAAAGATATGCACGGTTTCTGAAGACAATGAAGAAGGTGCATATCAACATCCCATTGGTAGAAGCTCTTCAAGAAA
This sequence comes from Plectranthus barbatus, assembly GCA_026898455.1. Lineage (NCBI taxonomy): Eukaryota > Viridiplantae > Streptophyta > Magnoliopsida > Lamiales > Lamiaceae > Plectranthus > Plectranthus barbatus. The sequence continues at coordinate 21,894 of JAPKLW010000996.1, read as the reverse complement.
TGCCCGGGTACATCAAGTTTCTGAAAGACATGGTCTCTCAGAAAAGACCGTTCTTGGAGCACGAGACGGTCAACCTGTTCGAAGAGTGCAGTGCTATCATCCAAAAGAAGATGCCGATCAAAAGGGAAGACCCGGGTTCCTTCACAATCTCTTGTGTCATCGGAGGTGAGACCTTCGGAAAGGTTCTCTGTGATTCGGGGGCATCAATCAACTTGATGCCACTTTCAATCTTCAAACGGTTAAAGATCGGAAGCATCAAGCCCACGACAATCTCACTGCAGATGGCCGATCGATCAGTCACCTATCCGAAGGGCATCGTTGAAGATGTGTTGGTGAAGGTAAAGGACTTCATAATTCCCGCTGACTTTGTGGTGCTCGACATGGAGGAGGATCGAAACATTCCTCTAATCCTCGGAAGACCATTCCTGAAGACCGGAGGGGCATTGATCGACATTCGCGATGGCAAGCTCACGTTCCGAGTGAACAATGAGTCCGTCACATTCTCAATCTACAAGGCAATGCAGAAGCACAACGATGGAAGTTATGCAGAAGAATGCCACATGATCAGCTGCTTTAGCCCGATAATGTCTTCCCCCTTCACTTGTCTAAAAATGAGCCGGATCTCCTGGAAAACTGCTTGCAACACTCCCTTTCCTCGTCCACAAATCTGGACGAAGCAACTGAGGGGATCCTGAATCTGGTCATGGAGCTGGATGTGTTCGAGGAGGTTACTCGTGAGAAAGAACTTAAAAGAGAACCGCTGCCCAGCCACTACAGCCAATCCTCGTCGATCGACTACACTGCCTCGTCGATCAACGCTACAACAACATCCTCATCGATCGACGAAGCTGCTCCATCGATCGATGGCAACCTGGAGAAGCCGATTTCCAACTCAGAGCCGCCACTTCTGGAACTCAAGACACTCCCGACACACCTCAGGTACGCATTCCTTGGGTTAGATAGCACTTACCCTGTTATCGTTTTGCTTATCTTTCACAGGGAGAGCTAGACAAACTGCTGCGAGTTCTACGGACATACAAGTCCGCCAATGGATGGACCTTGGGAGACATCAAAGGGATCAGCCCTTCGCTGTGCATGCACAAGATCATCCTTGAAGAGGATGCCAAACCAAAGAGACAAGCACAACGACGTCTGAATCCTATCATGCAAGAGGCTGTAAAGAAGGAAGTTCTCAAACTCCTTGACCATGGCATGATCTACCCAATTTCCGACAGCAAGTGGGTAAGCCCTACACAAGTAGTAGCCAAGAAAGGAGGGATGCAAATTGTAAAGAATGATGATGGGGAAGAAGTAGCGCAAAGACCAATCACGGGATGGCGAGTCTGCATTGACTACCGGGCTTTGAATACCGCCACGTGCAAGGATCATTTTCCTCTTCCATTCATTGATCAAATGCTAGATAGATTGTCTGGTTACCCTTTTTACTGCTTTCTTGATGGTTACTCAGGGTACAATTAGATAGCTGTGGCACCTGAAGATCAACACAAGACGACATTCACCTGTCCATACGGAGTATTCGCCTACCGACGGATGCCCTTTGGATTATGCAATGCACCAGCCACCTTCCAGAGATGCATGACGGCAATCTTCCACGACTTGATCGAGGACATCATGGAGGTATTTATGGATGATTTCTCAGTTTTTGGTAGCTCATTCGATGTCTGTTTGCAGAATTTGGCTACGGTACTTGAGAGATGCACCGAGACAAACCTGTGCCTCAACTGGGAGAAATGCCATTTCATGGTTCGGGAAGGAATCGTGTTGGGACATCGAGTATCAGCCGAGGGACTGGAAGTGGATCAAGCCAAGGTGATAGCCATTGAGAAGATGCCACCACCAACAAATGTCAAAGTCGTCCGAAGTTTCCTAGGTCACGCAGGATTCTACAGGAGGTTCATCAAAGACTTCTCGAAGGTATCCCGGCCCTTGTGCAACCTGTTGGAGAAGGATGTGTCCTTCGTTTTTGATGAAGAATGTCTGAAGGCGTTTGAGAAGTTGAAAGAAGCACTGGTAACTGCACCAGTCCTCACCGCACCAGATTGGGAAGAGCCTTTCACATTGATGTGCGATGCCAGCGACTACGCTGTTGGAGCAGTTTTAGGCCAACTGAAAGGAAGACTCTTCCATGTGATTCAATACGCCAACAAGAGCATGAATCCGGCCCAATGCAACTACACCACAACGGAAAAAGAGATGCTCGCGGTCGTGTATGCATTCGACAAATTTCAGCCTTATCTGACAGGCTCAAAAACAATTGTCTACACCGACCATGCAGTAATCAGGTACCTGTTTGCAAAACAAGATGCCAAGCCCAGACTGATTCGATGGATACTGTTGTTGCAAGAGTTTGACTTGGAGATCAAGGACAGAGAAGGAAGTGAGAACGTCATCGCCGACCACTTGTCCAGACTCGACCCACCGGCCAAAGGAGATGATCAGCAATTGACAATCTGAGAGACATTCCCAAATGAACAAGTCTATGCCTTGAGGGACATGAAAGAGATGTATGAATCCAAAACCCCGTGGTACGTAGACTTTGCCAATTATCTGGTCGGCGGCATACTTCCTCCGGACTCCTCTCCATGTGCAAAGAAGAAGTTTTTGCACGACGTCAGATTCTACTATTGGGAGGATCCATACCTTTGGCGCAGATGTGCTGATGGCGTCATTCGCCGCTGTGTGCCCCAGTCCGAGTGGCACAAAATCTTCGAAGCTTGCCACTCATCTCCTACCGGTGGCCACCATTCAGCCAACCGGACTGCCTTCAAAATTCTTGCAAGCGGGTTCTATTGGCCTTCCATCTACGAAGTCTGTCGCGGATGGATAACAGGCTGTGATCGCTGCCAAAGGACCGGCAACATCTCGCGGAGGGATGAGATGCCACAGACTCCGGTGATTGAAGTTGAAATATTTGATGTCTGGGGGATCGACTTCATGGGACCCTTCCCACCATCGCAAGGATTCACATACATTCTATTGGCGGTGGACTACGTGTCACGTTGGGTCGAAGCCATTCCAACATCCACCAACGATCACAAAGTCGTCATCATGTTCCTGCAAAAGCTCATCACAAGATTCGGAACACCAAGAGCCCTGGTAAGTGATGGGGGATCACATTTCTGTAACAGATGGCTTTCTTCTCTTCTTGCTAGGTACTGAGTAAAGCACCGCGTTACTACCCCATATCACCCTCAAGGGAACGGGCTGACAGAACTATCCAACAGAGAAATCAAGCAGATTCTGGAGAAGACGGTAAAGCAAAGAAAGGATTGGGCGGCAGTCCTCGATGATGCACTTTGGGCATACCGCACCGCCTACAAAACACCGATTGGTACATCTCCATATCAGCTGATTTTCGGGAAATCATGCCATCTTCCCGTCGAGATGGAGTACAAAGCTTGGAGGGCAGTGAAGGAATTAAATTTAGATTGGAGGACAGCTGCAGAAGAACGTGCTATGGCACTGAACGAATTAGAAGACTTTCGGGACGAAGCCTATGAGAACAACGTCATTTATAAGAATCGAGCGAAGAGGTTCCACGACAAGAAGATCCGCTCGCATGTTTTCCATTCAGGTGACAAGGTTCTCCTTTTCAAATCCCATCTTCGATTCATGCTCGGAAAGCTGCAGTCAAAGTGGGCCGGGCAAGATGGAAAGAATTTCAAAGTGAACGGGCAAAACCTGAAACCATACTTCACCCCTCTTCAGATCGGAGCAGTGGAGAAGTATTACTTGAACCGCCCTTAAAAACTCAGGTATTATCGAGCTAGCGACAATAAACTAAGCACTGGTTGGGAGGTAACCCAACAGTTTCCTGCTTTATTTATTTCAGTATTTTTCAATTCAGTCAAGTCGAGTCAGTTGAGTTTCGTTTTTCTTTTTCGAATTGTTTCGGGTCCAGTCATCTGTCGACCACATCGATCGAGGTTCCCTGGCATCGATCGACGAGGAAATTTGGCCTCGTCGATCGACGAAGGTGCTCGTCGATCGACGAGAATGTTTCGCCTTCGTCGATCGACGAAGATGCCTCGTCGATCGACGCGAACATTGCTGAGTCGGACAGAGACGGGTTTAAAACCCACTTTCCCTCATTTTTTTCCTCACAAACACACTACGCACGCTGCTCTCACTCTCCCAAACACCACCTCAAATTTTTTCTCTCCAAATTCGTCAAAACCAACCTCGGTATGTATCCTAACACTCTCCTCTTCGATTATTTCACATGTTTTGAAGGATTTGAGCATGATTTTGATAAAAATTGAATTTGGAGCCCTTGTTTTCATTTTTGCAATTTTGTCGATTTCGTTGCTATTCATTGTGATTATTCGATATGGTTAGTTGTTTTTGTCGATATACTTACTTGTGATTGGTTTGCTGCTTGAATTTCATTGATTTCTGCAATACGAAAGTTTGGGGGATAATTCTAGTTGGGGGTGTTATTCTAGTTTTGTTATTTCTGGGCAAAATTTTGTCAAACATGGAGGTAATATGCTAGGATAGACTTTGAATTGCATGAATGGCGAATCAATTTTGCATGGGTAAATTTGTTTCTGTGGATGTTCGCACGATTGGATGCACTTACATTGGAAATTTTGTGAAGAATTGTGATGAACTTTGACAAATTTTTCCATTACCCTTGCAGTTTGACCATGGATTTTCGATCCACCTTCGCCAAGCAAGCTCATGAGAGGCGATACAAAAAATTCTCAGGAGATGAGTTCACTATCCGGCAGACACTTTACCCATGCCCGGAGACAATGCAAATGTTGGGAATCCGAGCAGATGTAGAGGCTCTCTTGCATAGAATTGATTGGAATGCTTGGATGACAGCCCGCTGGCCGACATACCCGTCGCTCGTCCTGGAGTTTTTTGCTTCACTCCGCGTGTTCGAGGTTCAGCCTGAATCAGAGCCGACCACAATTGGTTTCCAGCTTCTGAACCAGTACTACGAAATTCGAAGGGACGAGCTTGATGAAATCTGGGGAGTCCACGTTAGGGGGGTCGGTTTTCTTCCCCCACACTTCGACATCGCCCGTTTCTGGTCCCAGATTGCTTTTGATGCCAGAGAGGACCTGCGGGAGTTTGACTCGGGGACCTTGAAAGCGTCCTCCATCGACAACCCAGTCTTCAGATATCTTCAGAGATGCATGGGGGTGTCGATCACCGGCAGACATGAGAGCGGGAAAGTGAGAGTGGGGGAACTTTTTGCCCTCAATTGCATGTTGACAGGGGAGCAGTTTAGCTTCGCGGCGTTGGTCATGGACCAATGGCGGCATCAGATCAAGGCCACCAAAGGCAACATTTGGAGCGGGGGATTGATCACCCCGATTGCGGAGCATGTGGGGATCGATTTGACACAAATCGAGTCGCTTGAGGACGACAATAGAGGACTCGGCACTGGGACTCTGGTGAAGATGTTGATGCTTTCACCACGGGCATCAGGTTGGTCTTTGCGGATGTCCAATGGGGATAGATTTCCACTTCCACAGCGGGACCTCACTCACATCACCGATTATCACTTCCGTGATAATTGGTTGATGAGCACACCCGCCCACTTGAGGCTGATGGTCGGAGCACAAGGAGGCCCAAGTACCTCCAGACTTCGACACCGACCACTGACCCGGCCAGACCAGCGACCGCCGCAGACGCCCCCAGAAATGCCCGAGGAGGAGGAACCTCAGGATGACGAAGGAGGAGAGCACAACCCTGACCGGACCGACAGACGACCGCTACACCACTTCTAGGGAGAGTCTTCATCTTCCGGGGTGGATCTGGCGACAATCTACCAGTTTATGCAGCAGCAGGCTGATTTGCATGCAGCAGAGCACGCACGGTAGGCAAATTTTTGACAGAATGTGAACACGAGGTTGAATAACCTCGACGTTCAAATGCAGCGACTCCTCCTGAACACGCAGCCTGAGTCCATCTACCTACGCCAGCAAAGAGAGCGACAAGACCGCCGACGGCGACTGCCCGTGTGGCCATCTCCCGATGTCGAGATGGAGGATCCTCCGGAGGAGGAATGAGGTATCGTTTCCTTTTTCCTTATCTAACTTTCAAACTTTTCCACTCCTTCGAGTGAAACAAGTTTGGGGGGATGAGGATAGGAAAAGGGAAACGTTTGTTTGTTTTCATTTTCCTGTTTTTTTTACTTTTCGTTGTTTCGTTGTTTTTCTGTTTTTGTTTTCGATTTTTTTTTTCTGAACCATCACCATCCTTGTTCTTTTGCTTCAGTGTGAACAATTGCTCTCTGCAAGGCTTTTACTTAAAATTAGTATTTTTGAACTCTTGATTTGTGGTACTTGTTCTAAGTGAATAGTCTGAGCATTGTTAGGAGCTTTTGAACATAGGACAGTCGGAACTTTTTGATCATGATTGGTGTTATGACTGATTACTTGTCCTTACTTGAACTAGAATTATTGATTGATAATCGAGATATTTGCGGATTAAGAATGATAATCTATGTGATAAAGTAGCCAATGATAGGAGCTGTTTTGTTTGATATGTTGATCTTTGAAACTTAAATCTTTGCATGATAACTGTTCGAAATTGGATAATTATTGAGGAGCAACGAAAATTTCTACCTTGTGAGGAATTTGTGCCAATTTTTCGTTTGATGAGTGACAAAGTTGTTAGATTTATTTCCTAGAATTTGACAAATTTCTCTCTTGAGGTTGCATTAAGTGTGGTAATAGGGTGAAAATGATTTTAGGCATGTTCTTTCGTAGCCCATTTCCCATACACTAACCTTAAATCTTCATTTGTAGCCCCTTTGAGCCTTGAATGAATTTTTTTTCTTTGATTAGAAGGGTTGATGAATAAGATGATTGTGATTTATTGAATGGTGTGAATTGTGGGAATGTGATGTGAGGCCATGTGTGGAAAAAAAAAATCAAGAAGAGAGAAAAAGAAAATTTTTTAGGGGTTTCCATGGGAAAAGTTAGAAAAGAGAAAAATGAACATTGGTGAGAAAGAAAGAAAATGAGGGAAACTCGTTTATGTTGTTCATAAATAACTAAGAGCAAGTTCTTAGGAACCCCGAGAGAATGATAAAAAGAAAAAAAAAGAGAAAGATCAAGAATGTGCATAAATAGAAAAAATGATGTGGTTATGATATGCTTGGGTCTTTGGGTTTGATTAAAATATTTTGAGTCACTTAGCCAAAAATATCCTACCTATTAGGTGAGCCACATTACAACCAAATAAGACCTTTCTGATTCCCTGAAAAACCACACTAACAAGCAGTGGAGAGATGAGAAATTTGTAAAACCTATGGTGAAATAAGCTAAAACTTTGATTGTGTGAATTTCAAAATCCTTTTGCTTGATTGAGCGATGAGTGCAAACACTGCCCGGTGAGGTTTCTCCTCAATAGTTTACCAATAAGAATTTGTTTGGATTGCATGATTTTTGTGAATAAGTGAAACTTAGATTACAAAAGAGGCTTATGAGGCATTGCACACTTGTATCTGCATTTGTTTGGAGTTCTTTTCTGTGAATTGATCGAGGACGATCAATGGTTTAAGTTTGGGGGAGTTGATAAGTTAGGATTTTCACCAACTTATCTTATTGTTCTTTGACTGATTGTGTAGTGTTTAGATCGTTTTTTGTATCATTTTCGTGCATGAATTGGATTTTGTACTTGGAATGTCGTGTTTGATGAATCATGCAGGTTTTTAGTCGAAAAACAGAGAAGGATTAGAGTTTCAGTTTCAGCACCCCGTCGATCGATGAAGATGCTCGTCGATCGATGAGGCAAAGGAAACCAAGCGCTCAACAAAGGGACAAGGGAGATCGACGGAAGTCAAGGCCTCGTCAATCGCTGCTCATGCTCGTCGATCGACGAGGATGTTCAAAGTCCAGCGATCGACGCCACACAGCCTTGATCGACGCGCATGCGGGAATCCTAGTCTGGATCTGATTTGGAGATTAACGCATATCTAACCCCAGATACTGCTAGATACATCTTCCACCTCTATAAATATTCATGTAAATTCGTTTTTAAAAAAGGAGGAGACCAGAGTTAGAGAGAGAAAAAGTTAGAGCAATTACAAGAATTTATTATTGAAGAGTTTTTAGAGTTTTACGTTTGAAGACAAGTTTTTACGAGAAGATTTCTGGATTCCAGTTTTTATGCAATTCAGGTTGTATTTTTCTTTGATGAATATTACCATGAATATGTGTAACTAAATCCCTTCTCAGATTCTAGGGTTTCGAACTATCAATGTATGCTTGTTGTGATTAATTGAATTATTTTCCCTTTCCCTTCGTAGTTTGTGAAATCTGTGCTTACTCATAATTCTGATTTGCTGATCACATCTTAGGATTATCTAGTTGATTACTTGAGACGTAACTGTGATAGTTTTCAATCGAAAGAGATTTTCACAATATAATTTGATTTCTTGTCGTAACTGAAGGAGATTAATTGTAGGAATAAATCTGTAGATCTTTGGAGTTAGTTAATTTATCTTGAGACCGAGCGGAGATAGGTAATTAATTAATCTACTTTACGAATTGTCCAACAAAGAAGTTCGTAATACTTTTCTGATGTTTCACTACGAAGAGGAATTAAAATTGGGAATTAATCAATTTATCCATACATGTCATACTTGATAGGTAGATATCCCTGGAATCTGTGCTTCTCTTATTTGACTTCAAAAACTTTTTAATTTCCTGTTTAAATTTCATTAGCAACTATTGTGATTTTCAAAACAACAACAAAACCTTTTATTTGATTTTCCTAATCAGTATTTTCAAGAACGCCTGGCTTAGTACTTAAAGGTTATTCGTTACTTCTTTTCCTGTGGGATCGATAATTTTATTTGCCGCTATATTATTAGCTTTGCTAAGTCGTGGGTTAAAAATATACGCGATCAGGAGTACCCGGTGCAATCCACTGGGATGTAATCCCGTGATCTGACAAATACTGCAGGACTCGTTGCCGAGGTATTTGCCACCGCAGTCAGATCGCAGTGACTTGATAGTTTTCCCGACCTTCTTTTCTACCTCAGCCTTGAACTCTTTGAATTTCTCAAAGCATTCAGACTTGTAGCGAAGTAGGTAAACATATCCGTATCTTGAGTAGTCGTCAATGAAAGTGACGAAGTACTCATAACCTCCACGAGCCTGCGTGGACATGGGCCCACATAAGTCAGAATGGATCAATTCCAACACTTCCTCTACTCGAGACTGACTAGCCTTGAAAGGCCTAGAAGACATCTTGCCCTCGATGCAGGATTCACATACTTGATAAGGTAATGGCCGGACTAAGTCTAATGTACCGCCATCTGCAAGTCTTTGAATCCGCTTCAAGCTGATGTGACTGAGTCTCAAGTGCCAGAGATATGTAAGATCCTCATCAGAAGAAGTAAGTTTTCTCTCTCTAGGATTATCAATTACGGATGAGTTACATGCAATATTCAAGGACATATTTGACAAAAGTAGCATAAAGAGAATAAATCAACATCCCATAATAGAAAACATAGTTATTACCAATGATTGAAATCATAAATAACAGAATATCCATTGCAAAGTTGAAAGAAACATTTGTCCTGCCAAAAATACGACCCACAAAAGAAAACTCTCAAAATTTACTTAATCCATCAAAACATAAAGAAAAGAAAACTTCATGAGGCTCCATTAGAGAACGTTGCCATCCATGCAGCTTGGTATCTTCTTGCCATCATTCACCAGCCTTGTCGGCACGATCCCCTGCAAAGTACAACAACATGATCAACAAGTCAACGGTTACAGCTTTGGAAGAGCAATAACAAACTCTAATCATGCTTACAGTCATACATGCAGATGGCATACCTTGTCTAGCTTTGTTGGCCTGACAATCTTTCCTCCAATGTCCTTTCTTACCACACTTGAAGTACATGTCCCTGTCAGTCGCCACTTTAGGCTTCTTCACAGCCCCAACATCCTTCACAGGTGCCTTTTTAGCCCACTTCTTAATCCCCTTTTTCCTCTTCATACCTTTCGGTACAGCAGAGAGACTACCAGAAGTGGATAAGGCAACCTTCTGAGGGTTCATAACTGATTTCGCTGCCATCAAGTCATTGAGTAACTCGTTAAGGGTATACTCTTTCTTGTTCATGACAACATTCAGTCTGAAACTGTCAAAGGACTTGGGAAGAGAGTTTAGTATGATATCGACCTTAGCCTCAGTGTCGATACCTCCACCATGCACAGTTAGCTTATCCATGAGGTGAGTCATGGAAACTACGTGCTCTCTCACTGAGCTGCCATCAGTCATTTTTCTACTCACGATTTCCCTCATGAGATTAAATCTGACGGCTCTATCAGTTTCCCCATAGGTCGCCTCCAGACTCGTCATGATGTCATAGGCGTCCCTATGGTGTTGATGCTGCTGTTGTAAGACTTTTGACATAGTGTTCATCATGTAGCACTTGACTACATTGTTCGATTTCTCCCACTTGTTATAAAAGTCTATATCCATTTGACTGGATTCAGCAGTGGGCGCTACAGGACGAAGTACTTGCAGAACGAACATATATTCTTCTGCAATCAAGAAGTATTCAAGGTTGCGCTTCCATTCCAGGAAGTTTGGACCAGTTAGAGTATTTTGAGCAAGAATGTTGATGACATTAGACATAGACATATCTGAAAAAATACAGAATCTTAAATAAGATCATGCATGCAGAACTTCGAAAACAAATGCATTGAAAACCTCTTGATAAATCAAATAAAAATGTTTTCCACTAATAGCCCAAGAGTTCCCACCGCAAGCTACACTCGTAGACGTTTACGATGTCACTCTCAACCAGAACTGCGGGTTTTAAGGCCCAATTCTTTAATTTCATACCATGTCAGGAACCTTTAGACACTAGAAATAAATAATTAGTGATAAAACTTAGACCAAGCCATCTCTCAAGAACAGGAAAGCAGCAACTACATTATATTCTAAGATGCTCCTAAGCGATTAACCACAACTCTAACTCCAGCCAAAAGAGACAGTTTAGCATGGCACATAACCATACCGCACAGCCCTTAAAACCTTTATTATCTATAATTTAAATCAATCCTAGAATACTTATGAAAGAGATCTACGCAAGCTACACTCATAGACGTTTACGCAAAACCCTCCCACTATTCACATGATTTAAATTGTTTGTCTAGAAATCCCAACAACTGCAACCTATGAACCTCTAAGAATTAGCAAGCTACACTCGTAGACGTTTACTAAAGCGAGAGATGCACTTACAGCCTAGGACCACTATGTGGAGGTCTATTGATTTTAATTAAAAAATCCGCTTAGTATTTTGATTCAAAAGGTTTCTTAAATGCGCGCACAGATAATTTCATTGTTATTATATTTCCAAAAATTTTGCATTTAATTAAACAAGCCCAAAAATTTCCAAAATATAATCCAACAAGAAATTAATCACATAAGCATTATTGTAAAGCTGTAAATAATAAAAGCAGTAAATCATGCTTTCCCTATTGTCTACACATGCTTATTGCGCAATTAATAAATCACATATCATACGAGAACAATTAAGACAAACAAAAATTCCTCGTGGCCCCGCAAAAAAATAATAAAAGGAAATAAATCCTATCTATTACATAATTGGAAAATTAAATATTCTTGGATGACTCCAAATATTTTCCAAATCTTCTGGGCCTTGATATCCTCAACCATAAAATCTTTTGGCATCTAGGGTTTTGTGATTCGAAAATTGGCCCCATAACTCAACTGCAAACCCTAGGGTTTACATTGAATTGGGTCAACCGCCAAAACACAAACCACCGCCGCAGGGAAAGCAGCCGCCGATGACAGCCAACACCGCCGTCGCTGCCTGCGTGCCCGCTGCTGCACGCGCGCGCAGACAGGCTGCTGCACGTTGCCGCCTGCGCACAGGCCTAGCCTGCCGCCATGCACGCCATCGGCCGCTGCCGACTGATAACTACAAAATACAGTAGCAAATAATTTTTACACCCTAAGGTGGTCGATCCCAGAGGGACTATGCAACGAAAAATCCAAAATACTAGACACAATTCTTAGAACATAGAAGTTTGAGGATTTCAGAAAAGGGGTTTTGTTTTAGAAATGAAAGATGACAATTGCAAGAAATTAAATGGTTTTGAAAACAATTAAAGGAAAGCACAGATCCTAGGGCAGATATTCTAATCGTCAACATGCAATATCAATCAACTCAGCAATGGAGAAAACATAGATTTTTGTGGATTAAATTCCTTGGTTGGGCAATTAAATCCTAGATTATTAATTAGTGACTATCTCCTCTCGGTCTCAAGAACACCAAATTAATCAATCTCATAATTATCTAATTATTCCTATGTAGGTTTCTTCCTTTTGAAATAGAAAAAAAACACAATTAATTCTCTCTTCCTGTCAATAATTTTCATCTCTCGATCCATCAATTATTAAGTATAAACCTAGATCTCAATTCACTTCTCGGTCCTTCTTTTAATCTAGATTATAAAATTAAATCAGAGAATTAAACCATGCTTTCAGAGTTGATATCATTTAAACATACTTCAGAAAAAAAATCATAACCCTAGTACTTGTTTAGGGTTCTAGCCACAAATCATGACTAGAAAGAAAATAAACATTAAATTAATACCTCGCAAAAACAAGAGGAACCTTGAATACAAAACTCCAATGTCTACAAGCTCCAAAATATGCTAAAGGAATGATATTTCAAAGACATTTTCGTGCAGGTTGAGTTCATATATATAGAGGGAGGAAAAGTTCTAATTTGAGTATTGGGTTAAAATAGCAAAAATTGCCAAAATAGGCAAAAAAAAGCCTTCTCGGACATCTGTGTCGATCGACAGGAATCCTGTCGATCGACACAACCTTCCAGTCGAGATCCGGGCTGAATTTGTGTCAATTCTGCAACTTGGTCTTCTGTCTCGATCGACGGGGAAAACTTCGATCGACAAGAATGCAAGTGTCGATCCTCTTCTGCGCAGTCTCACGGTTTTTGTCATAACTTTTGCTCCCGAACTCCGATTGACCCGATTCCAGTTGCGTTGGAAAGCTAATTCAAAGATCTTGCTCTTTAATTGCTCCATTAGCTCGGATTCCACGTGTGGAAGAATTCGTGATTGTTCCTTTGAACATCATTTGCTTCTGGTACGGGTTTCCAATGAATTTGGCCTAAAACCTGCAAAAATAACCCATCAAAGGCATAACACCCTCCAAAATAGACTCATGCACAATAATAAGTAAAAATATCCAATAAAGCACTTGAAACAATGGAGAAAATTATAGATAAGTGAGTATAATTATGAGCTTATCAAACCCCCCAAACTTGAATATTAGATTGTCCGCAATCGAAGAAAAGAAGAAGAGAAATCTCAAGCAGTTGAAAGTGTATCCCTCACAAGATTCATCACAATCAAGGTTCATCAATCCACATCACACAAGCAATTGAAAGAGATAAGATATTCATAAACTTCGGAAGACTCACAGGACAGTGTATCGCTCAATCACTCAAGTGTTTAGGTTTCAAATGAAAGCACTCATGACATGTATGAAGAAATTTCTACCATAGGCTTGCAAAAGTTCTAAAATCTCCACTGCTTATTTGTGCACACAATTCAAGAATAAAAAAGGACTTTGATTAGGTTGTAATGTAGACTTTTGTGAAAGGTAGGGAAATATGGCCAAGTGACTAAACCAATTGAGTTCATGACTCTCAACAAATCTTACCACTATCTTTTCATCATCCACCAATCTCCTAAAAATTTCAACACAAATCAAGGCTCATTTTTTTTTCTAGTCCTTTTATGCTCTTAAAAATTTTATTTAATGATTTGAGCTTATAAGGACATAACTTCTCTTTTATTTTTAGAGCCCAACCTTCTTTTGCTCACCAATCTAAAATTTCCCCATCCACTTATAACAATTATCCTTATTTCACCCAAATCCTATAGACAGGATACAATTCCCATTTTTTTCATAGCACTATCTCATAGACAAAATAGAATTACAATGTTTTTCTTAACTCATAGACCAAGAAAGAAAAAGTAACAAGCTCAAATGGGCTAATCTAGGGATAAAATATAACAAGGGACAATGTTTAGGATAATTTGGCTAACAAAGATGGCCTAAGATCATTTTCTATCCTTGTGCACACTATGCAGTCTCAAAACAGAACAAAAGCAAGTTCTAGAGAAACGAAAACATACATGCGAATCTCTCATGAATAAATAAAGGCTCAAAAACTCACTTGGGTTAAAAAATTCTTCCTTAGTCAACTTCAATCCACTCAAACATTATGCAAGTGTAAGTTTCAATTAGGCCCTATCATGCGGTATTCTACATTCATAGGCAAATCAACCACAATCGAAATCAACTCAACTAATCAAAGATCGATTCCAAACATTGCATATAATGCTAGAGGGTTCAATTACTCAAAGATTTTCCTCACATACTATATATATATATATTTTTTTATTGGCAAAAATTAAACACACCAAATCAAATAAATGCAATAAAAACAAAGCAAGTAAAGGGATAGAGAGTTCGAATTTCTTGTCCACAAACAAAACTGATACCTGACTGTTGATCTCAGACATCAACTTTTTATCCACCGGAGAAATCAGCTCATCGCAACGGAGGTTTGGGGCTGCTAGCACTCTGTGTCGATCGACAGGGGGCCTGTCGATCAACACAGAGCCTTCTGTGATTGTCGATCTAAGAGTTCTCCATGCTGACCTCTATCTCGATTGACAGGGAGCTGTCGATCGAGACAGAGGAAAATCCTCCCTGTTCGAATTTTTTTTTCTTCTGAAAAGAAAACAAAGTAATTGCAAAACAGAAATTCAAAAATAAAGTTAAGCACACCAACGGAAATAAAAACAAAAATTGTAAAGAAACAACATAAATTCAAAAGAAAGCATATAAAAGTTTGGTTTACCTCCCAACAAGTGCTTTAGTTAACGTCGTAGCTCGACGATACCTTTTTTCAGAACCAGGGCAGGCTAGTTCGCACTCGCCTTCCATGATAATCCACCATATAAACCCACCGATCTTGGATGACAGCAGTGAGCACGGGAAGAAACGGTGTAATTGACAATTTTGCCAACTCGTTCCCTCGCTTCCATCTTTGAGCGGCTTGGTCTTCATTGAACTCCTCACTTGCATCTTCTTCTTCTTCCTCATCTGCTTCCTCTCGGGATGTGATTTTGAAGCATTCAGATTGTTGCCAACTTGTGTCGAGCTTGAATGTGATCCTTTCCTCATTTGCTCGAAGCGTGATCTCTCCACCACGACAATCAATCAGAGCAGCACTAGTGTCTAGGAATTCCCTTCCCCATATGAGGGGTGTGTTTCCATCTTCCTTCATGTCGAGGACCACAAAATCAGCAGGAAAGATAAGATGACCTACACGAATAAGTACATATTCAATTATACCTTTGGGGCAAGACACAGATCGGTCTGCCATCTGCAAGGTGATAGTGGTCGGCCTCAACTCTCCAGTCTTGAGGCGCTGGAAGATAGAGAAGGGCATCAGGTTGATGCTGGCACCAGTGTCGCACAACACCTTCTCGAACTTGAACCCCCCAATCTCAACTGGGATGGTGAAACAGCCTGGATCACTTCTCTTGACTGGAAGTTTCTTCTGTAGGACCATGCTGCACTGCTCATGAAGCTTCACAGTTGCATTCTCCACGAAGTGTTTCTTCTCGCTCATCAGCTTCCGGAGATATTTCATGTAACCTGGAATTTCAGAAAGAGCTTCAATTAGTGGAAGATTAATACTTACCTTCTTAAAGTTCTCGACAAAGCGTGAGAACTTGGAATCCTCATTTTGCTTGGCGAATCTCTGAGAAAACGGCATCGGAGGTGTCTTGGATGCCTTGGAAGTGGAAGAATGCTGCTGGGAATGTTGCTGTGTTGACTGGCCTTGTTTTTGGACTGCCTGTCGATCGACAGGGGGTGTGTCTATCGACACACCTTCTACAGTTCTATCGATCTCCTCCTCTGAATCTGTGTCGACTCCCTCTTCTCAGCCTCTGTGTCGATTGAAAAGAATCCTGTCGATCAAAATAGAGGCCGGATCTGCTGGGTCTGCTTCTTTTTCCCCCCCAAAACTTGCTTTGGGGCATGCTCGGACCTGTATAGCTTTTTCCGGACCTCAGCTTCACAGCTTTGCACTCTTTCTGTTTCTTGGGATTTGCCTCGGTGGTGTTGTACAACTTTCCTGGAGTGTGTTGCATCCCGATAGTGGTAGCAATTTGGCTCACTTAAGTCTCAATAATCTTCACGTGCTTTCCAAGCAGATCCACCTTGGTATTCAATCCTGCCACTTCTTTCTCCACTTTCCCCACTCTGTGATCTGAAGCTTTGATGAAATTCTTGAGAACCTCTTCAAGGCTCTCCTTCTTTTTCTCCACAATTTCGTCATTCTGCACATCAAAATTAGGAGGGAGCTGCGTCGGACTGAGAGTAGGAGAAGCCGGGGTGAGGTTTAGGATGGTAGTGTTGGTATCCCCCTTGCCGGTACTGATTCTGGTAGCCACCACGATTCATGTAGTTCACGTCGGCGATAGGGTCAACCTGTGCAACAGAAACAGAAGCATAAGTAGTTAGTTTTACAACTTCCCCCTTTAGCTTCTCAACCTCTTTCTTCAATGAATCATCCTCCCTTGCCTCAACAGCTCGGATCTGTGGCGTCCGTGGATTCCCCCATTGTTGATCTTGCAGGGCCATCTTTTTTAACAGCTTCAGGGCCTTTTCTGGTGACTTGCTCATCAATGATCCACCAGCTGCATAGTCCATGGACTTTTGGCTTTCCTCAGTCAACCCTCTGTAGAAGATATGAGCCTGCTCCTCAGTGTCAACTCCGTGGCCTGGGCAGCTCCTCAACAACTCATTCCACCTGTTCCAAACATCGAACAACGATTCATCCATTCGCTGGTGGAACTGCAAGATCTCTAGTTTTTTGCGAATGATAACTAAAGGCGAGAAGAATGCGCCGAGGAACTCTGTTCGAAGATCAGCCCATGTCCAAATGTTGGTGCAGTCCGAAGCCGTGAACCAAGTCCGCGCCTGATCCCTGAGTGAAAAGGGGAAAAGGCGAAGACGGATCACGTCCTGCGTCACTCCATTTTTCTTGATAGTTTCACACACCTCCACGAACATCCTGAGGTAAGTGTACGGATCCTCCACTGCTCAGCCCCCAAACTGGTTCTACTGAACCATCTGAATTAACCCAGTCTTGAGTTCAAAGTTGTTGGCGGTGATGCCAATAGCGAATCCCTCATTCCCGGGCTGTGGTCTGTACTTCTTGGCCATTGCATTCGGATCCTCATCATCGGAGTCGCCTGGGCGGCGCCTTTCTCTCTCTCTTTCTCTTTCTCTTCTTTCGGCCTCGCGCCTGTCAGCTTTCCTTTATGCCATGAGCTGCTTGATGATGTCCTTCATCTGAGTGACTTCTTGGACAAGTAAGGTGGCATTCTCTTGAGTGATAAGCTGCGTGTCGGGATCCTTTAAGGGTGGCATCTCATCCATAACGGTGTCAATGGTTTGTTTAGCTTTTCCCTTCCTTTTTCTGAAGTGGCCTCAATTTCTGGGTCAAAAATCTCGAGCGGCTTGCCCTGGGCCCTTGTGTTCATAAACCTACGACAAAAATAAAGAAAAACAGGAAATCAGACACTGTGTCGATCGACACGGGTGTTTTCTGCGCCTGTTTTGGTCGACAAAGATTCTGTCGGTCGAGACAGAGGCCGAAAACCAGTAAAATTGAACATAAACAAACACGAAAATAAACACCAAAAACAAAAATTGACAAATACGAAATTAAAAATAGAAAATAACAATAAAATTAAATTTACAACCTCAATTCATCAGATCTAAAAATAAACTAATATCTAGATTAATCTGACAATTCCCCGGCAACGGCGCCAATTTGATAACTGCAAAATACAGTAGCAAATAATTTTTACACCCTAAGGTGGTCGATCCCACAGGGACTGTGCAACGAAAAATCCAAAGTACTAGCCACGATTCTTAGAACATAGAAGTTTGAGGATTTCACAAAAGGGGTTTTGTTGTAGAAATGAAAGATGACAATTGCAAGAAATTAAAGGGTTTTGAAAACAATTAAAGGAAAGCACAGATCCTAGGGCAGATATTCTAATCGTCAACATGCAATATCAATCAACTCAGCAATAGGAAAAACATAGATTTTTGTCGATTAAATTCCTTGGTTGGGCAATTAAATCCTAGATTATTAGTTAGTGACTATCTTCTTTCGGTCTCAAGAACACCAAATTAATCAATCTCATAATTATCTAATTATTCCTATGTAGGTTTCTTCCTTTTGAGACAGAAAACAAACACAATTAATTCTCTCTTCCTGTCAATAATTTTCATCTCTTGAACCATCAATTATTAACTATAAACCTAGATCTCAATTCACCTCTCTGTCCTTCTTTTAATCTAGATTATAAAATTAAATCAGAAAAATAAACCATGTTTTCAGAGTTGATATCAATTAAAGATGCTTCAGAAAAGAAATCATAACCCTAGAACCTGTTTAGGGTTCTAGCCACAAATCATGACTAGAAAGTAAATAAACATTAAATTAATACCTCGCAAAAACAAGAGGAACCTGGAATACAAAACTCCAATGTCTACAAGCTCCAAAATATGCTAAAGGAATGATATTTCAGAGACATTTTCGTGCAGGTTGAGTTCATATATATAGAGGGAGGAAAAGATCTAATTTGAGTATTGGGTTAAAATAGCAAAAACTGCCAAAACAGGCCGAAAATAGCCTTCTCGGACATCTGTGTCGATCGACAGGAATCCTGTCGATCGACACAACCTTCCAGTTGAGATTCGGGCTGAATTTGTGTCAATTCTACAACTTGGTCCTCTGTCTCGATCGACGGGGAAAATTTCGATCGATAGGAATGCACGTGTCGATCCCCTTCTGCGCAGTATCACGGTTTTGGCCATAACTTTTGCTCCCGAACTCCGATTGACCCGAATCCAGTTGCGTTGGAAAGCTAATTCAAAGATATTTCTATTTTCATGCTCAATTAGCTCGTATTCCACATGTGGAAGAATTCGTCACTGTTCCTTTGAACATCATCTGCTTTCGGTACGGGTTTCGAATGAATTTGGCCTAAAACCTGCAAAAATCACCCATCAAAGGCATAACACCCTCCAAAATAGACTCATGCACAATAATAAGTAAAAACATCCAATAAAGCACTTGAAACAATGGAGAAAAATATAGATAAGTGAGTATAATTATGAGTTTATCACCGTCGTCCCGCTGCGACCGCACGCGCGCAGACGCCTACCGTGCCGTGCGCGTCACCCTCGTTCTGCCGGTCTTCATCTTATTCTTCGTCCCGTTCAATTTACAGATTTGAAAATAAAATTACATAGTCTAAACTATTACAATTTACCTATCAAATCCAATCACGGATTTTCTCATGATTTTACAAAAACAGATCTAATCCAAACACGGATAAACCACCGCGAATTAAATCAAAACGGGTTGCCACGAGGAACAAAAACCATCCCCGATAATAAATTCAAACATGCATAATGAATATATTGTATTCAACAGAGCCATGAATCAGGAACCTCGCTCTGATACCAATTGTAGGGATTTTCCGTGAACCGAATCACCAAATCCATATGAACAGGACCATTCATGGATGTTGAACACAATAACCAATTCACAAACCCTAGCATGCTCCTATGAATTTAATGCGTGAATAAGAGGAATTTACCATTATTCCGTAGAGTCTGATCCGATCTTTCGCGTTTGAATATCCAACTTTGATTCAACCACGTGATTCAATTAAATCTACGGAAACAGAAATTAAAAATCTAATTTCTAGATTTAATCGAAAACAAAGAAAAATAGAAAAGAAAGAATTATGTTCTCCAGATCAGATCTTCAGATATGTATCTCAATGCTGCTCAGATCTGCTACTGGTGAGGATTCCACATATCTGTGATGTGTAGGCCAGAATCGAAATTCTCCTCCCTCTACACACAGTGTGCGTCGCCCCCTCTCTCTCTGCCCTAGGGTTTCAACTGATTTAAATTATCACTCAAGTGGCTAGGGTTTCTGAGAGAGAGATGTCTATTTATAGACCTAGGATTTTAACCATAATGGGCTATTGGGCTCCTTTCAGCATTTATAATTGGCCAGACCTGGGACCTAATGCAAATAATAAAGTGGGCCTATGAATTAATTAATTCTCATGTCCACAACCCAGGACATAATTAATTAATTAATATTAATTTTTTTCACCACAGAATTAATACTGACCTACCCATTTATTACCACGTTGTGAGAACGGGGTGCATTCGCTTGAGAATCCCTATATTTAAGGTTATCGGACATTCATTAATTAATCGGAGATTCTGACAAGCTCTATCTACAATTAATTAATATCTTATTTTCCTAAGTAGTACCACCCAAACCTTATCACTCGTGCCTGAACTTAATCAGCCTACAGAACTTTGGCACGATTAACATTATTGAGCTCCTCAGGGAATGTCCCCATCCTATCACTCGGATATGGTTACCTAATCCCAGTCTCAGGCTGTACTACACGAATTGCTGCTACCCAAAATACGGATATACGAGCACATTACTCAGGCTCTCCACCATGGAAAATCAAAGCAACAGTCAACCCGTGCACACCCCTGAACCTTCGTTAGGGTTTGGACTCAATCAAGAACGAGATCTTGTATTTGCTGATGTCATACAGAGAAATACTCCCTCTGTCCCGCCAGATTAGTCCATATTTCCATTTTGGTCTGTCCCACCAGATTAGTCCACTTTCCTAAAATGGAAAAAAATCTCCTTACATCAATAAAATATTAATTCCACTACACTCACAAACATTGGTTTCTGTGCCGAAAGCAAACTGGACTAATCTAATGGGACGGAGGGAGTACATCTCAATTTGGTCCTATCAATACGCCACCTTTGTGTACCAGCATATCAAGTAACCAAGACATATTACTTATTTCGACTATACCGCAGCCATCCGGACAGACGTATCCTCAATGTTGTCTCGGTTGTGATAATGTTTATGTCTCACTAGGTCAAGTGATCATACTGTCTTCTGCGATCTACAACATGCCGTATGATCGTCCCTATCGGTGAGATAAGAGGATACCATTGTTACGTACATGCAAGTTTGTTTAACAGATAGGAGAAAAGTCAATCGTATACTCATTATAATAAATGCTTTCAGTATACAATACCCAACAGTTGAAACCAGAGATACGAAATACAATATCCTGGATTCACATCAATGTTGTTCAAATCATCGTTAAGTTAACAATACCAGCATGAGTGGATACGCCAATCAATATTGCTATATGCGATAAGCGTGTTGCGGAATGCCGAAGTTGGACTATTGGGAACAATCTCAGGAAACCTATATGCCAAGAAAATCTTCGACATCCAAAAAATGCAAGACCAAATAAGATTTGGGGAAGCAGTTCTGAGTTTCCGATGGGGAAATAACCTTGAAGAACAAGAAGTCCAAATCCTCTAGGCAGCCTTAATATCACGTCAAGATATTGAGGAAGAAGTACAAGTATCCCTAACTGATGTCAAGAGGAAGATAACAAGATGCTACAATGAATCCTCTAGCATGGTGGGATAGAAACCAACTAAAAACAACTCTGTAGGTTAAGGCCGGGAAGGAGTTTGAATTTGTAAGATAAAAGCCTATCTTGATGAATATCAACGATAAAAAAGATATGCGAGCTATCATCAAAGAGTATCTTGATCTCAAGCTAGTCAAACCAAGGAACTCCCCATATAGTAGCCCAGGATTCTTGGTAGGAAATCATGGAGAGATCAAAAGAGGTAAGCCCATGTTAGTC
>JAPKLW010000995.1:269399-289018 GCA_026898455.1 Plectranthus barbatus | reverse complement strand
ATCAACAACCACCATCACAACGCCGCAAACGTCGTCTGATCATTCATTCATTCATGATCGATACATATGTTTGTCTATTTGATCCTTCTTTCTTTTTCATTATTCTTTTTCCTTTTTAGGACAAACGATTTAGTCAGATTAATTTTGTTTTCTCTTTGTCAATATTATTGGAATATTTCATTTTGTATTTTCTACTTAATATGTCTCATACGTACTTTCATTGTTTTTCCCTATATATCGTTAAGGATTTTTTGAAATTGACAAGAAAAATGACCATAGATAATTAATCAAAATGTAATATGTAAAATATAACAAGGATTCAAAACAAAACTAACTCAAGATTTGACAGAATCCAAATCCTTGATTTGTTGCATTAAGTTAGGCCAGATTCATGATGAGTAGATTCATCTCCTACAAGCTTCCGATTGATCCGATTTCGAGCAATGGAAACCTGCACCAGAAAGAAGACGATGAATTACTAGAAACACTACCAAAAGATAGGATACAAATCTTTTCATGTATGTATACCTGTTTATCCCAATCCGTTAAACAAGTCATGATTACAAGTGTCAACGTCTGGACGCCTGTCCCAATTATCATCCCTATCCATACACCCTATCAAACACAATATTAGTCGTAAAACAAATTTAATTCGAGAATTGGTTACATTAGTTACTTCAGGTGATTTTTGAATCCAAAGAAAAACTCACCTGAACTTGTAGATTGAAGACATAACCAAGAAGGACTCCCAAAGGTATTCCAACCAAGTAATACGAACCAAGGTTCACATACGCCACAATCCCTTGCAGCCCGGCTCCATTGGCAACGCCTGTATGCAAAGGACAACTCAGTTTTTAGACAGCATTTTCACGAGTAGCAGATGGTGAAGGCTCACCCGAAAGAACCGGCTGAACGCTGTTTAGAAGCAGAGTGCAGGCGAGAAGAGGTGAGAGGGTAGCAACAGATTCAGCCACAGCAACACTTTGGGTGAACAAGTAGGCTACATTGTCCCTAAACAGCAGGAAAACCACAAACAGGACTAATCCTATGGAGAGTGATGTGAGAATTGTCACCACAATTGAGAATTTTGCTGCTCTTGCATCCCCCCTCCCCAGCTCGTTTGAGACACGAACACTGCATCGAGTGAAGAAGAAGGGACTCATGGTAGGATAATAGCCCTATGATAAGAGGTTACAGAATTAGTATACCTTACTGCAGCCATGAACCCAAAGGACACCATCAAAGCCCATCCACTGATGTTAAGGCTGCAAGAACCACAGATATATGGAGAGACTGGTTTGAGAAATTGAGAAAGAGAGACGAAGAGAGCATACCAGATAGAGAGAGCATCGATTGTCACCTCTGCATTTTCCATGTTTCCAGTCAGGAGAATCAGTATCGTGTTGTAGCAGAATTCAAGGCTGTATGAAACTAAATAAATCAAGAAAAACAATGCCAAGTATATTACGAAATGCCAGCAAAATATGGTTTGAGTAAGCCTAACCAAATCATTACACCAGATGATATTGAAAGTTTGATGGTCAGCCCAAGATCCTTGAATGCTGAGGCTGTAAAGCCTTTCCATGTCTCTCGACAACCTCCACATATCACGTATACGATTTGGCCTATATTCGGAATCACATATGCCAAAACAGTAGATACCATAACACCAAATACACCCAACTTCAATTTCACAGATAGAAGCCATGAGAGAAAGATGTGTGCTAACAAGGAGAGAACTGCAAAAAACGAAAGAATGAAGTTCTTGCTCTGTGATTGCAGGAACGAGTTGCAGCTATACAATATAGCATACAAGAATGTGACAGCAATGAACCAGATAGCAAATTTCCCAGCAATATCTGCAATTTTATGATCCTGGCCTAAAGCTTTCAGCAGAGGAGCCGCAAATATAAACAAGGGCGTTAACAGGGCCGAGACCACGAGCAAAATGATGCAAGACTGCTGAAGATATATCCCGAGCTTGTGATATTGCTTGGAACCAAATGCTTGCCCATGCAGTGTCCCAACCCCATTAACCATACCAAACTGCACAACCAAGGTGTATAAGCAAAACAAAAAAAATGACTAATTTTATTGCTGAATTATTATAAAGATTTTAGTTATATGGTGAACCTGTACGCCGAGGACAGCTCTGAAGATGACGGTGAAGACGAGAGCATATGCAGCAAGCTCTGTGGAGCTGATGTTGCCAATGAAAGCCTGGCTGATGACATGTATTCCAAAGGTGGAAAATGGTATTAATATTGCAGGGCCAGCAACAATCCACATTTTCTTGTTCTCATTCCATATCTTGTTCTTCAGAGACGACTTGTCTTGAGGTAGATCCAGCAGATTTTCATTCATGTCACCTTCCATTTGATACAGATCAGATCAAACTCTCAGACTTCAATTCCTCCTCTGCGAAAAATAGGTGCTTTTTTATGTACCTTTTTAAAGACACATGGAAGTAGGTTGACAGTAAAGCTCGTTTCATTTTTTCGACATTGATGGAATCATATATGCAAGTTTTTATAAATTTGATCAAACAAACAAAAACAAGGGAGGGAGAAGAAAACAGTTTCTTGGAATATAGTTTGCATGACCTCCTCCAATTTTCATCAAGTGACAAACAGAAATAAATTCGCAGAAGCAGTAGTTAATGCTATTCCATAAATTAAGGATGTACCTGTATTCGCTTCTTCTTCTTCTACTTTATTCTATTCTCCAATTACTATTGTGTTTGATTGCAACTTCAATTGATATTGTGAAAGGAAAAAAAAAGTAAGAAAGAGGGCATTGTTTGTGACAAATCCAATTTTTTATTTTGTACTTGCATGATAATCAATCCAAACGTGTATCATCAATCCATTGTTGGGTCCCTCGATAACTATCACTCATTGTTCTTTTATGTTATCTTTTCGAGAAAAACATACACACACTTTCTATGTTATAATAATTGAGAATGCGGTTCATGACTAGTCATATTTTCAACCGAATATGATGTGCCATTGCTCTCAATTATTGTCATTGTTAATAGAAACAATATTCCTTTTATTGCTTTAAACTCAATAATGAGGTTGAACAACTGATCTCCTATATTAATTATATCTTACACCGTGAATTAACTATGAACAATATTTCTCTATCACTAAATTTTATCTTAGTGTTTAATTTAGCCAGTTAAAAATGTCTCGACAATGAAAATATTCCATTATTTCTTCATTACTGAATTTATACCCTAATTTTTAATTTTGTCAATTAAAAAATGACCTGCATCCTAACGTTAATAAAATTATGATGAATCACCCTTTAAGAAATAGAAATGTCATACAAGAGTCACAATTAACGGATGACTCATCCATTAACATCATCATGGCAGGATGTTTTTGATTGAGAGAAGCAAATATTAAATATAATTCGTTGACCAATAAATATTGGTATATATTTTATAACGAAGTGTATTAAAAAATTGACTTATTTTATTGCTGAATTATACAAAAGATTTTAGTTTTGTGGTGAACCTGTAGGCCGAGGACAGCTCTGAAGATGACGGTGGAGCTCTAGCCGGAATTTTTTTTATATATATAATATTGTGATCGGACATACGGAGAAAAATGGATTGAAAATAAGAAAAAAAAAAATAATACAAAGGGGTTGAAATTAAGTGGAGGCAAAAAAAAAAATCAGCTCTCCTCACACAAATTTTCTGGTTCCGCCACTAAAACAAGAGCCTACGCAGCAAGCTCTGTGGAGACAATCCACATTTTCTTGTTCTCATTCCATATCTTGTTCTTTAATTAGAGACTACTCGTCTTGAGGTAGATCCAACAGATTTTCATTCATGTCACCATCCATTTGATACAGATCAAACTCTGGGACTTCCTCCTCTGCAAAAAATAGTGCTTTTTTATGTACCCTATCCCTATGGAAGTTGGTTGACAGTAAAACTTGTTTCATTGATGGAATCATATGTGCAAGTTTTCCTAAACTTGATCAAATCAAACAAACAAAAACTACCGAGAAAGGGAGGGAGGAGAAAACAGTTCCTTGGAATAATGGAATATAGTTTGCATGACCTCCTCCAATTTTCATCAAGTGGCAAACAGAAATAAATTCAGACCAGAAGCAGTAGTTAATGCTATTCCATAAATTAAGGATGAAAAGGCAGGAAAGAGGTGATTGTTTGTGACAAATCCAATTTTTTATTTTGTACTTTCATGATAATTTATATAAACGTGTATCATCAATCCATTTTGGGTCCCCCGATAACTGTCAGGCATTGTTTTTTTCTTTTCTTTTTTCGAGAAAAAACATCCATACGCTTTGTATGTTATAAATAATTGTGAATGCGATTCGTGATTAGTCAAATTTTCAACAGTGTTTCCTGGGCCATGGCTCTCAATCACTGGGAAGGTCACGCCTAAACCGTTTAGGCGGGTTTTATCAATTAATTCAAGTCAAATTCATCTAATATACTTTAATTGGAAATTAATAAATCCTATTTGGAATGTGTGAACCCATTTGAATATGAATAAAACTTACCTAAACTTTTTTTGGGTATGGATAAAACTCGTCTAAACGATTTAAACGTGTCTAACGCAAGTTTTTGCCCAATCATTATCGTAGTTAATAGAAACAAAATTCCTTTTATTGCTTTAAACTCAATAGTGAGGTTGAACAACTGATCTCTATTTATCTACTAAATATACTAAATGAAAGCAGGCTATCTACCGTAGCACAATACAAATTCCCACCCAATTCCATTTACATTCATCATCATTTCATTTCATATTAATTTCACATTCATTTCAAGTAAATTTTTGATGAAAAAATAATATTTAAATTAATTATCAAATAATAGGCGTGTGTCAGTCAAATATTCCACATAAATGGACGATTTTGAGATTTGAAATACTGCCGCATGTTGCGTGCTGAAACATTGAAAGTTTAAAATTTGAAATCTATGTATAAATACCAAGTGCTTCAAGAACCTGCTGCCTTGATCTTCTCTGAATTGGTCTGGAATCAGCATAGAAGAAGAAAAAGAAGGTCTTGCACCATGAAGAACAACAACCACACTCTCAACAGTCACACTCATGAGTCCTGCAATGGCAACCACGGTCTGCACAAAGTAAGGGCAAGAGAAACTCCACCCAAATCATCTTTACATATTATTTTCATTGTGAATCACCAAACATTCAACATTCGCAATCTTAGTCACGCCATAGCTTCACTAACTACAATCAAAAGTACTAAAAGTAAAGTGAAGTGGAGTGGAGCATATATTCACAACTTTAGCTATTTACTGCCAACCAAAAAAGTGATGGAAACTAAGAAAATTAAAATAAATCTAGAATGATTAACCCGAACAAAAAATAAATGGTGATAAAACTTAAAACTCATATGGATTAGTTAAATGTATATCAATGGTGTGAAAGGTTTTATTAAAAACCAACACTCACCTAAATCAGTCAAACCAAAACTCTCTCATCCAACCACTGATTAAAACTTGGAAAAAAAAACCTAATTAATAATCATAGAAGACAAAATTCTGCAGCCATTTGTTTTTGAAGTTGCCATATCGAAGATTTCAAAAATATAAATTAGGTGAGAACTAAGATAAATAATTGTGATGAGTAGAGTGTTGTCGGTGATGAGAAATGGAGAACAGAGTTACAGAGGGAGAGAAGGTAAAATGAGTTGGAAGGTGAATAAAGAATGTTAGTATGTTGGGAGGGGTGTTGGAACTTGGAATTGGAAAAATAAGAGATAACGTTTATGTTTAGAAAAAATGGATGTCATACCCTATTACATGTGTCACCACTCACCACTAGCTCCTCATGCAAAACTTAAAATAATTTTTTTTCTATTATTTTATACACATTTGTAAGCCTTAGTCTCACAATTTATTTGAGTTTCCCATTATTTAATTTTTATATTATTTTCGTATTAAAATACACTGTTTAAATGATTAAATAATGCTATATAACTAAAATAATGACTGTTTTGTACTATATTAACAGTTGCCTATTTTTTCAAAAATAATATAGTATATATATACATTTGTATTTTTTATATTTTTAGACATGGGTTATTATTGGATAAATGATCTCTATTTGCGAATTAAAATGTAATTTGATTAACATTAAGAATTAATTCGTAAAACTGAACAAATGTTGAGAACTAAAATCAATTTTGTAGATGTTAGATTTTTTTTATGTGAACCATGATGGAGTATAGTTTTTAATATTCAAATACATTATACATAAATATTTCATACTAAAAACAATAATAATGAAAATTAATCTTTCTATTATTGGTGTTAAAGGGTAGGACGGAGGTTGGAGTCCCGCTGCCAACAACCTTCCAAGTTTGGTAGGGAGCTAAATTGGAGATGTGGTTGGGGTAAATCGGACTACAGGTCCTGACATCGGTCCCTGGGGAAGATGTTACATCTTATTTCTAAATTTTTAAATGTAATTATAGTATTAATGGACAATAATTAAATATAACAATCCATAACTATCAAATAATATCTTAAGAACTAATTAAGTATGAAATATATGTTCGCGCATCGCGCGGGTGTATATCTAGTTAATCAACTATGAACAAATACTAAGAGTGTTGGCATGGGTTTAATTCTCCTTAGCCCACTTATTCTGAGCCCATCTCATTTATCCTAGTTCATTATTATGTTCGTTGGGTTTGTAGATTGGTTTATGGGTTGTTAGTCGGTTCGGGTTATAGATCGAAAACGTTTGGACGATTATACCCGACCCACTGATATATATACCCTTTATTCGGTTCGCTCAACTCAATTGTTACGAACCCTAACCCTAATCCGCCACACTATCGCTCTCTCTTCTCTCTACTTTCTTATCTTTTTATGGCCTGAATTTGTGTTCCGATGAGAGAATCAGTGAGTCGGAGGGTGTCCTTAGAGCTGTCGCCCTAGATCTACCACCGGAGGTCGGTCGGAAGGCACAGGCTCACATCAGGTGAGCTTTGAGCGAACAATCGGTCCCAAATCACTTCAGCAAGGCTTCGGTGCACTAGATCGGAGAAGAAGGCCCCAATGAAGTCCACGACCGTCCAAACTTGAAGAGCGGACCCAAGTTCGCGCGTGGAACCCTAACCCTGCCAGGGTTAGGTCGGAGCGAGTAACAAGTCAGAACGGATCGCGCAGGCCTGATACCTAAAAAAACACAATAATATTTTCTATCACTGAATTATATTTTAATGTTTGATATCATCTATAAAAAATACAGTCGGCGACAAAAATATCTCAATGTTCCTCCGTTATTGAGTTTATATTATAATATTTAATTCTATCAATTAAATTATCCTTTTATCACTAGTGTTGTTAAAATTTTTTGAATCACCCATTAAAAATAAAAGTGTATATCATATAAAAGCTACATATGATTCAACTGATGATTCAATGAGATTTTAACATCACTAGCGACCAACATTATTTTTAATTAACAAAGTTAAATATTATAATATAATTTATTGACGAAAAAATATTGGTGCATTTTTTATAACAAAGTGTATTTTTAATTAACCGAATAAAAATATTAGGGCACCCTAATGGGGGATCTTAAATTTTGTTTAGATCCCCACCTCATGAGTTTTTGCCACATGGAAGAGAGGAGAGAGAGAGGAGCTGGGATCTTATTTAAGATCCCATGTCTTGCAGAAAGTGGGCTCCACACCAGACTCCACATGAACACGCGGGTGAGATGCACACGCCGCAATAACGGAAAGATCGGGCGAGTGCAATGGACGCGCGGGGGAGAGTGAGTGGGGAGCTGGGGATATGGGGGTGGCTTTTTTTTTCCTTTCCTTTCCTTTTTCTTTTAATTTCTTTATTTTTTTTCTTTTTCAATTCAGATTTTTATTTATACATTTTATATATAAATAAAATATAAATTATTATACAAAACATATATTTTTTATTTAAACAATATATATATTGAACTATCTATCGATGTGTGATTTTTTTTATTACGTAATAGTAAACTTTTTAATTGAATGTATGATTCAATTAATTCAAACAAAATTAATTACATTAAGTAAATTTTATTATTTAACTGTTTAAATTAATAATTCGTAATTTAATTAATTTATTATTTATTTATATTCAATAAAACAAAAAATATATATATATATATAGAAGTATAACATATTAAGTAATTGTTATGATAAGTGAGACTCATGAATAGTATAAAGTAAAAAATAGATGAATAAAAAAATGATAGTAGATGTTGAGGTGGATATTTATAAAATATGAAATTATAATAATTATTGATGTGACGCACACGTGGCGGGATCTTAAAATTTTTAAGATCCCATGGTTGTGGATTCCCTTAAAGGAAAATCTAGTAACAGATAAACATTAAGTTATATTTCATACACCATTATACTAAGGTATAATTGATAATCTTCTTTCACTAAATATTTTAAGATCTCATATTCATATTCTCTTAGGTTTATTTATATCACTTAATTATTTCGAAGTTATATATTCCCTCCGTCCCGGCTAAATTGTCCCAGTAACTTTGGGCACAATAACCAAGGAGTGTGAGTGTAAAGTAAGTTGAGTAAATTAATATTTTATTGTTGAGTGTGAAAAAATTGTCTTTTTAGGTAATGGGACAATTGAGGTGGGACGGACGAAAAAGGAAAGTGGGACAATTGAGGTGGGAGGGAGGGAGTATTTAAACATCGTAGCTTTTTCTTTCAAAGTTCTTTGGCACATTCTATTAAGCAACATAAGTAGGTCCACATGCTGATGATGGCATAGAAGACTATAAGGACCTTACATTCCTTTAAATAAAAGGATAAAGCTATTTTAACCGTTGAGTTATCCACGCAGAAACAAATTTAATATTTAAATTTTGAAAATTAATTAAAAATTGACTCCTAAACTTTTAAAATTATAATACCCTAATTAAGAGATAATATAAATGTTTATGATTCTAAGTTTTTTTTTTTTTATGGAAGTTTAATTATTTTGCATATATAATTTAAACCGAGATAAATAAAATATTTATATGATAAAATGTTAAAAATAAATCTATATTTTAAATTACGCTTATTTTTAGTAAATCTGCTTCGATATTGTGTCCCCATGCCCCATAAAAACGAATAATTCTAGCAGAGAAGTGTTTTGGATTATTTGTTTTTTTATGATTGATAATAATAAAAAGTTAATATAAATGGCAAACAAATTAAAAAGAGAAAGAAAATTACTAAAAGATTTTATTGCATTCGATTTATTTTTTAAATTTTATTATATAAACTACTTTATTTATACAAATAAAAAATATAGATGCAAAATAATTAAACTAATTAAAAAATAAAAAAGATTAAAAATAAACTTAGAAACATAAAATATTTGTATTATATTTTTTTAATTAGGGTATAATAGTAATTTTAAAAGTTTAATAGAATAAATTAAATCGATTTTAATTAGAAGATAAATAGTTAAATCGAACTAAACAATTATATAGTGGCAAATTTATTCCTTTTATAAATAAAATTTTTAAAAAAAAACTAAAAGAGAGGAATTTGATACATCTTATTTGACCGGTCAACTCATGTACACTCACATACAAAACACAGAAATAAGACATGTATTAATTAATTGTTTGATATAAGATATTTTATTTTTAAAGATATCTTACTTTATAAATTAAGTATAGTCATGACTAGATACAAGAATTAATTAGTCGGGAAAATTTGATCTCCAGCTCATCGGCTGGGAGATCTGCGATAAACTGTGTTACATTACATGATAAGTTGTCATAGTGACACTTCTAAAAGCATAAAAATAAATAAAATACCATCCTTTTGTGCCATTTGAGCAGCATCGAGGTCAGCTTGTCATCCTCATATAGATTCATCATGGCTCTCGCTACAATAATAGAATCTGTGTGAACTGTGATTAGATAAATCATTTGCTCCATACAAAAAAGAATTTCATGTAAAATGGTTGTAACTTCTCCACACAAAGAGCAGTCTGGGTGTGCAATTGGCTGCAGCAACTCCAACTCCTAATTTATTCATTTAGATATTAACCCATACGATTTTATTTTTATGCATCTCATTTGTATTGATTTAAAATTAGATGTGTGAGTGCCCAGTGGCTGATTTGTTTATGTAGAAGAATGAGAAACTATCTCAACAATCAACATAATCCATAAATATACCTGTTCATCCCAATCAGTAGTGACAGCAAGTATGAAGGTTTGGACAGCCATACACCCTACCATTACCACCACATGTTTGGATTTTAATCATACATAGGTTGTAAGGCTGAGGCAACCTGAATTTATAGCCTCAACACATAGCCAAGAAGGACTCCTAAAGGTATTCCTACCAAGAACTATGAGCCAAGATTCACAAACACCATAATGCCCAACGCCTGCATCAATGTTATTATCATCACATCAGATCAGATGCAGAGTTCATAGGAGAAACGCGAGAAGAGGAGACAGACGAGAATGAAGCATGCATGAGAGGCTGCTGTATTGAGATGATGACTGCAAGAAGCCGGTAGCTACCACTTGAGCACTGCTGCAAGAAACAGCAAATATGAAGAGATGAGTGAGGTGAAGAAGTTGTTCGGAAGAGATTTTACCAGATAGATAGAAAGAGCATCAATTGTGACCTCTGCATTTTCCATGTTTCCAGTCTAGAGAATCAGTATTGTGCTGTAGCAGAATTCAAGGATGCATGAAATAAAATTTAGCAACAAAAACATATAAATATACATGAAAATTAGCTCTCAGACAGTATTATGTGAGGCTATTACACCAGGATGAATTCAAGGATCCTTGAATGCTGAGGCCGTGCAGCCTCGACAGCCTCCGCATATCACGTACATGACACCAGGATCAAGTGTGCTAAAACAGTGGATATCATGACACCAGGAACACCAAACCTCTAATTCACAGATAGAAGCCATTACAAAAATATGTGTAAGAATAGAAAGAGAGAGAGAGGGAGCTGCATAGTACGAAAGAATGTAGTTCTTGCTCTGTGATTGTAGAAACGAGCTGCAACATGTGGATGAAGCTGCGTCAGTAGAGCTGAAGCTGATGAATGATTGCTGCAGATATATCCTGAGCTTGGATTATTGTTGGGCATCATATATATGCTTGCCCGTATACCGTTCCAACCAAACCAACCTGCATATATAGATCTTCATTTTGCGAGAAACTATTTGTTTTCTGCTACTCAAAGTATAGTGTTACTACCTGTATTCGAAAGACAAAAATGCAGCAAGCTCTGTGGATGAAAGCCTGGCCTCACTCCATATCTACCTCTGCAGAGACGACCCTGCCTTGTCTACGTCGTTTGAGCTACATACAACAGGTTTTCCTTGATTCCACCTTCCATTGGATACGGATCTAACCAGTGGCAGATCCAGAAAATCCCCGAGGGGGCTGAATTTTTTTTTTTTTTTTTCTACACTGGACTTCAACCCTTCGTATCATATGCTTTTTTCTTATTTTCATCCTTTTTTTTCTGTACGAAGAGGCTAGTCTAAAAAATTCCGGATCAAGATACTATATGTTGAAGGTGTTTTTATTGGATTGAGGCCCCGAGAACTTTAGTTTTTAAGATAAAAAGAATGCAATTGCAGGAAATAACCACAAATAATTAGATTAAATACTTTATAAAACAGATTCAAACTGTAAAGAATGCGTGGTGAGTCAACCAAGCCGTGTTTTGATGACTTGGATGATGAGTTCGATGTATAGGAATATGAACCTGGAATTTTCACTCTATTTACACGTAGAATTGATGTTAAGAAGCTAGGTCTCGAAAAAGGGATTTACAATCAATACTTATAGGCCTTATTTGAACTCTAACGTTCACTAAATTTTTGCGAGATAGTAATAACTGCCTCCCTAGTCTCCCGCATGCATTTCTTAGCGTTTTTCCGGGAGTCCGCGATCATTATTCCCCATCATTTAATGGGGATGGCTCCCCCGACCGTTGAACTGTTCGCCTAATCTTCTCGTTGTATTTGACTTCTCTCATAATGCTCCTTTTGACTAAATCGGACTCCTCTGGTCGGTTACTTTGTCGGACTGCTTTAACGAGTCGAACTGTACTTCGAATCTTCCTGGAGCGAACTAACATGGGTCTTACCTGTGGGCATATTATATGGGTTATTCTTTTGGGTTGGATTATTGGGCTGTTTATTATCGACCCCAACACTATAAAAAAAAAATCCGGTTAGGAGGCTGGAGCCTACTAGCCCTAATGTGGATCCGCCACTTGATCTAACTCTTGGACTCCCTCTTCTTCAGTATACACGTTTTTTTAAATCTAAACTTCTCTTAATGCAAGGTTTTTTATTAAATATCTGATGACTAATTTGATGAACTTGCTTCTCTTTCTATAAATTTGATTTCTCAGAAGAATACACAACCAAAGAAGATCATCTTCTAAAAACCACTAGCTCTTTTTTATAATTTATCTGCAACTAAGCAGCAAAAAAAAGGGGGAGGGCTAAAGAAAGCAGCATTTTCTTGGAGTTCTTGGAGATTTGGCAATCTTAGATCGAACTACTGAACTCAAACAAAAAATATAGGAAATACCGAAATATCATATTAAACACAATTCATTTCCAACCAAAAATACTAAGCTCAAACTTAAAATAATATTCTTGGTATATTCTTTTTCTCACAATTTTTCTGGCTTTTCAAAATTACTACCAATATATTTAACAAATTTACAATTTTAACCATTTATTAAATTTAAATAAAATAAATTATTATGAGCTAATTAACTATTAAAAAATACATGATAATATTAATTGCATATTATTAGTTAATGCAAACATCTTATTGAAATAAAATAAATATAATAAATTTTTAAAAAAGTTAAATGATAGAATGATAGTTAATTTGTATATAATACTAAAACTAAGTTTTATTTATCTATTGTCCTAAATCATATATTAATCAATCTTCTAGAATAAAATAATACTATCTAATCTTCTAAAAAAAATAATACTATCTAATAATCTATATAATCGATAGATACGTGAGTGTAAAAATTAAAAAGACAATGCATATCTCAGGAAAAAAAAAAAATCGAATGTTTTGAAAAAGCTAAAACACAAAAAGGTCCAAGCAAATAAAAAGAGAAAAACAAATGCGTTGATGTACAGTGAAAACCCAACTTTGCGTTTCTCCCCTCTTCTACACCAAATTTTTTGTTTAGGTTTCCGGATGTAGTATGGTTGGAGCAAAAATCTATTTTTTAGGTTTGCGTTTTAATTTTTGGATTTGGTTGGAGAAGCTCTTAGCTAACTACATTCTTTGATCCTCCTCCAAAATGTGTACAATTTCCAATTTTTTTTCATTGCTCGAGATTAATGTTAATCATTTAGATTTCTTGACTTAAAGTACATGGTACAACAACATGAGCTTAAGGAGTCATTCAGTCAAGAAGAAGAATCTTGTCCACTGCGGATCTATGTATACAATGTTAGTAATTTGGGGTTTATTTGTGTAAATTCTCGTAATAAATATTTATTTTCTCAATTCAAATTTCGGTGAGTGATAAATTGAACCAATAATTAGCATATTATAGTGATGAAATGGTTTAACATATATTTGATGTCCTTAACTTTTTGGACGATTAACACGATCATGTTGGACTTGTTGTTGAAACTTGTCATACACCAGCATGTTGGACATGGACTTGACTTCGTCTAGTCAGTTCCTATGATGTGGCTGATGAGTCAACATATATGTTTTGAATCATGGATTGTTTTGGTCACATGTTTTGAATTCTGGACCGTAACGGTCAACACCATAATGTCAATC
This sequence comes from Plectranthus barbatus, assembly GCA_026898455.1. Lineage (NCBI taxonomy): Eukaryota > Viridiplantae > Streptophyta > Magnoliopsida > Lamiales > Lamiaceae > Plectranthus > Plectranthus barbatus. Next base: position 275,165 of record JAPKLW010000995.1, on the reverse strand, counting down.
ATCCGCTTCAGCATGTAACTGACCAGACTTAATTAATGTATGAGATTATGACTACTCGGACTTGATGTCTGAGAGTGTAACTGCTGAGGTTGTAACATCTCAAATTTGATGTCTGAGAGTGTAATGGTGTCATACTCGATGTTTGACTCTGTAATTGTTGTCAGACTTCATGCTTGAGTCTGTAACGGTTGTTATGCCATAAATGACAGTCATGCTCCCTCATGTGTTGAAGCCTATAAATAGGCATTTCTAGGTGCATACATGTACAATATATTTTTAGCTCTTAGCTGCAAACACTCTGCCAAAAAATTCTCTCAAAAATTGTCCAACATCACCGGTCTAAAATCACCGGTCAATTTAGTCCAAACTCCGTTCAGTTTGCCGGAGCTCGTTTGATTGCGGTGCTGCTTCAACCGAAATGTAGCCGTTTTACTTTTGGGGACAACACGCCAAAATTCGAGCACTACGGTGGTATAATTGTCTTGCGGCAAGAGGACTTCTCGACTCGACTTTAACATTGTTTTGTTTGTTATTTCTTCTTATTTTAAACATTGTTCTGGTTGTCATTTCTTTTGTACTTTAACATCGTTGTTTTTGTCTTTCTCTGTACAACACTTCTTTGTTCGTGTGTTCTCATGTCTCATACATTGTAAAACAACATATAATGGGGGTGGGTTTCCAATTTTTCTTTATTAATAAAATAATATGATATTTTTATGAAACAATTTAATATATTTGCGAGTTTTTAATGGAAAGAAAATGAATAAGAGAGTGTAAGTGCGGATTAATAATGTAGAAAAAATTGAAACTTTTTTCTGGCCAACTCATTTATCATTGGATTTTTATATATTATTAGATTAATTTCAGCGCATGAAAATTTTATACAATTTATCATTTCTATAAATTGATATTTTACTTAATTATGTGTTTTTTTCACCACGTAAAAATACAATGTAGCCTCTTAATTGAAATGTCTGAATCCATCACTAATCCTGTCATAGAAAATAAAAAAATGAAAATGAAGATCAATAAATTATTAAAGGCAAATTTTCAAATGAGACGGTCTCATCATTTTTATTGTGAGACGAATTTGATAATGTATTTAATTTATTGAAATGATGAATTTCTTTATTGCAAATTATGTATTTCTTTGTTACAATTAATATAATTTTTTATACAGAAAAAATATATAATGATATACTTAATTTATTGAAATATTTATTTTATTATAGCAATTTCTTTGTTGTAAATAATGTAATTTTTTAAAATAAAATGATGTATTAAAATTTATCTCACAATAAAAAAAAAATAATGACACCATCAGCTCATTATTAAAAGCAATAATTGGGTTAAAGGGATTCACCTTTATTCTTTCCACGAGATAATTGTTTTCGCTGTTGTATGCAAACAAAGTAGTAGAGTTGGGACGATAAGTCACAACCACAATTAATATGTCGTACATTGTGTATCTCTATTAGGGATGTCAATCGGGCCAACCCTTCGGGTTTCGGGCCAGCCCTATCGGGCTTCGGGCTAATCGGTACGGGTCAAATCGGGCTGAAATTTTTTCGGGCTAAAAAATCTTGACCCTAACCCTAACCCATCGGTTTTCGGGCTGGCCCGTCGGGCCAATGAATTTATTAATTTTTTTTTATTTTCAATATATTTTCACTCTTTTAATATTTTAAATGTTGAAAAACAAACAAAATAATGCTCATCTTATAAAAATGGAAAACATATCACAAATTTTTATATAATGATAAATTTAAACATTAAAAATATAATATTTTTTATTTTAGCAATATTTGAACATGTTTTAAGATCATAAATAAATAAACTTAACTATGTATTGAATACTTATTGAACAAAATACAATTGTATAACTTAAAACTTAATTAATATATATAATATTAAATATTAGAAGTAGATTTTAGCACTATAATTATGAGAAATTTATTAATAAAAATAATAATCGGGTTAATCGGGCCAACCCGTCGGGTTTCGGGCTCAACCCTATCGGGCCTCGGGTTATTCGGTCCCGGGCTAATCGGGCTAAATTTTTTTCGGGCCAAAATATCTCGACCCTAACCCGCATTTTAGCTCGGGTTAATCGGGCCAACCCGTCGATTTCGGGCTAAATTGACATCCCTAATCTCTATTACTCATGTTTTTTTTTCCCTATTCACTATTTTCTCTACTATCTATCCATTATTTGATAAAATTAAGATTAAACTGTCTATGTCATAGATCTGAATTAAGACTTGGTAATATTAATAAAACATTCCAAAAATTTGATGTTTATATGTTATAGTAATATAAATATACTGTACGGAAAAGTTCTATGGCCAGGACAATTACCCTTTTTCCAAACACAAATACGAGTGAATCTCAACGCAGCACGCCAGGAAAGATTCTGGCGATAGTCTTTCCCAACGGCAATAATTATACATCAATCATAACTGAAGACTCTCTCGGGGAAGAGAGAGAGAGGCAGAGGGGGAAAGGGAGGGGCAAGAGCTGATTCAGAGACTCGTTTTCTCTAATTGGACAAAGAAAATCTAAAACCCTAGTTTTATCGTCTTGGTCGAAATTCAATCCTCTCTCTCGTTCGATTTGGATGTACAAACGTCCTGAGTTGTAGTCTCGCGTTGCGATTTGAAGTTTTTGCTATAATGGGCAGCAGAAGAGAAGAGGAGAGAAACGAAAAAATTATCAGGGGCTTGATGAAGCTCCCGCCCAATCGCCGATGCATTAACTGCAACAGCTTGGTACTCTATGATTCATCTGCCTCACTGGGTTTTCAAACAAAAAAGAAAGGAAGAAAGAGTCGTGCTTCAATTTGAAATTTGTTGAATTTTGTACCGTTTAACTTATTTTCTTTAAAGCTCCCGTGTTAAGGGTTTCTGGTGAATGAGATGCAAAATTCTAGTGATTTTTGCTATTAATTTGAATGTGCTTCTCGGGGTCTTTAAATTTTCATGTTCTTTCCAATAAACAATTTCTGTTTGCGAGAAGTTGGGATGCTTGAGCTTCCTTGGATAAAAGATTTGCTTATCATTCTGGTTTAGTTTTTCATATTTTTGTTTTGAGTTTTAATCTTTTGATTTTTGTTCTTTCGTTTTTTTTTTTCCGCTTAATCAGTTGTTGTATGCGTTTTGTGGTTGCAGGGTCCCCAATATGTGTGCACAAACTTTTGGGCGTTTGTTTGCATGCCATGCAGTGGAGTACAGTGAGTATCCACCTCTCTTTCAGCCCTGCTTTCATTATAATTATGTAAATTATAAATGTTAGCAATGCTTGCTGGTTCAAAATGCAACTTTTGAGTTTAAATCAGTTATAATAAATGAAGTAGCCACCTAACTATTGTTGTAGTGTTTTTTTTTAAAAAGTAGTTATTTTGCTCAGGGACTTTAAGACGCTGAGACTATGTTAAGAACCTCTTGAAGAATCTTTTAATCAATTATAAGATCATTTTTGGGATTCTTTACACCAGATCCATTACTTTATAACTAGTAATAATACTCTCTGATTGATAGCTTTGATGTGTGGGTTCTGATTTTGTTGATGACAGCTATTTGGAACACGTTATGAGACAAATAAAATTCTATAGTGACTCTTCTCATGGATATTATTTTTGTTATTGTTTGACATGTTTGATTTGCAGTCGTGAATTCACTCATCGTGTTAAGTCCGTTTCTATGGCTAAGTTTACTGCTCAAGAAGTGGATGCACTCCAGAAAGGTGGCAATCAGGTTAAATACACCCTTGGCTTTTTCCATGCAATATATTCTTGATATTAATACTGCAAATTTCTCTTCCAGCGTGCGCGGGAGTTATATTTGAAGGCCTGGGATCCACAAAGGCAGAGGCTACCAGATAATAGGTTTGGGTTCTATTACTTTATTATGTATGCATTTTGCAAAAAAATTAGAAGATTTCTTATACGATTTTTTTTTTCTTGCAGCAATCCTGATAAAGTTCGTGAATTTATAAAGAATGTTTATGTAGACAAAAGATATGCTATCGAGAAATTGTCTGATAAACCTCCAAGAGATCCACAGGTTGTACCTCTGGATCACATTATGAGAATGAGATTAAAAGCATTTAATACTTATTGTTTGTAGATCTTACTTGAGTATCACCTATTTAATATCTGAGATCAAAATTGAATAACAACTAACATGGTGATCATCAATTGATTTATTAGATTTTAAGAGGCCATGAAGATGATACAAGGCGGGCAAGCTCTTATCATTCTTACTCTCAAAGTCCACCTTATGATTTCCAGTATGAAGAAAGGCGTTATGGGAAGCCCGTATCTTCTCTTAGCAGAAAGCCTGGTTCAGATCGCGGTATTTATGATGGGAAATTATCTAGTTTCTCGAGTCCTAGCCATTCTAGTGATCAAGCAAATGATGAAAGGTTTGCAAATGACGGGTCTTGGCCCAGAGTCTCAGACTATTCTGTTTCTAGTGGAGCTGATCCATTCAGATCTGATGTATTCTCACCTAGTTCACAGAGAGAAACCTGGAGCCCCTTCAGTGAAAGTGAGACTTCAAGTAGTTTCTCGAATGAGATGCATGGGCACCATACATATTTACACAATGCAAACGCTTCTGGTGGAAATAGGAGAATCAGGCATCCACAGGTTAAGTTTCTGCACATTCTTCCTCATATTTTTTCAAAGGAGTTTGGTAATCAATTTGTTTGTTCTATGAATCTTGGGAATTCTACTTGGTCTAGTAAGATTTTTAGTATCTAATGACAAACAGGTTACAACCCTTCACTTTTGTTTTGCTTAACCCATGTTTCTATTGGACATGCTTTGTATGTTGAGGTTTTTCATGTATTCAGAAACTCAGATATGAATTTTCTCTATATTTTGTGTAGTTTTAAAAGTAGGGAAGTTCCACGTGCCATCACATTCTTTCCCATCCGCACCACCCTTCACCCTCACTTTGATTTTTTCTGTAATCACCGAGAAGTAAATACTTACAATTAATATAATGAAAAAATGGTGACAACCGAGTAATAAGAAACTTAAAAACAGCAAAATGATATTGGGAATATTAACCTGTTCAGAGTAAATCAGTAAAAGTATCATTTTCTTTCTCTTGTGGATTCATTCTTCATGTTCTTCGTTGAAATTGATATGTTTGTTGGAATTGTTGCTATTAGTCCCTGTAATCTTGCTGTGTGATATAACTCTCTTTTTCTTTGTGGGTAGTGGTTGGGGGAGTTGTTGTAATTAGTTAGAGAATGAAAAATGTTATCAGCTTCTCAAGTGAAAGCTACATCTTTTGATGGTGAACCTCAATGTATGTTTATTCCAAAATTCGTGGGTCATGTGTGGTTATAGTACTTATTATCTTTATATTCTTCATTTTTTGAATAGCAACCTTGATAAGAAATACTTTTGGGTCATTCGTGGGTCAGACTATATTAGAAGATGGTGTTTTCTTCAATTTGAGTGTTCAAAATACTTTTGGGTCAATCTGTATGGTGTGCCCCAATCACGGATAGATGTAAATTACAGTGATAATGTTGCTTGCATAACTCTGTCGTGATTGCGACATTCTTTTATGCAGAGAACTGCATCTTCAGGAAGTATCGGATCATATGATTCCATGTCCTTCAGATCAGTAAACTCTATGGGTTTGCCGGAAGTCGTGGCTGAAGCTCAAAAACCTGTTGACATGTCCCATGAAAAAGCTTCAGCTCTTCCTTCCCTACCTCAGTCTTCGCCATCCATTGCCTTCAATGGTT
>JAPKLW010000995.1:250643-261449 GCA_026898455.1 Plectranthus barbatus | reverse complement strand
TTCAAGGTCGGATCCACATCCGAAGTGGAACCCTAGCCCAGTCAGGGTTAGGTCGAGGTCCGGGCGAAGTAACAGGCCGGAAACAGACGAGCAAGCTCTGATACCCAACAATTTTCACCACGCATCAGTTTTTTATTTGTTTTCGCGTGTGTTTCATCTTCCGTCAAGTTCCTGGGTTGCGATCTTAACCTTCTGGTGAGAATCGTATCATTTTAGTATCATCTTGAACCAATTTAATCTTCAATTAAACTTTGATTCCAGCTAGCCCATTGGATCTCCATCAATATAGCCTCTGGAATAGAGCTTAACTAAAAATATGATTCGGCTAATGTGGGAGTATCTTACATCAATAAATAAATTAAAGGTGCACATATCTTGCTGATTTCATATCAACAAAAATACAACTTTTCCATATTATAAAAATAATGAAATTCATATTTCGAAGGTTTATTTTATGAATTCCTATACTAAGTCATAGTCATTAATCATAATCGTTCTTAATTATATATGATATGATATGTAATCCTAATTGGATGTGTAGTTGACCACAACAACCACCTCCCCAAAAGTCCAGCAGCCAACCACCTACACAAATTTGTAATTGAATTTGATTGTATATTTTCTTTGTTAATTATTAATTTATTTTTGACCGAAAAAGATTATTTCACTACTACTCCATCATCACACGTCTCTATTCAAAAAAAAATAAAAAAATGCGTTAGTTAAATATCAACAACCAAGAATGCATCCATTTCAATTACCATCAAAATTAATCAAGAATGGAAAATGCTTGCATGATTCAATCAATAATTGATGATGATCCATTGAAGTGGAAGGCGGCGGCTGACTCAATGAAAGGCAGCCACCTTGATGAAGTGAAGCGCATGGCATCCGGCTAGGCGGCAACATGCTGACAATATCACACGTGGCAGCGGTTGCCACCCGTGGCACGGAGGTGAAGGTGGAGCTGGCGGAGGCGGCGAGGGAGGGCGTGAAGGCGAGTAGTGATTGGGTGATGGAGAAAGGTGCAAATGCTTTTGGTGGCTTTGGTGCATCATCACATAGGAGGGCTGCAGACGCAGCCGCACTACAAAAGGAGCTCATAAGGTATATTTTAAACATTTCGTAATAGCGAAAATATCCTGTTTCTATATTTGGATAAATCAATTATATTTGTCACGTCATTTTTAGATATAAAATATTTGGATAAATAAACTATTTTCCATTCAAAATAAAACAAATTAACTTTAAATAAGTTCCTTGATCATCATCCAATAATTTTAACCTGAATAACTTTGGAGTGATATTCTTTAACTAAGTGATCACCACATTCATCCAAATTACACAATTATATATAACTAAACATAAGTAACTCTGCAGCTATAGAAAGACATATAAACAAGTTGTGAGCTAATAATAAGTATAGTTATATATAAGCATAACAATAATAAACCATGGTGGTGGTCTAGAGGCTGTGCGAGATGTGCGCCGCACTGAGACATCTGAATTAAGGGGGCACCATTTCTCAAAAAAAATATACAGTACTAGTAATATTATATTATTAATTTATTTTAGTAGGGGCACTGTCTAAAAAAATATAAGATAAAAAAATTTCATCTTTAACTCAACTAAAAAGATTAAAAAAAAATTATATTTACCCTACTGAAGATGTATAACTCAAAATATGTTAGAAATAAAATATTAAAATTTATTAAGATATCAAATAATATTGTAAGATTATTTTATATATCAATAAAATAATAAAATTTATTTCCTAACATAACACAACAATCAAATGTTAGTTTTTCTTGTATAATACGAAACGACTACTCCCTCTTCAATTTTCCATTGCTTCTTTAGTTCTCTTCTCTCTCTTTTTTTTTTCCAACATCATACAAATGAATTTTAGTAAGTAGCAACTAACAACAAGTTGATAAAGTAGTCCTTCATATTTTATTGTAATATTTTTTTAATTAAAACAAATATTGTCAATGATATGAATTATTTGTGACATAATGTAGTGCATTTTTTAATCGCATCAGGTATTTTTGTTGTATTTACGTGATTTCCTAGCCCTTTGTTGTTAATTTATTTGTTTTTTTTTTTCAGAGTGATTTTAGATTTGGATTTTTTATTTATTTTGTATTAATCATATTAATATTGTGTTAATCGTTCTTCTTGAGCTAGTAAACATTGATCTTCTTCTAAAAAAGAAAAACAATGAAAAAAGATGATGAAAAAATCTCAATAAGTTTGCTTCAAAAAATGCTAGGAGAATAATTTTTAAATGATTATGCATTTAGTTTATATGATAGTATTTAATTTTTTATTTTGTTTCTGGTTGTTTAAAAATGAACTGAAATTCATAAGATGGTTTTGAAGTTGTGAAGTACTCAAGTTTTTTATTATAAGAAGTTTTTAATAAATTTTGTAATTTTAAATTCAATAGATAATTTTAAAATATATTTTATATTAATATTATAATTTATTAATAATTTTCATAACTATTTAATTTACACCAGATCCAAAATTTACAAGATCAACCCTGATAATAAATAATATTTGCTTACATAGATTCTCATCTTTAACTTTGAAACAATTTTTTTAAAAACTAGATAGAAAGATATAAAGAAAAGTTTGTGTTGTGTTTTGAAAAATAAGATTCTAGGCCTTATTAATATACTAAATAATAATTAATTATAGTGGTGGAGTGAAAGAATATTTGATAATTAAATAATGAGATTAATAATAATTATTATATATTTTATTGAAATGCAAGAATTAAAATACTAATAAATAATATTTATTTTTATAAAGGAGTAAAAAAAAATTAAAAAGTTTTTGACTGTTAAAATACTTACCCTTTGCTTTGTTGTAACTAAGGTTTCTACACGTTGGAATATTTGGAAATAATGCCACTAATTCAAGCCACACTCTCCCTCACGCGGCCACAAGAGCATCAATGCTGGTGAGAGCCAACACATTGCTCCAAGGTTACTCCGGCATCCGATTCCAAATCTTGGAGGCCATCGCCAAACTCCTCAACCATGATGTCACTCCACGTGTACCTCTCCGGGGCTCCATCACCGCCTCAGGCGACCTGGTCCCACTAGCATACATTGCCGGTCTGCTCATAGGCCGACCTGATTCCATTGCTAGTGGGCCCAATGGTGAAGTTCTGGACGCGGTCCAGGCCTTCACCATGGCCGGCATTAACTCGGGTTTTTTCGAGCTGCAACCTAAAGAAGGCCTTGCACTCGTAAATGGCACCGCTGTTGGATCGGGCTTAGCTTCTATAGTGCTCTATGAAGCCAACGTTCTCGCTGTTCTATCAGAAGTCATGTCAGCTGTTTTTGCTGAAGTTATGCTCGGGAAGCCCGAGTTCACGGACAGTTTGATTCATAAGCTGAAGTACCATCCGGGGCAGATCGAGGCCGCCGCCATAATGGAGCACATTCTTGATGGAAGCTCATACATGAAGGAGGAGCAAAGACTGAGTGAAATGGATCCATCGCAGAAGCGTATGAAGGACCGGTACGCCCTCCGCACGTCCCCGCAATGGCTCGGCCCGCAGATTGAAGTGATCCGGGCCGCAACCAAGTCTATTGAAAGAGAGATCAACTCTGTCAATGACAATCCGTTGATCGACGTTTCTAGAAACAAGGCGCTGCAGGGAGGGAATTTCCAAGGCACCCCAATTGGAGTTTCCATGGACAACACTCGTTTAGCCATTGCTTCGATTGGGAAGCTCATGTTTGCACAATTCTCCGAGGTGGTGAATGATTTCTACAGCAATGGGTTGCCTTCGTATCTCTCGGGAGGGCGTGATCCCATCTTGGATTATGGGTTCAAGGGCGCTGAGGTTGCAATGGCTGCTTATTGCTCCGAGCTGCAGTTCTTGGCTAATCCCGTAACCAACTATGTGCAGAGCGCGGAGCAGCACAATCAAGATGTGAACTCGTTAGGCCTTATTTCCGCAAGGATAACAGGCGAAGCAGTCGAGATTTTGAAGCTCATGTCTTCCACTTTCTTGGTTGGATTGTGCCAGGCCATTGATTTGAGACATTTGGAAGAAATTCTGAAGATGGCAGTGAAGAATGCAGTGAGCCGAGTGGTTAAAAATGAGGAGCTCCATCCATCTTGTGAGAAGGAATTGCTGAAAGTGGTGGATAGAGAGCATGTTTTTGGTTACATTGATGATCCCTGCAGTGCTGCCTACCCGCTGATGCAGAAACTGAGGCAGGTGATGGTTGATCACGCCCTAGCAGATGGTGACAGGGAGAATAACTGGTGCAGCTCCGAATTCTTGAAGATAGGTGAGTTTGAAGAAGAGTTGAAGGCCCTTCTGCCTGCACAAGTGGAGAGAGCTCGGTTTGAGTTTGAGAATGGGAAGTCGCCCATTGTGAACAGGATCAAGGAATGCAGATCATATCCATTGTACAAGTTTGTGAGGGAGGAGGTAGGGACTGGTTTCTTGACAGGTGAAAAGGCCGGTTCGCCCGGTGAAGATTTTGACAAGGTGTTCACTGCTATCTGTGAAGGCAAACTCATTGATCCATTGCTGGACTGTCTCAAGGAATGGAATGGTGCTGCTCATGAAATATGAACTCTAACTCAAACCTTTGTAATAATGCCTAAGTTCACCAAATATGTAATCAGGAATCTTTTATATCAAGTCCTCACTTCTTGTTTCTTTTTTTTTTCATTAATAAATATATCAATTTAGCACGAAAATTATGGGTTGATCCTATCAAAATTGATCTAAAAATGGGTTACTATCTAAATATTTTGGTATGAAAAAAAATTAGCCTATATAACCCAGGATGTAAGACCACTCCTAGCAATGACTTTTTGCCCAATGTCATGAATAAGAAAAAAAAATTGATTAAAAAAAATTTATAAGGATAGTCACATGCTGACAAGTGGCAGGATGTGATTGGATATCTAGATTTTTAGATAAATACACCAAGTCTTATATATTATAAATAAATAGTTAAAGAAAATTAAATTATATCAATATTCATAATTTTTTTCTCTATAAATGAACCCACTGTTCATGTATTTTCATTCACAACCAAAACTTCTATTTTTTCTAGTATTTCTTCATTTTGATATATTGTTATAGATCCAAATGACCCAATTACTTATTTATTTCCCAAAATTATCCAAGCCAACAAGATTATCCAATCTCCCATAACTATTCAAACTACCAAAATTCGCAACAATTTTCAAATGTTGAATATCAAAATTTTTCTATTTTCTCCTAATTTCAATAACCCCCATTCCTCTCAGATGTCGAATCCATCAGTACCAAAATGCCAAAAGGATGAAAAACTAGTTGGTGTGTGTGTCTTCATGGATCTATGCTAGTGAGGATAGCATACGTGGAAAAATTAGAAGGGAAGCTCGTTATGGGGTCGTGCACAAAAATTGCATCACGATCGTCAATCATAAAACTCAAATAATCTCAACGAAAGAAACATTGAATCATTGAAAGGTCGCTTGAAACGTCTTAGTGAAAACGTAAGTCGGTGGGTGGGTAGGTGCTTACAAGAAGGCATATGCTCAAAGAAAGGAGTGGAATGAGTGAGACCGATATTGAGAAAGAAACTCAGACACTTTATGAAGAAGGTGGAACTACGAGCAAGTTTTAGGATTGTGTTGTATTTGAAGAAATTATGTGTAAACATTCGAAGTGGGATACAACTTCACTTCATAGTGAAAATGTCACGTCCCGATTTAAATAAAGGATAATTTATGAGGCACATCGGGGGGAAAAATGTGACATGTGTGTTTGGGAAAATGGATAGCATGAATGTAAACTGGATAAGACATCCAAATACAAATGATAATCAAAAGGCACCTCTGTGAAGAGGGATCGAGGCCCTTCAATAGACAAAAGTTTAAGAGGAAGAATACATGTGAAGATGTTAAGTTCATTACGACAAAAGCAAGTATTTAAAGTAAGAGTTTTGCTAGCAGCGGAAAGTTTAAGAGGAAGAATACATGTGAAGATGTACCCTCCAATCCTAACTATTACAAAAAATAGAAGTCTTGACCAGCAATCTCGTTCGTCATTGCCACCACCGTCAACCTGCATATTTTAGAAAGAATATACAGGGCTGAGTACTTGAAGGTACCAAGTAGACACATGCTCAAAAGTATATAACAGGTGATTGAATGTCATGCCTTTATATAACGGCCACACTTGGGGTTTTACTTTGGAAAATCCTCCCATCGTGCCAAAATATTTATTAGTTAGCCGCGGTTTTCAAATCATAAGTTATGTTATATGTTCATAAGTGTAATCTGGGATGTGGCCGCCTACACCTGTTACGATGCACATTCAGGTTAAGGCGCTACCTTAATGAGCCGACATCAATAGTGCACTAGTCATTGTCATCTCTTTTAATATGAGGACACGATCGTTATAAATTAACCATGCAATGCTCTTCCCTAAGTGGAGTTCCTCCAACTTAGAGGACAAATAAATAAGCAAAAATATTTCAGGCAATGACATAAGCTTTCAAAGAAAACATACTTCTCATTTCATTGTTTGAGCTCGAAGCTCGAAATTAAAACGGTTATTCACTTGAATTTTTATTAAAAATAGTGCCCACCTTTAGATAGGTGCGGTGCGTTTTTTCTACGCTATGTCGGATCAAGCTCCGAGATTTTCTAAGAAAATAATAAGTGCTATAAGATAACCGGTATTTCATACCGAATGAGCATTTCTTCATAAATCCCAAACTCGAATCACTAAACATTAGCGAGAGATGATACGTGAGCGTTTTCTTGGATACATTAAAATTGATCTTTTATTTCATTTTAGATTTGAGTTTATGGACTTCTGAAGAAGGATTGGGAAAAAGGTTCAAGTTCTTGAACAAACGAGGTTCTCAAGAACAGATGAACGAAGAAGTAGATTTTGAACTTAACAATGTTCATGAACCGAAATAGTTCTCTTCTTGGTTTAGGATAATCAAATCTTTTAATGAAGAGATTAATAAAATAAATGTTAATTTCTTGACAAGTTTGTTATGCCTTAAAGAAGGTACAAGGAATGAACTTGTGTTCGAGGGCGAAATGAATTAAGCCCATGGATTTAGCATCAAAGAAAAATTCAAAGGTCACCCTACCCTCGCCTCAAGTCGGGTTAATCAAATACTTTTGAAAGATTTAACGTGGGTAATTAATTATTCAACAAATGATCGAGGGTTTGAAAGAAATTATACAAGCTAGAAGATCGAATAAGAATTAAACAAAAAGGAGAAAAACAAGTTGTGTCGACTGACACAAGAGATGTCGGTCGACATGTCCATCGACGGGGCTTCCCCATCGATCGATGGGAACAACATCAGGTGATGTAGGTGGCTCGATGGAAAAAGCGTCGATTGGAGGCATATCGATCGACGAGAACAACAACCTAGTGTTGGTCGATATGAGGTTGTGTCGATTGATCAGAAGGCTTCCCTCTTCGGCTAGAACGTGTGTATTTTGCTTGATTTGGTTGTCCGAGCTCGTTTTTACGTATTTTAATATGATTTTAAGTATTTCAAAAACCCCAAAACATGCTAGATTGATTAATAACAAGATAAAAACATCTTAAATATTAAAAGTCCGTAATAAGGGTGGAGTATCTACAAGTTTAACTCCACACCAAAAAGTTCATATAACATGCTCGTCACTTCCTTTTTAACATATAGTTTCTCATCATCATGCTCAAACCTCTCAACCAACAACAATACATCCATGTTTATCAAGCTCCATGCTTAGTCTCTAATTAAAAACACATGCTAGGAAACCTCTCTTCATAAAATGCTCTCTTACAAATAACTTAATCATGCTATCCAACACATCACAACATTCTTGGCTTTCTAGGTTTCAAGAGGACTCACCCTTGTAGTCCTTTGATATTTCCTTCTTTGTTTTAAACTCTTGTTTGGAGAATCTAGTCTTGAATCTTTGGTCTTCTCCATAGCTCATGGAGGAAAGATGTAAGAAAAGAGATGGTGATGAGGTCTCCAATATATATATATATATATATATATATATATATATATATAGGGGAGTGAACATATGAGAACTCCCCTTACCATGTGAAAATAAGAACTAATCTCAGTCATCCAATTGGTGATCCAACGTTCAAGACTAAATAAATCCCGTCTGCATTATATAGTGTAGTGAAACATGCATTAAAGGGTAATTTTGTAATATTTTTTCTCTCTCCTCTAAAATCATCTTAAATCTTTAAATGATCATATCTCATTCGATTTAGATTATTTTTTAATGTATCATATATCAAATAAAAGGTAATTTAATTATCTTTCAAACGAAATCCCTATTGCATATGTTTCGATTTAAAAATCATCGTAAAAAAATAAAAATTAGTGATTATATGCATAATTCTCGTAATAGTACACGAATTCTTATATAATGAATGTAGTTGCACAATATAATGCATGAAGTTATATTATATAATGCAGAATACGATAGATAAAATGCAATAACTTTTTTCATGCAAGATCAAAAAAAATTAAAATTCATTATCTTTGCATACTGTAGATAATATCATAGTTGTTATAAAAATTGATCACATATCACTTGTTTTTAATTATGTATTTTTTGTTATATTATATAAATGTATATTACTATATTATATAATGCATGTTTGTTAGGTATATAATGAATGTTAGCTAGGTATATAATGCATGTCGAGGTCAATATAATGCATGAAGTTATATAATGAATACAATAACACAATATAATGCTTGAAATTATAGTATATAATGCAAAATATGATAGATAAAATGCAACATGTTTTTTCAGCGAAATCATCATTCATCATTATATTTGCACTTGTTATGTATTATATAGTAATAACATATGCATTATAATGAAAGTAATATAATTTTCTCTAAATAAAAAATAATATCATGTATAATATGCATAATTCTCGTAACAGTACACAAATTCTTATATAATGAATGCAGCTGCACAATCTAATGCATGAAGTTATAGTATATAATGCAGAATATGATTGATAAAATGCAACATGTTTATTTCAGCGAAATCATCATTCGTCATTATATTTGCACTTGTTATTATATAGTAATAACATATGCATTATAATGAAGGTAATATAAATTTTCTCTAAAATAAAAGTAATATTATATATAATAGAGGAAGTAATGTCGTATAATGATAGTAATATTGTTCTAAAATAAGAGTAATACCATATTATAATGCAGAAAGATTTTTGTTAGGTATATAATGCATGTTTCTTATGCATATAATGCATGTTTGTTAGATATATAATGCATGTCGATATAGAATATGCAAACAAAATCTTGAATAAATACAAAATGACAAAAATACCCTATAATGCAGGTTTTTTGAGATAAAATGACCAAAAATTTTAGTAAAATCCAGAGTGTTCATTCATCAAAATCAATGGCGAGGATTGGTCCTTATTTCTTATGGTAATAGTGGTTCTCACTGGATCGCATCCCTATATATATATATATATATATATATATATATATATTTCTAAATTTGAGAGCTTTGTTAGGTTTTTAGAGCTCACCTTCAATTGTGGATCACGTATACAAGTCTAGGTGACTTCGAGCTTGCTGGGAATGGTGAATGAGAGCTCTAAGACTTGAAGAACACAAGCTCACCTTCAATTGTGGATCACGTATTCAAGTTAAAACTTGGTCGCCAAGTTCAATTAATTAAAGGTGGAAATAATTAATGGATAAATAAGTTTATCCAAAGGATAATGGGGTGGAAATGGATTACATCAAAAATAAAGTGGTAGGTTTAGATAATACCATTTATGGTATGGAGATTAAAGCAAAAATTACCATTTTTTGTAATAAATCATCTCTTGTTTTTTAGGATGTGATGCCATCAGTCACTCAAATGTCTACGACATTAAATCTCCACAAATACTCATTCGTGATATGAGTTTATCAAATATAAACTTTTCCAATGTAACCGATAAAATCTCGATATGTATTATTCGTAGAACGCTTGCTTATAATTCTCCAAAATAAACTTGCATGGCTTGCATGCAATATATTTGTTCATAATCATTAAATCAAATTTGGGCGCATGATAATAGAATAATCGATCGAATCAAGAATACATTACTACGAAAAATCAAAAATTCTATTTTAATAAAACAAGGGGTATTACAGAGAATGAAGAGGACAATGATGAAGATGGTGGTAGAAGCTACAAGAGATCAAAAATATCTGAAGATGAGGGGGTATACTTTGCCTTCTGGTGAAGAAACTCCAACTAGCAGAGCTTCTATTTCTCGCCCAATGGATAGAGACAGGGCAAAAATGAAAGGAAAATATAAGGTTTCTACATCTGATTCATCTAATGAATTTGTTGCAGAATTATATGCAATGAGAATCTCCAAAGATAATGAATTGGAGTTTATGAATAATGCGGCATCAACTAAAGCAGAGATGGTTAAAATGAAGATGTATAATTAGATGTTGAATACCTTACTGGCAAAACATCATTTATCCCCAAAAGAAGAAGACCTCAAAATCCGTCGGCACTTGTGTTTGGACCACTAATTTCTGTGTGTTTGTTGCTCTATTTAATCTAAAGGATTTTATTATTTTGTTGTATTTCAATGAAAATTTTGTGTTCTTGAAAACCATACACATGCATTCTGTAATAATGCATTTTGAAAATCATCACAAGCTCAGTCCTCTTTTTATCTCCATCCCTACACCGTTGACTACAGAACCAATGTGCAAGTATACACAATCCACAAGTAATATA
>JAPKLW010000995.1:200525-245643 GCA_026898455.1 Plectranthus barbatus | reverse complement strand
AGTCACCAATAAAACACTAAAATAATAACTCCTAAAGGGAGTTATCAACCGTCCTACGCATGCTTTGTCCTCTTTTTATCTCCATCCTTGCACTGTCCTACACGTGCTCTGTTCTTTGTGACATGTTTCTATCCTCTGGACTTATCTTTTGCATTTATCTGTATCTTTTTTTCTCTCTATCACATGCACAAATGACAATAATAATTATAATAATACATGAAATGTGACATGTCTCTATCCTCTGGCATTATCTTGTGTATTTTTCTCTATCTCTTTCTTCTCTATATCACATGCACAAACGACAATAATCATAATACATGAAATGTGACAGGTCTCTATCCCTTGCACCATTTGTCTATATACATCTTATGCAAAAAAATATTCTTTATTGCTGATAAGTTCGTATTTTCTTTTAACTTATCAATTAGTTTTAAGGATTGTTTTCTATATTTTGAATATATTTTTAGTATTTTATTAGCATCATATGGTATTTGGTTGAGTTTTGTATTTGATGGTGTGTTTTTGCAAGTTTTAGGTGAAAAATTGGCTAATTGTTGGAAGTTCGAATTTTGGGTATAGCTCTGTGTCGACCGACGTGTCTCTACATCGATCGACCCAAAGGCTATGAGGTTAATCGATGCTGGAAGTCTATGTTAGCTGGATTGGAGCGACACAGTATATGTATCGACCGACGCGTGTGCTCGATGTCTTATGTGGCTGCTTGATGTGTTCGAATTGACGAAGACATGTGTGTCGACCGACGTGCACTGTTTTCGGTTGATTCGAACTTGAAAAAGTTAAATCTTAGTCCGAATTGAAAATATACACTATTTTTGTCCTAGATCTAGTAGGACATCTTCCACCAATATAAAAACCTTGTAATTCGAGTTTGAGAGGGAATTGTGTCATATTTTGAAGTTTAAGATTTAGTATTCAACTAGATTTGCACCCGCGCGATGCGCACATTAAATATAATTAATAAAGTTATATATATTAATATTTATTAGCAATTTTTACATATATTTCATTTTTATTCATCAATGTTATATTTATATATTATATACAAATTATTTTTTAGATTACATGTCAAACAATATATCCCAAAAATGATATTATATCAAACAATAAAAAGAAGTATATCAAACTCAAAGTCTATAAAATCTAATTTAAATATCGTCCCAAAAATGATATTCCCTCCGTCCCATTTTAATAGTCTCGTTTCCCAATTTCGTGCGTCCCACTTTAATAGTCTCGTTTCTAAAAATGTTAACTTTTTCACACTCAACAATAAAATATTAATTCCACTCAACTCATTCTACACTCACATGTCTTGGTTATTGTGCCAAAAGCAAATGAGACTATTAATCTGGGACGGAGGGAGTATTATATAAAACAATAAAAAGAAGTATATCAAACTCAAAGTCTATAATATTTAATTTAAATATTATCCCAAAAATAATATTATATTTGTATTATTTAAAAAACATTAAATATAATAAATTAATGAGATCTAATGTTTAAAGAAAAGTGACAAATATAGTTATGTTATATTTTTATTATTGTATATTTATGTTACATTAGAATAAATACTAAATAAATCAAAAATAAAAAATTATTTATGTTTTTGTTGGGAAATGACAAAAATGTAATTATGTGGAACTATTCTATTTTAATATATTAAGTAGATTATATATTATTCAATATTTTAAATTATTGAAAATGATTAATCTGTACCAGATTTATATAAGTTATGAAAAATTATATATTAAGTTATCTATATAAATAATAAATTTATTAATGTTATATTACTTTAAAAAATCTAATTTTAAAATAATTTTGTTCCTGTAATTACCATTCAATTTTTTATGTTATTACATAAATTTAATAATAGAAATAATAACTGAATTTATATAAATTACCAAGTTATAAATTTCCTACGTTTTGGTTAAAACTAAGATATTTTATTGATTATCGATGGAGAAAAATAAAATATTTTGTCAATTATTATGGGATATAGAAAACTGAAAATAACATTTTAGATATTTATTAGATAATAATGTATTTAAATAAAATAAAATAATAATTTATTTATTCAAATAATTGTTCCCGCCAATTTTTTTGTAACCACTTCTTTGGTTTAGTATTATTATAGATTAGCAAGTATTTTAGTTTTATTTCAAGTTGAAGAACTGTATCAAGATTGTGGGAATCTGGATCAACTTAACAATTTTATTTATGCATCTCTATTTCAGGTTTTATATTTCTTTGATGAATTTTATTATGTCTATGTGTCACTAAACCATTCATCAAATTCTAGGGTAATAAAATTGTCCTCCATGCATGTTAATGCTTATTTAAATTAAATTCATTTCCTATCAAAGTTTGTGAGATTTTGTGCCTAAATCTTAATATGAATTTAGGTTGATAGTTAATTAATTTGAGACTCAAAAGGTAAAAAATTATTAATGGAAAAAAAATTTCTATCACAGATAACGTGTTGTGAATCGAATCCTTCGTATATCGCAGATAAACAATAATAGAGAGAAAACAATAGAGAGAACAAGATGGAGAGAAAATAGAGAATATTATTAATCATTGATGTGTAGAGATAATTACAATATTATGTCATATATATAAGGATGAAACCATATCTTCTATAGAAATCTAGAAAGATATTTACAAAGATATGATATATATCTCTAAAGTATATCTTAAGTAATGTCCACCAAATAAATATATTTATAACACTCCCCCTTGGACATTACTTCGTTATGTTCATGTCTCGTTAAAAACCTCGCCGAAAATCCTATGGGATAAAATAGTCGAGGAAAAGAGTACATGACATACGTTTTTTATGTGTTGCACTAGATGCCTCATTAAAAACCTTAACTGAGAAAACCCAATGGTAAAAACTCAGCAAGGGAAAAAGAGTACATCTATTTAGCCTTCTGGCATAATGTAAACCTTCAAGGTTTAATTTTCAAAATGTCGCTCCTCCTCAAAACAATGATATTCAAAATATTCATGATTAGTTTGAGTGTATCACTTCACTCAATATAATAATCTTATAATTATAAAAAAATGCAATATTATCCACATATGTACGAAGTAACTTAATGAATAATCTTCAGGATTATCACAAGATCAAATATTCTAAAAAACAATCATTCTTGAGAGTTGATGTGGGTAAAAGAATACGACACTGTACCCACTACTCATTTAGGCAACACAAGTGTATTATCCTCATACTGGAGGGTGATGAATATTTTAAGTATCATAATATTATATGATCTTCCAATGTATGCAAAATAATATTAATCATACTTTTTTTGTAATTCTCAAAAGAAAATATCATCTATGAGTCGTTTAGAAATGTATATAAGAAATGCCAATGTCACGCCAGAGAACAAAATAACCAGTCCAAGATCTATAATTATCAAGATCAAATAAATATTTATTTATTTACTTAAACCACCAATGTCATACTTGATTTCTTATAGAATATACCAAGATTTGTATACCTTGAAGATAATAAATAACGTGCTTATTTCAATGTCTCTTAGTAAGAGAAGCGTCAAGTCTTGCTAGCAAGATAATTTTGAATATTGTATCAGGCCTGATAAAATAGTGTACAAAAGACACTTAAATAGAGAACTTCCGGTCCAAAAATATCATGTTATCTTCTTTAAGTCTAAATGAGACGTTATCCACTTCTGGGGGTCAAATGACATTAATGTTCTGAATAGATATAATAAATCTCTCTAAAACTCTTATTATACATCGACTGGTGTTAGAAATAATAATAACTCCTTCGGGAGATTGTCGATCTGCAGGTCGACATAATACTTGATCTTATTCAAGTCTTTTTATTTCATACTCCGTCTTTAGGCATGAATTTATTTTCAAGTTAATATATTCCTTCTTCAAGAGGAATTTATACAGTGATCTCATCACTATATATGTTGCGATTTATTTTCTATAAAATTCATCGGGGACTTGATATAAATATTATCGTACAATGACTCATATCAATATGTGGTCATGTAATATAGTAACTGCATGTATAAAATTTATATTTTCTGCCAAAGAAGTCAAGTAGCGGAACATTATGTCATCCAAAATAGGAGAATAATTTATTTAAAATCAAGTATGGGTCTCTGCGAAAAACCCTTGAGATCTTAATCTCGCTTTATATTTCACCACCTCATAGTAATCATCTATCCTGCAGGGATAAGATTCACGCGCGAGTTAATCTCTATTCCAATTGCTCATTTTTATATTTTTGGCTAATCATAATGCTTCTAGCATTTAAGCTCTGAATCCAGATTGGAGCAATTGTGAAATAAGTATGTTGTCGACAACTATAAAGTTTATGTTTTTCTCCTTTACTCATAGTATTCATGGCATTATTTGATTTTTATCATTTCCCATAATATTTTAATGTATTTGTTCCGCAATCCCAATAATTTTAGTATTTGGTGCACGTGCTAATGTATTGAGATTCATGTCTTCAGGACAATCCTCTTCGAGAGGTCACATATTCCTCTTCAGGGGTCACTGGAGTGTTATTTATATATTTGATTTTATTAATCGCGGATTTTTAATTTATGCACCAACATATATCTCATACTTCTGGTATGAAGACTCACATACTTCTGGTCCATTAGGGTCTTTAATTATTTATGGTGCATAAGTTCAATCACTCCACTATATACAATAGATGCATTTATAAATGCATATGACAGATTGTTTGCTAAACATTGCAAGTTTTGATTCATTCATGTGTGGCTTTAACTATGAAGATTTTTTTATTCTTTTACATTTTTCGGCATTCCATTATCTTTGGGCTTATATCTCCCCCTAATGCCGACAAATGATCTTCTTTATGTTTACAGTCAACGTACTCTATAATAGGCTACTAAGGTCTATTTATAGACGGAGATTTTTGTACAACGTATATGTTTATATTACGTTGAGAGCCCTTATAGGTATACTTTGGCGGTGATATACAAATATAGACTGTAATAAAATGATTCGCAGATGGGAAATGATTATTTATTTACCACACTATTATATGGGGGATAGTTACAATATGCAGCTGGTCGGATTTAAAGGAATAATGGCCATGAATTTTAAAACGACTCTAATATTTGATAAATTGGTCCAAATATATATCTTATGAAAGATAATTTTTTTTATTTTTATGTGATATCACATTATGATAATCCGGCACATTATAGTAATATGCCCAATAAGACCCAAGTACTTATGCCATAAGATTAAAAATTATGGGTCATTAAATTTTATTTTCATCGCAACATGATAATTAAGTTGAATAAATGCATAAAAATAAATATTCAAGTAAATAAAGCTCCTTAATAATGTCATTGTGCATAGATAATTAAAAGGAATGCTCAATAAGTTCATAAACGAAAATTAAAATAACAATAAAGGGAATGCAAAACATAAGAAATCCTAAAGATCTTTAAAGAAATTTAAAAGTTCAATTTGTTTGGATTTTCATCCTGAATGAGCTCATCTTTCAATAAGTCATCATCATCATCTTCATCATGATTGATAACCAAGTTTGCTTTAGGCAAATCCTGGGTATTTTTGCCATTCTTTTCTTTTAACATTCTTTGATATGCTTCCACTAAGTACAAATGAGTACGGCATATGCGAGACCAATGATCATCACATCCACACCTATAACAAACTTTCTTATCAGTTGCTTGTTGAGATGAATTTGTCTTTTGTAGGTGTGGTTTATTGTCATTTCTTCTTCCATAACCTTGAGATCTCGGTCATCCCATTGTGACCAATCTCTTCTACCACAAATGTATCCTCGACCTCGTCCTCTACCTCTTGTAGCATTGTATTGTTGGGCAATAGCGTGTGCTTCAGGCACAACTTGTGAACCAACAGGTCTTGGATTATGGTTTGTCATAAGAAGTTGGTTGTGCTTTTCTGCTACTAGTAAGGCAGATATAAGTTCAGAATGTTTACCATAATATTTAGCTCGGTACTGCTGCTGGAGTACGAGATTACTAGCATAAAATGTTGATAGCATTTTTTCTATCATATCAGTCTCTGTAATTTCCTCCTTATAGAGTTTTAATTGTGACACAATTCGGTGTAAAGCTGAATTATATTCACTTACAGACTTAAAGTTTAATCGCAAATTTAGCCAATCAGATTGTGCTTGAGGTAGGATAACAGAAGCTTGTTGATCAAAAGCGATCCTTCAGGGATTGCCATAAGATAACAGGATTCTTTTCAGTGAGGTATTCATTTTTGAGGTCTTTGTTCAGGTGATGACAAAGAAAAAGTAAAGCTTTTGCCTTCTGGGCAAAGCTACTTGAAGAGCCTTGAATTATAGTCTCGCTTAGGTCACATGATATAAGATGAATCTCAACATCTAAAGCCCATGTTAAATAGTTACTGCCATCAAGGGCGAGTTCAGCAAATTCTCTTTTATTGATATCAGACATTTTCAAACTACATGAATCAGGCAAATAGATTACTACAAAAATAGTGAAGGCAATTATATAATCTAACCGATTTGCAATAATTGAATTTGAGGTGATTAACCAACAAAAAAAAAAGAAAAAAAGAAATTGAACGACAACATGCATTCATATTAGGGGTGAGTATTCGGTTATTCGGTGCGGTTATTGCGCGTAAAACAACCGAATCGAAATAATCGAAATTAAAATGAAAGAAACCGAACCGAATTATCGAAATAACCGAACCGAAATTTTAAATTCGGTTTTCGATTTTTTTCGGTAATTCGGTTATAACCGAAATTATTATTTTGGAAATTGAAAATCAATAAAAATCAAAATCAATAAAAATCAAAATTATTATTATTAAAAAAATAATATATATATATATATATATAAATTAATAAAAAATGAAAAATCAATAAAAATCAAAATTATTATTTAAAATAATAATAATAATATATATTATTTAAAATAATAATAATAATATATATTATTTCGGTTAGTTCGGTTATTACGGTTCCGAAAAAAAATAATCGAACCGAAAATCGAAAACCGAAATTGTAGAAAAAAAATAACCGAAATAACCGAAATTTAATCGGTTCGATTCGGTTTTCGGTTTTTCAGTTTTTTTGCTCACCCCTAATTCATATGATTTCGAAAGAAAATTAAATCTGATACTAAACAAAGCAATCGCCAATATATATATATATATATATATATATAGGGAAAGGATCATATACTAATACGATAGAAGATTTTAAATAGGAAATAATATTGATCATTGGATTAGATCTGATCTATGGTTAAAATAATTTTCAATGTGGTTTTTTAACTTCCAAATGGGGTTAAATTAGGAAGTATGAATTCTTACAGTTAGTAAATACTCCCTCCGTCCCGGCTGAATTGTCTCAGTGACTTTGTGCACAATAACCAAGGAGTGTGAGTGTAAAGTAAGTTGAATGAAATTAATATTTTATTGTTGAGTGTGAAAAAGTTGCCTTTTTAAGTAATGAGACAATTAAGGTGGGACGGACGAAGAAGGAAAGTGGGACAATTGAGGTGAGACGGAGGGAGTAACTAATCTCACGCTCCATTTGAATGAAATGGTGTATTTGAATTTTTTTTTCTTTCAATTTCCATATCTTTTATATATTTAAGAATTTTTAATTATTGAATAGTAATATTTATAATTAATTAATTATAATTCTTTTTGGAATATACGAACATTAAGTTAAATTGAAGATGCGTAATATTTCAATCAAATATGCATAATTATTAAACTAAACAAGCATTATTCTTTATCTAGATTTTTATTATTTGTTACATTACATTTATTAAATTTTTTTGGATATTTTTAAATTTATCAAATTATAACAAAGGTAAGCACAATTTACAAACTATTAAAGCACAATATGATAATTAATCAAGCGTAACCAGCAATTTGAAATTTTGAAATATCATTCACAAATATATAAAGCACAGTTAACTTGATGATTAAGCATTAAATATATATATATATATATATATATTGTTTATTTATTTCGTAATATAAATAAATAATATGGGATTAAAATAATTGTATGAGAATCATGGATATACATAATTGTAGAAGAGTTGTTGTAAATATGCATAATTAATTACAATTATTATTTATTTTGAATTTTACTAAATTCACACGATTTCAAATCATGGAGTAGTTTGTGACATTGTATATGAAAAATCTGACTTATATACCCTTTTTCCTATTAAAATGTGTAGAACGGTTTACATAATTGATTACTAATTAAATGTTAAAACTAATCACAACCTTAGATTTCATCTAAATCAAAGGGTGAAATATTTTCCTATTTAGTAAATAAGAGTTTTTAGCAGGTGAACCGCTCCCTATATATATATATATATATATATATATATATATATATATATATATATATATATATTTCAATCACAAATTTAAAGTTAATTGTCCAACATAGCAGCCATGTTTTAGATAAAACAATATAGAAGATATAAAAAAAAAATACTAATCAATATCACCAAACTAAATAATAAATTGCATAGAAACGATTTTTTTTTTATTAAAAAAATAGATCGCAGACGAAGTAATACAATTTCTCATATAATTATTTTCATTGATCATAAATTTTATTATCTAAAACTATGACGTAATCACCAAAAGAGAATCTATAAAGCAAATTCAGATTTTAACCAAGCAAGTAATTTAATAGGTTATAGTAGATCGACATCAAATTTATAGTTTTTATTATTAATTACCTTGCAAGAAAGACATGATTCTTTCCTAGGGCTTACGCACCAAAATTTCTCAGTTGATTAGAGCTTCGTGCTGATAACGTGTTGTGAATCGAATCATTCGTATGTCGCAGATAAACAATAATAGAAAGAAAACAATAGAGAGAACACGATGGAGAGTAAATAGAGAATATTATTAATCAATGATGTGTAGAGAGAATTACAATATTATGTCCTATATATAAGGATGAAATCATATCTTCTATAGAAATCTAGAAAGATATTTACAAAGATATGATATATATCTCTAAAGTATATCTTAAGTAATGTCCATCTAATAAATATATTTATAACAACAATATGATTTTTATTTCTTGTCTGAAAAGAAAGAGATAGATCGTAGGAATAAATCTGATATTTTTATGGAGTTATTTAGATCGTTCTTAGACCGAAATTGTAAAGAGATTTAAATAATCAACTTTGTAAATTATCAAATCCCGAAGTTCGCAATAATTTTCTGATGTTTCACTTTTTACGAATTAAATTGGTACATAATTAGTTTTTCCATTACATGACAGGCAGGATATGAATGAATCCCTAGAATCTGTGTTTTCGCTATTTGAACCTAAAACTCTTAATTTCAAGTTTCATTTTCAGTTCTGTTAAAACCATTACAAAATTTTATCTGCTTGAACAATGTTCTGAGAAGCTATGTTTTAATATATAGGATTATTCGATATTTCATTCTTCGTGGGATCAATAATTTAATTTACCGCTATATTATTAGCTCTTGCTAAATTGCTAATTTTTTAGTGATTAATTACATCTTCCCTTTCTTTTGTAAAACTATTTGCACGACAATTTTTCTTTATCACTTCTTAAAATATCTCTTCACAAAAATTCGTCAACAGACTCAAGTTTTGATTCTTTCAAAATCTCTGGATATGATGAGTAGGAAGAACGAGTTCATCAACCAAATCGTCAAATTGATGGAATCATCCACAAGCAATCACAATCTTTTTGTACAACCTACAAACAGGAGAAGGTATATAATTGAGAATGCGAGATAGGTAATGTGCATTTGATGAATGATTATTTTGTGGAGACGTCGATATACACTCCACAGATGTTCTGATGGAGATTCCACATGCAAAGATCATTGTTCCTTTGTATAATGGAGGTTGTAGGTTGTCACTGCCAATGATGAATATTATCAACAAAAATGTAATGCATCCGACAGACAAGGTCTTTCACTAGTACAAAAATGTAAAGGAGCAAGGAGGGTGCTCGCATATTGGGTATTATGTGACATTGTTGATGAATGGGTGATAAATACTTGCGAATGAGTGGAGACACAAAAAGAGAGGCTCTTGTAAATTTTGTTGAAAGTGTCATTTCATGCTTTGGTGAACGTATCTTAGAAGGACAAATCGAGAAAATCTTTCTAGACTACTCTATGTTGGAGAACAACGTGGTTTTCCAGGCATGATTGGTAGTATTGACTGCATGCATTGGGGATGGAAACATTGTCCCACTACATGGGTGGGTCAATATACAGGGAGAGCTGTAAGTCCAACAATAATCTTAGAAGTTGTTGCTTCATATGATTTATGGATGTAGTATGCATTATTCGGAATAGAGGTGGCCACGGGCCGGTTTCGGTTTGGAACCGCCGGTTCGGTGGTTCCAGAAAGGTGGAACTGGAAACAGCCCTTGTAAAAACGGTTCCGGTTCAGAACCGACGGTTCGATGGATATTTTATTTTATTTTTTTTTCAACGACACGTGGCGCTCTCTGATTCGTCGATTTTTAAATTTTAAAAAATTTATCCCGTCGGTTCAACTTCGGAACCGAAACTGCCGGTTCGAAATCGTTTTTTCTTTTTTTTTATTTAATTTCTTTCCGACGGTTCGGGACCGCCGGTTCTGGTTCTGGTTAAAACCTTGAACCTGAATCGGCCCGTCGAAAAATGGTTTTGGTTCCAGTTCCGAACCATTTTTGACGGTTCCGGTTCGGAACCATGAACTGCCGGGCCGGTTCAGGTGCGGTTCTAGTTCCAAATGGCCATCTCTAATTCGGAACACCAAGTTCGTGCAATGATATGAATGTACTACATCAATCCCCTATCTTTAGTATGTGTTAGAAGGTCGATCACAAAAAATTAATTATGCTGTGAATTATCATTAAAATGATAGAGTATATTATCTCACTGATGACATTTACCCTTAATGGGCTGCATTTGTCAAGTAAATTGTTGCTCCACAGACTAGAAAACACAAGCTATTTTCTCAACACCAAGAGTCTAGCAGAAAAGATGTCGAGAGACCCTTTGAGGTTCTGCAAGCTCAGTTTGCATTTCTTCGATATTCATGTCTTATTTGGGATAGGGTTGTGATGAGAAAAATCATGATGTCATGCATCATTTTGCACAATATGATAATAGAAGATGAACGACATGCATACCAAAACTATTATGATCCTACCAAATTTCTTATGGATACCCCTAGAGATGTGTAAGGTTAAGATGTTGAATCGATCAACTACTCTACACAACGCATTTCCAGTTTGTCTACTTATATGATTAATAGAGATGAACTTCTCAATAGACAAGCTCATCATACCCTTAAGCATGACTTGATTGAGCACATATGAAAATAATTTGGTACTCATAACTAAATATGTAGTTTAGATTTCTTTTGTAATTGTACTTTAGTAATTTGTTCTTATATTTGTAATACACGTATTTGTATTTAATTTCTGTTTCAACTTCTACAGTTTATATTTTATTATTGACTCAAATATTAACTTTTTATTATATATGCAATATTTTTATTATAATCATATATTTATATATAATATGGAATCATACATCGAAGGCACCTCGAGGTCACTTCGATATACTCCCATTGGAGTAGACATTTTTTAATTTCGAAGATGGACTTCCTTAATAAGAATTTGGCTTGGATACACACACCACAAAACGTTTGGTTGATTATTACAATTATTTTTTTTGCTTATAAATTGAATTATACAATTAAATTAAAATTGAAGAGGTTTCAATCCTGAATTTTGAATCCACATCACATGGACTACAAATTATAACTGGGCCTTCTATAAAATGCCCTGAACAAACAGACGTGCTCATTTCGTAATCGAGCGGCCCAGAATCATAGTGACGTGGCCACACCGCGTGAGATTCGCGTAACCGCGTGGGATTATAATGGTCAATGTTATTTAACTACTCGCACCACGACAAAATAATAGCAAGCTATTTTTTAAAAATCAATGTTGTATTACCATTTTGCCCCCAAACAAGCTATTCAAATATTTATCTATTTTCTTTTTGAAAATAAAAATAAAAAATCTCACACGATGTTGTTGAAGGTTATCAATACTCACAAATTTTTTTAAAAGCTCAATTGATTAAAAAAAAAAAAAAACTTAACTAATTGAAATATCATTATAATTTTTATTACAAAATTCCTTGATCCTATCATAGAATCAGCTAATTTCATCACTTAACTCTGAACATATAAGTCTTATCAAATATTCATCTCATTATATATAATTTGTACAAGTGTAATAATATTATTATTTTTTACAAAAATGACAGATAATGCTTACTTAGGCTATGTGCAAGATTGGCCACAGTGTGGTCGCCACAAGATAAAAATTGTTTGGCCGAGTTTCTTATTAATTATTTAAAAATAACAATTATAGGCCAATGATTAAATCTTAAAAATGAAAAAAAAATATATAGACATACTATTAAATCAAAAACTACTCCAGTGTAAATTATTAGCATACAACATCACAATTAGAAGTATTATTAGATGAATGAAGAATAGAATAAGATGTGGTTAAACAAGCAGTTAGCAAGAAAAATGGAGAAAAGCAATAATAGAGGAAGAAAATTCAAAGGGCAAAGCGGGGAAGGCGGAGGGAAAATGGAAAAGATTAGAAGAGGAAATAAATGGCGGATTCTCAGATTAGATCAAGCCATTGAATAACCTGTCCTTTTCTCTTAGCTGATATATAACGCTGACTCAGTCTTGCGCTACAAATACCCAAACACACATTTCTTTTTCTCTTCTCCTCATTCCCATCAACCTAATTCCTACCCCCAAATTTTCTGAATCCAGAAACAACCCAGCTTTGTTGAGGAGAAATGGCGGATCAGTTGACGGACGATCAGATCTCTGAGTTCAAGGAGGCCTTCAGCCTATTTGATAAGGATGGCGATGGTTCTCTCTCTCTCTCCTTATAGATATGTATATGTTTGTGTATATATTTGTTTGGATGCTTGTATTTCGGCTTGCGGGATCTGGTTTTTTGTGTTCTTGCTTTAAAAAAATTGTTTTTTGATATTTAAATATAGCTGGGATTAGGTTATTGTTGGTCGGAATTAGGTGCTACCGAGATGCTATTGTTCTTTCTTTGAAAAAGGGGGGAAAATGTTATCTTGATGGTCTGGTATAGCTAGAATTAGGTTTATTTTCCACGAATCTTGGGGTAAGGGATATTATTGATTGTTTCATGTGAAAAAATACCTCGTTCTTGATAGTCAGATATAGTTTGGATTTTGCTTTAATTGCTCGATTTAGCGCTTGGCGAGACTTTTTTTTTTTTTATGACGTGGGCTTGTCTAGCTTACTGTATGTATTCTCCTTTTTCATTGATGAAGTATGTTCCATGGTTTTGCTGTTAGCCTTGGTAATTCAATCTGATCAAAAAGCTAACAAGAAGAAAATTGATTTTATTTGATCTATAGCTATGGCTTTGAAAACTACACTCTACCGAATGATTTAGAAGTGATTGTGGTTAGAGTGAGCTAGTTCCTTGGTAGTAGAATGAGTTATGCTGGTGTTTGATTTGGGTTGATGGAGGAACCAGTCCCCCTCTTCTGCAGAATGGGTGTGCTTGTGTTTGATTCGAGTTGATGTTTCCTTATCCGATAACCTAAACGAATGAGTGCTTCTTTTTGGTCTATGGTTTGGTTCTTATCATTTTGCTCGATATAGTCAGATAATACACAATCTTTGATTCGAGTTGATGTTTGCTTTTATTGCTCGATATGGTTTGGTTCTTATCATTTTCTCATTGATAAAGAACACGTATAGTAGTGTATTATTAAGTGAATTGGTTTGTGTTTAGTGCAAGCAAAAGTAAAAATGAGCAAACATTTATCTAAGATTGTGCTAAATAAAAAGCTTATGATTGGGGGTGTGAAGGGCAGGTTTTTGATGAAGTAAAATGATTGTATGTGTGTAGGTTGCATCACAACGAAGGAGCTGGGAACCGTGATGAGATCCCTGGGGCAGAACCCTACCGAGGCTGAGCTTCAAGACATGATCAATGAGGTGGATGCTGATGGAAACGGAACCATCGACTTCCCGGAGTTCTTGAACCTGATGGCTAGGAAGATGAAGGACACGGACTCGGAGGAGGAGCTGAAAGAGGCGTTCCGCGTTTTCGACAAGGACCAGAACGGCTTCATATCTGCTGCAGAGCTGCGTCATGTGATGACAAATCTTGGGGAGAAGCTGACCGACGAGGAAGTAGATGAGATGATACGGGAGGCTGATGTTGACGGCGACGGCCAAATCAATTACGAAGAGTTTGTCAAGGTTATGATGGCCAAGTGATCCCCCTATGTTGCAATAAATCTTAGGATTATAAAAAATTGTCACAAAAAATATATATGTTTTGTCTAAAGAAGATGAACATGGTGGTTAGTTGTTGGTTTATGGTTTAGAGTGTGTTGGAATGGTGTTTGTTGTTGTAGTAGTGGTGATGGATTGATTCTTCTTCACTATTCCTCTTTTTCTTCGTGAGGTTTGTGGCTCTTCTTTGCCATTCTTCTTAATATGTATGTCAATATTAAATCATTGAGGATTTTTTTTTATAGTAATGTATTAATTTAATTTCACGTATTTTTATATTTATGAGAAAGGTAGAGGGATTATGTAAAAAAAAAATTCCATGTAAGAAAAAAAATAAATTATGTCCATCATCAGATCTAAATATGCAAACAAGTCTGTCATAAACACAATTAAGCATCTTTCTCACTTTCTCACGTTAAGAATTTTCTCACTGGATCCGCAAAGTTTCAGTCTTTAATCATAGATAAGTATCTTCATCTTCACCACTACATCTGGAGATCAACATGAAAGAGGCATTTCATAGTTTTTTTTTTTCAATTATTATTCAAGTCAAACTGCATCAAGTGTAACATTTAAGGCAGCATCATTGTTTTCACTTTTTCTTTTTGAGAAGAGAAATTTAAGGAATCATCATCATTTTTTTTTCTTGAGGGAATTGAAGGCATCATCATTATTCATTACATGTGCATGAAGATGAACCCCTTTCATAATAATTTTATCTTAAATATTACACCAATATTTCTCTTAAAAAAAATAAAATTTCTAGAAAAATACTGCGAAATTGCATCAAAACAGAAATAATAGTCAGCAAAAACATTTTTAAAATTAGTGATAAATAAAACTGATGCATTTTTGGCACACTCAGATATATTGTTGAGAGAGAGAGAGAGAGGTGGGAGAGAGCGTTTTACTAGAGTGAGAAAGTGAGTCAGGCTCGTTAATGACTGTTGCTAACTGGTGTCAACGATCTAGAACCGAGATTCACTCCCCAAAAAAAAACTCCTGGTTCCTTGTCTCTGCTATGGAAGGTAGGCGATAACTTCGATTTGTTTGTTTTTTGCAGAGCCCTAATTCATTGTTTCGGTTTCCCATGCTTTTCAGTTTGCTGAAAGATGGCTTAATTCCGTCGTTTTTTAGATCATTTGCTTCGAGTTTCTCGAGAATTGAAGTATTTGGTGTAGTATCTTGGTAGGGGTGATTAAATCTTTGTCAATTCGGTTTCCATTTATGATCTGTGGCATCATTTAAGTTTGTGCAATTTCAGGTGCTAAGGGTGTCCTAGGGTCGTAATTATTCAGGATTTTCTGAGTCTTTATCTGCTTGTTTGTTTCGTGAAGGTGTGATTTTCGTTACTTACTGGTTCCTATGCAGAATGGTTAAAATTATTGGCGAAGATTTTGTTGAATTTCATGTTTGCTTGCGTTGTTTATTACTGTTAATATGCCATAGGAGAGAGCTTTAAAGCTACCAGAAGTTTCCTTGTCAGTATTACTATGGATTGTCTTGGCGCGAATATTCGGTCATGTTGCTGCTTGTCCCTTTTTGTCCTGTAGTGGAGTTATTTGAAATTTGCAAACTTAGAAAGATAAATCCGAATATTATTTTTAAAATATCATTGTAGAACACTATAATATATGTATGCAATAAAAACAATGTGTATTATCGACTCTGGTCAGTAAAAGTAGTTTATTTGCTGGTAACTCAGCTTATGACAATTTCCTATGTATAGGATAGTCATCTTTTAGTGTGTATAAGGACAAAGCTGAGAACTTGTGAGTTACTTGCTCTTGCTTCTTATAGTTTCTTACTTATTTCAAATGGGAATTTCCTAAAATGACTGATGAATTAACATTGTGCTATCAGGTACATCACCCGATCATGAATCAGTAGATTCTGCGACCAAAAAGTCCAGTATTTCCTCGGGTGGTAGGGCTCAGGATAGGAAGGAGTTTCTTCGTAGATTTGTGGACAGTGATGTCCTGAAAGGGAATATTGTGAATTGGCTTGAGGATAAAGTTGAAGATAATTTGAGGTCTGCCTTTGATCTTCCTTTTGAGTTAATAGATCTTCAGAAGTATGATTATGCTCTAGAAGGGGTTCCCTTTCAACAGCTAATCCGGATGCCTAGTGCAATTTATGCTACAACATCCAGTGATGTGGAGGCAACTGCTTATCTTGCTCTTGAGGATTTCTTGCATGCAAGTGTGAGTGGCCTGTGGGAAGCTTTCTGGGGGGCTGGTGATGATATAATGCCATTCTATGTTTCCTCTCTCTATGAAGGAAACTTGAGGTTTTACCAAGCTGAGCAGGCCATTGTTAAAGGTAAAATTGGTGGCCTTTGTGCATCAGCTATAATGCTGAAGAACCCTAGACACCCACAAGGGAAGTGGGATGATATCATTGAGTTGGCACTACTGAGACCTGATATAGGAAATCATGCTTCAGCGGTGGAGAACTGTAATCCCTCGGTTTCTGTTATTTCTGAAGCTTTATTCTTTTCTCTTCGTGTGTTACTGGCCAGAAGTATCAGCAGATCGCATATTCCTCTGAGTCTGAATTCTGTTTTTGTGCTTCTAGTTGATTCCCAATGCGGTGGTGTCGTCAAAATTGAAGGTGATTTGAGTAAGCTGGAGTGCGATCTGAATAATGTCTATGAATGTGCTGCTGCATGGATCAAAAACCATTCAAGAATTTCAATATCACCAGTTGATAGGATCTGGAACAAGCTTGGAAATGCTAACTGGGGTGATATTGGGGCTTTACAATTACTTTATGCTACATTTCAGTCTCTAACACAATATGCTGGGGTACCTAAGAACACCATAGAAGATTTAGCTGCTGACCATAGTTCCCGTCTTCAAGCCAGGAGGATTGAGAGGCAGTTGGAAGACACAAGGGTGAATATTAATGGTTTGTTCCGGTTCCAACACCGCACTGCTTCACCTGAGATTGTAGAGGTGCAAGAAGCATTTGTTAAGGTGGATTCTGCAAAATCACTGAAGCTCGGAAAAGGATCTGTGCTGATAGTAGAGGATTCAAACTGGCAGAAAGGTTATCGGATAGATGAAGTTCTGAATGATGGTGAGACTCTATATTATATCGCATCACCAGTTGAAGATTCAGGAAAGGCTCACTTTTTGTACGTAGGTTCTCATCCTTCACAACTGGAGCCGGCTTGGGAAGATATGAAACTATGGTATCAAGTTCAGAGGCAAACTAAAGTGCTGGGTGTTTTGAAGCAAAAAGGATTGTCAAGTAAGTATCTTCCGGAATTGATTGCATCTGGCAGGGTGGTTCATCCTGGCCAGTGTCGGAAAACAACCACAGGTGGCCATTGTGATCAGCCATGGTGTGGGACTCCAGTCCTAGTGACCAGTCCAGTTGGTAGGACTGTTGCCGACATGGTGAGAGCGGGCCAATTTGGTGCAGATGAGGTGATCAAGTGTTGCCATGATTGTTTGTCTGCTCTTTCTACTTGTGCTTCTTCTGGAATTCGGCATGGGGATATTAGACCAGAAAATATTATCTGCGTGAATCCAGGTCTGGGGCAGCCTTATTTTGTGCTTATTGGTTGGGGGCATGCCATTTTGGAAGAAAGGGACCGTCCAGCACTGAATCTTCACTATTCTTCTACTTCTGCTCTTCAAGAAGGGAAGTTGTGCTCTGCTTCTGATGCAGAAAGCCTAGTGTATATGCTCTACTTCTGTTCTGGTGGGGATTTACCTGTTCTGGATTCAGTTGAAGGAGCAATACAATGGAGGGAAACATCTTGGTCGAGGAGGCTGATTCAGCAGAAGCTCGGTGACATCTCTGCTGTCCTGAAAGCATTCGCAGATTATGTTGACAGTCTGTGTGGAACACCATATCCTGTTGACTATGAAATCTGGATAAGAAGGCTGAAAAGACAAATTAATGAAGAAGGTAGTGGGAAGGAATGTGAATCGTCAAGCTAGGATTGCTCCATTTTGTCCGTATCCCGTTTTGCCTTTTGTCATTTTAAGCTCATTGTACCAAAGCAGCCTTCCAGGTGGTCGTATCGATCTCCAAAGAGCATGTCCCTCCTTGAAATATTTGGTGGCCTTTTTGATGATATGGGGTCTTCTTCTCTGGCTCTTGTGTGGTCATAGAGCTTTCGTAGCCGTGACCAGTGCGCAGCAGAGCAGAAGGTCCAAGGTTGCTTTAAGAAACTAGATAAGAACAGGTGATCATCGATGAGATTGAGAAAGATGACTTCCGATTCTTGTTAACAAAAGATCATGATCGCATTTGTCGTTTCATCTGTTTTTGCTATGCAGATGGTGTATCCTGTGGTGTTAATCCTTCCTTCTAAAGCAATGAGTTGTTGATCTTCTTTTGTGTGTAGAGGGAATTAATGTGTTTTAGTTTTAGAAAATACTAGTGCTTTCCATTTCTACCAATCACCCTGTACCTGAAATGTGTTACTATAAAGCCCAGTTTCTTTTCTTTTTTATATCGCATTTTAATCTGTTGTAATGTAAATACTTGTCAAAAATCTAGTGCATTTTTTCACGATTTTGATTTTGAATGGAAAAAAGTTGGATTTTAATTTTAAGCATGAGTTTCTTATCTTCAGCGTTGGTTCAAATTTTCATCTGAGCACAAAGGTAGCACTCTAAATTAAACATTGACAGTGCCACCATGGAAAAAATAGAAAACAAATTCACCGTATCAGCACACATATAGTCTAATAAATTATCCAAAGGATTTAATACAATCTGACAATAAAGTTGTTTAAAGCATGATTGATGTAATTAGAAGCGCAAAACAGAAGAGAAAAGGCTGGATGAGGATCTCTCAGCAACCTAATCAGCATCCATTTCTTCGAGTGCAGCTTTAGCTGCTGCCTTGGCTTCCTCTAGTAAGACGTCTGGAACCTGTTAGGTTAAGGAATAAAAAATCTTAGGCATGAGAAACATGATTAGAAGGTGAGATGACCGCAAAAGGACTTGAATATGCTAGCCCCACCTTCTGATGCTGGCGGTTCGACTCATCACATATCCAGCTCAATTCCAGTTCGAAGGCCTTGTCCTTGGCCTCATCGTGCACCCCATAAATACTGCTCATAAAGATGAACACCACCAACAATGAGATGGCAGAAACAAATGTATGCTTTTATAATTCACACGCTTACACAGAATACAAGTAAACACAAACATATACGTACCAGCATGAACATCTAAGAATATATGCCACACATAATTTTAAATACCGCTCATAAAGATGAAATCCCAAACAATGAGATAACAGAAATGTAAGTTTTCATAATTCACACGCATAAACAGAATGCAAGTAAGAACAA
Organism: Plectranthus barbatus; assembly: GCA_026898455.1. NCBI lineage: Eukaryota > Viridiplantae > Streptophyta > Magnoliopsida > Lamiales > Lamiaceae > Plectranthus > Plectranthus barbatus. The sequence continues at coordinate 225,904 of JAPKLW010000995.1, read as the reverse complement.
ACATACATGTACCAGCATGACTATCTAAGAACATATGACAAACAAAATTTAGAAGATAAAACTCACATCTTGGCCACCTCAATGACACCTTGCCGACATGTCATCTCCGAAAGCTTTAATTTTTCAATCTCTCTGTAAATGTGAAATTTGGTTCAACATCAGCAGATTGGCATATCATTAGATAGAAAAGACAATGCGTGATAATGATCACGGCAATTTTGCAGAAGCATCAAGTTAAAGAAAGCTAATCACCATAATTCCAAAATTAAATGAAATTAAGAACATAAGCTTGGGAGACTGAATGGCCATAGGAGCCAAACTAATAGCATCCAAGCAGCATACCCGACATAAAAGTATGTAGAGTTTTATACAGGATAGGTGTTGTTTCTTTCCGCATTCAAATTCTTTTATACATGATTTACACAAAATCAGTGAAAATGAGAAACAGAAAACTGACGTTTTAGCAGCCTGTCTTCCCTTTCCAATGGCTGCACCAAAGTATCTCTGCAACAGTGATATATACCAATCAAAGGGGGAAACCCTCATAAAGAAAGCCAACATAAATTATTATACAAGTAAAAGGAAATTCAAATGTCAAGACATATACAAAATGATGCAAATATATTGGAATATAATTATATGCTGCAACCATCATCTGCGAGATGAGGAAAAACAAAAAAAACTCACATAGGATATTCCAGAAGGTTCAATCATGTATAATTGTGGTCCGTCCCTGTCATAACCTCCCAGAATCACCCCGCAACCAAAAGGCCTGCAAGAGTACATCAGTGTATGATTTACATTGAGAAATCAGGTCAAGGGAAAGCAAGTTGATAAATATAAATATCAAACCTGAGCCACCAATATAGCGTGCACAAATGCACGTAACTAGCAACACGGTCTGCAAGTTCTTTAATAGGAATTTGTTCGCCATAAACACTGGAAACGAAAGATAGAACATTTAAAAACATATGCCACTAAACTGTAGCAAACTAATTATATGCTTTCCATAAGTGCCCATTTTGGCTCACAGCACAACATAGAAAACCACACAAGAATCTGTGAACCAAACCTCTCATAATTATTTGCTTCAGATTTTGCTCGAGTCACAATCTGCCTGCCATCTGCAGCTAATCCAGCAACAGCCTAACAAATGTTAAACAATATTAGCCACTATAAGCTCATTATGTGCCAGCAATTGAGCAAACAATGGATCAACACAAAATGATAAAGAAGTCAACTAAGTTCATCAAGGTATCCGATTAGAAACATCACTAATTATAAAAAAAAAAAAAATTAAACCAAAGCATACACATACGCACCAATACAGAGAGAAAATATAGGAAAATAAAAAGAAAGAAAGAAAGGTACCATGCCGGAGTGGCGATGAACAGCGTGGATTCTTCGATTGGAACCGGGCAGCATCATCTTGGAAGCAATAAGCTTCTCCACCCCCTTCAGCAACACCAGAAAATTTTAAAAACCCAAAGAAAACCCTAGCAATCTAAAACTGAATCGAAAATGCGAGGTTGAAATTCCGTTTACCATGACGACGCCGTCTTTACATCTGATGGCTACGACGGTGCCGCTGTTGTCGACGGCTTTGGCGGCGTACTCGATCTGGAAGACGCGGCCGTCCGGTGAGAATGTCGTCACCGATAGATCGTAGCCTGTGCCTATGCTGCTCATTCTTCCTCCCTCTCTACTGCAATAGTATTTTTTACTCTTCTTTGGTTTTTATTTTCTTTTAAATCAAATAATAATTTTAGAAACACAAATATGGAGAGATTTCTTTGTGGGCAAGACAGTGTATAGACGAAGACGAAAAGGGGCGAATTGGGAAGTAAAGCAAAAGTTTTTAATTACGATAATGCCCATCTCTCTAAGTTTTTTTTTTCGTTCTTCACCCTTATCTACAATTATAATATTATTAATTATTAAGTTGATCGTAAAAAGATTTATGATTTTAACAAAAGTTGTAAATCAAAGATAGAAATCTCTGTCTTTTTTTTTATTGTATAAATAACAAAACAGGCATTTACATTATTTTTCAACTATTGTGATTTGTGAATCTGATAAAAAAGAAAATATATAAAAGGGTAATATCGTCATTTAAAAGCAGTGAAGTAAAAATAGGCCTCAGTTGCCGGAGGCGGCTGAGGCGGCGGTCTGGACCTGAAGAAGGCCGTGGTGGATCTGCGCGGCGACATCTCCGACGGCGCCGGGTCCATGAGGGATGAAGACGGAAGAGGACTTGGAGGATGCGCCAATCTCCTTCATGGTGTCGAAGTATTGAGTGACGAGGATCATGTCCATGACATCCTTGGCGGTCGTCCCAGGCACATTTCCCGAGAAGGCGAGGACGCTGTCTCTGAGGCCGTCGACGATGGCCTGACGCTGACGAGCTACTCCCAGCCCCGACAAGTGATTGGACTCAGCCTCCCCCTCCGCTTTCTTGATCTGCAGGATTTTCTCCGCTTCCGCCTTGTCAGCTGCAGCCACCCTCAGCCGAGCCGCCGCATTGATCTCATTCATCGCCCTCTTCACTTGACCATCCGGCTCTATATCCACGATCAGCGTCTGCACTATCTCAAATCCGTACGCAGACATGGCCTGCATTTTTCAAGTCAAAATAATTTAAAAGAATTGTACTCTTCTGGATTGGAGGTGTTGGTTGTATTAGAATTAGAATTAGAATTCCTTCATGCATTACCTTTTCGAGTTCATTTTCGACGGCCTTGGCAATGTCGTTCTTCTGCTCGAATGTGGAGTCCAGATCCAGTTTTGGTACATATGCCCTGATGACTGCCAATGCCATGGATGTAAGCAAGAAACAAGAAGGTGTATGAGTGAATGAATAATATACGTACCATCGAAAACATAAGCTTGGATCTGCTCTTTGGTGTTGGACAGCTTATAAAACGCATCGGCTGCTTTGTCCGCCAATGCGCGGTACTGGACTGAAGCCACCACATTCACAAACACATTATCCTGATCAACAATCAAATAATATACCAAAACCTCTATTATGATCAAACACTAAACAAATGGTGCAGCAGCTAGCAAGTAAAAGGTGAAAAACCAAACCAAACCAAACCTTAGTTTTGGTTTCACAACGGACGTCAAGCTGCTGTACGCGTAACGAAAGGCGACCAGCCAACTGGTAGCCGGTGCACCACGGCAGGCAATGGACGCCGGGCTCAAGAACCTCAACAAACTTGCCAAAATGTTCCTTCATGGCAACAGTGGACTGATCCACTTGAACGCAACCAAGCGTTTGACCCATTTTTCCGACCAATCTGGAACAGTATGTACAACTAGTTATACTCACAATAAAATCATCACCTGCCTAACATGAAATAGAAGAATCATTGACACATACCAGAGAAAAGTTGTCCAGGCAAAAAAACAAACAAACATGTATCTGCCATAAATTGGGCCCCCAGAAAAAAGTAGTGAGACCAAATCACATGGAATTGTGTTCAGCTTTTAACCATTCAACCTCAATAAGATCACAACTATGTTAGGGTGGATGAACAAATTGCATGCCCCCCCCCCCCCCAAGCACAGGTTTTTTTGGATGGTCATTGTTCCTAAAAGTTGCATCTTTACAAGAAAAACTGCAGTGAATACAATTTTCTATAATTTCAAGAAAATCCAGAGTTCATCTCAGGCTTCTAAACTAATACGGATAACATTCATCCTATCACCCGAACCTCAGATTTTGGATAATCGTTAGGCCTAAAGATTGCATTTTTACTGCAAGAGCTTCACAATCAAAAATAGGTAAATCACTAAATTCAAAGAGCATCAAGAAATTATTATTTTTTCCTCTTTGAAATACTAATCCCATCACTGACATCCGCAGAAATACGGATATTCGCCATCAAATTTAAAAAGAAAAAAATAAATAAACACATAACATAACCCCAGAGAGAAATATCAGAGACATAATTCAAATTCAACAATTCCTTCCAGAAATACGAAAAAAATAAATAAAGAGAAGCCCACAATTTCTTTCAAGTCTGAGGTGGGGAAGATACACACAAACACTAGCAGAAACAGCCAGCAGACGAGACTTACTGTGGACAGAGCAGAGACAACTAGCTCAGAATTTTAGATGGGGTTTCAGAAAAAAATAAAATCTGATTCATAAGGGGAGGTATTTATAAACTGTAATTAGCTCGGAATTGAGAAGAGAAAATCACGAGGATCTTTTGTTTCTATATTCAGACAGCTACAAGTTAAATAATTCCCTCAATTTTCTATTAAAAAAAACATTGTACTTGTAATATAGGTTGCTAAAAATATAAGAATAATAAATCGTAAAAAAATCTTACGCAATAAATTATGATTTAATACTAGAATATAGTGACTAATAGTCACAAAGTCGGTTATATCAAATATGGATCATAGGTTGTAACTAAAATATGCCATCGATTACAAGAAAATTTGGAAAAATTGCATTGTAGATTTGTAGTATTCCCGAAGCATAGACTTTTCAAAAAGATTAAAGAAATCCTTTCTTTTCTTTTTTCTTTTATTTTTTATGTTTGGAATTTATTCACATTCACCTTGTAGGAATTCTTTATCCTTATCTTTATACAATTTCATGGCCTCATGAGTCAAGATTAACTGTTAATAGAGTTGTTCCGTGTTCGTTTCCATTTTTTAAACATTAACTTTGATATCCCTTTTAGAAAATTACCTCTTTCGTGAAAATACCCTACCAAAAAAAAAAAAAAAATCTTTTATGAAAAGAAAACAAATTCTCATCTCATGTGCAGAAGTTGTTGCTCTAAATCGTATACGAAAAGTTAAGGATCTCTTTCTAATCTCCCCCTGTCAACCTAAAAAGAGCAATATAGAGTTAGATGTATATATACTACACCAAATGTTAACATGAAATTGTATTCAACATAATGACATACAAGACAGTGAAAGGCTTACAAATTGTTGACAAAATTAGCCAAAACCAAGAAGTTGACAGTTGACACCAAGAAAACGAGTTAACATCTGCAGAGAGGATGATGTGATGCATAGAGATCTAGTATGCATTATTTGATTGGAGGGAGGGTTGTGAATCATCCCAGACTGATCAATAACTATTTCAGAAGAATTTCATTCTTCTGCAGCAACCACGGTGATTTCACCTTTATCCAGCATGTCATAGAATGCTCTAACCTTCCGCTGCTCATTCCAATGGTGCATCTTCCACACGCTACCTGCAGCAACGCCAAGTGTAATGGCGATGAGTATCTCCTTCACGACGCTTGGTCCCTTCAGAGTTGCATGGGCGATCCTAGTACCAGCCATTTCAGGTAGCTCCTTGAATACTCAATTCCTGGAATTAACACACAATTTAGTTGATCTTCATACTCGAGCAATTTAGAAACCATATTCTGAATAGCACCGAATACCAGCAAACAATTGTTGAATCATTCAAACATGGGATGATAAGGATCTAAAGCTGTATAGTGAACATTATTATAATTTCAGGAAACTTACAGCATTACTGATCATGCAAATTATATCCACTTATCTTATTCACTCAAGAATCTACCATGAAGTTCTCATCAGCATGACAACAATTCATCAGGCTTGTATCCTCTTACTTCGAAAGTAACAGCTTTTGAATGAAAAGACTTAGTTTGAAGAAGTTAAAACTGCAAAACTCGTAGATTTATTTTACAGCATTGAATACAAAAGGATTTAGCAGAACATTAGAAATATGACTATAAGAGGTTTTACAACATGCAATAATATACAGTATTTCTCAAACTCCAATTCAGGATTATCTCCAGTCCATCATGCTGGAAACAAAGCTGCTCCAAAAAAACCACATTACTACATAGTGTATGGTGAAAATGATTCAGCCAAGTAAAGTAGTAAACAAGTTGAAAAAAAATTCTTATTATGGATGAGGATTCGTAAACTATATCTTTCTGTCCTTAAAAACACAATAATAGATAAATAGATTGATTATCCACATTCAAGTACACCATGTTTCAATCTCCAAAAAAAAAAAAGTACACTATGTTTCAAAGATCCGGAAGAGCTGACACAAGTATATGCAGTTATTGCATAACTTCAAGAACTTGAAATCAGCAATTCAAATCAGAGGAATACGCTCAAATGCTCAATAAGTTCCAGAGAGAATCTTCTTTTTTTTTTTTTAGAATACATAATATTTCCCCATTCACCAGCAGACTTATTCTCAACATTCAAAACAGCAAATTGCCAAGTCAAGGGCGCGAACTCCATTGCTCGAACCAAAACAGTTCAAGAAGCACAGAGAGGCTACATAGATGGACCTCAACCAAATAATACAAGAACTAATCAACCCTATTTATGCAACCAATATAAGAGCAAATGTTCAACAAGAATTTCTTTATTTATTCGTTTAGATAAAAATATTCTACAAGATTTCTTTTTGACAATAAGTTTTCTGAAAGCTTGAGCAAGCATAAACTACAACACCCCCAAAAGGTAACATAAACACCAAAAAGTTAGTATAATCATATCATTCTCCGCCCATTAAGCCGTTTGAGCAAGATGGATCACAGACACAATGGTTTTATCAAGTAAACGCAGCTCCAGCTGAAAACAATCTCATATCCTTTCTCATCTACACAAACCCTAAACACCAATCACCTAAACGGGAAATGAGAAGAAAAACGAATTCCATCAACTGATTTCAACACAAAAAGACAAGAACATCATACCCCGAGAGTAAAAAACCGGAGCTTTCGATCCTCAGGGTCTGCACCAAAGGAAATGGAGATTGAGAACTTTCCGAAAGAAAAATCGAGAATGATTGAATTTGTGTATGAAGTTGCGGGCGAAAATTGTGAGAAATTCATATTACCCTAAAATTCTTTGAAAGATGGAACGACAGCCGACGACGCCGTTCCGTAACTACATATACGTAATCCAGCTTCATTCTTTTTTCTTTTTTTTTTTGTAAAATAATGTATTGTATATATACATATTTGATTGACTTCGCACTCAAGGGTCGATGTCTCTCCACCAACGCATTTGCAATCAAGATTAATAAGAAAAATCAATATTTTGATTAAAAAGAAAAAAACTTGTTGAATATTGCAAACCAATCATATATTTCCGCTTCGAAGAAAGTGGATTATGGGATTCCCTCAATAATAAAGTGTGTCCAAGAAACATTGTTAATGACAGAAGAGTTGAGAGTTGAAACTGCTGCACCACGAACCCACAACATAATATAAAAAGAAAACATAAATTATCCGACAAATTAACGTAGGTTGAACGCGGCGTGGCCCACACGAGGAAGATTCCCAGGAAACGGCAGTGATTCCAAATTCCCAATTTAATCATCCTTTTTTATAGTCTCTGTCAACTCTTACTTGGGAGGTCGAGCATCAGGAATGGCGGGGGGAGGGTGGCAGCTGCTGGCCGCAGATTTCGCGATGTCGTTTATGTGGGTGTGGTCGAGCGTGCTCACCAAGATCTTCGTGCACCGAATCTTGGGTTATGGAGCTCACGAACTCGAGGGCCAAATCGTCAGATACGCCGTCTCCGTTCTCATCATGTTCTTCTTCGCGTTCATGGTCAAGGCCACCAAAGGTGGGGCCTACAACCCTCTCTCTCTCCTCTCCGCCGCTTTTTCTGGTGATTTCTCCAATTTCCTCTTCACTATTGGAGCCAGAGTCCCTGCTCAGGTTCACGCTTTTCCTAATTTTCTTTTTTTGGCTTAAATTTCTAATCTTTCTGAACTGACTGTTTTAATACATATTTCTAGGTTTGGTAGTATACAACTCATGTTAATTTCCGGCAATATGTGACACAAACATATAAGCTTAGTAGCATATATTTGAAGGATTGATTGGAGATGTGAGGAATTCATATTTCGATTTGAAACATCTGGTGTTGAGTAGGCTCTATTTTGTGTTTGTATTCGAACAAGAACTCATCTACGTTTTGCAAGAATGAAACTTTGAATGGGATCTCTATTCATGCGAATGATACAGAATTGTATCATCTGGGCTCTCTCTGCCTGGCAAGATTTTTAATTCATAACTTATTCTTCTGATTTGTGTTGGAAAGGTGGTTGGGGCAATTTATGGGGTGAGGCTCATCTTGTACATATTCCCTGGAATAGGAAGAGGGCCACGCTTGAATGTTGGCATTGCCATGGGTGGTTTGACAGAAGGTCTGCTGACATTTTTCATCGTGTTCATCTCTCTCGGGCTGGCTAGAAAGGTCAAGGATAGTTTCTTCATGAAAACATGGATTTCCAGCTTATCCAAGCTCACTCTTCACACCCTGGGCTCTGACTTAACTGGTGGTTGCATGAATCCAGCCTCTGTGAGTATCTCTTTTCTTGCAACTCGTATTCTTGTAGCCGTGCCGGTTTTTGAAATTCATGTGCTACTGCTCTTTAGGTGATGGGGTGGGCGTTTGCGAATGGGGAGCATATCACCAAGGAGCATTTGGTTGTTTATTGGCTCGCTCCGGTTCAGGGCACTGTGGCTGCTGTGTGGGTGTTCGGAATTCTGTTTCGGTCTTACAACGACAACGCGGCAGCTGCGGAGAAGGAGCGGTCTGGAAAATTGAAGTCTGAAGATTAGAATCCATAGCAGTTCTTGATTCTTTCAGATTTATGTTGGAATGTATCAAGATTCTCGTTGCTGTTGAACTTGTACATTTTGTTCACAAGGGTAAGGTAGTATAGATCGATTTGCACTTTATCTATGATCGATTAATCATGATCTGAGTTACGTTGGAGTACGCTTTCACATTGATTTAAACATTGTAATCTAATTTAAGAAAGAGAGGGAGAGAGAGAGGCCAATTAGTCTAAAACTGATAATGATTTATCTTCCGAAATAGAACCTAATAGCAAATCTGTTGATTAGATTTAGGGGTAGCCACAAACACAAGAGAAAAAACTGATGGAAGTTTTAGAACCTAATAGCAAATCTGTTGATTAGATTTAGGGGTAGCCACAAACACAAGAGAAAAAACTGATGGAAGTTTTCAAGAACTCTGCCTCACTCAATTCAACTAGGCAATCCTATCATAACAGTACATACCAAACTACACAACTAATAATTGGCGAGTCCGTGTGCTCCTGCCGCCCCGAAACCGTTCCACTACAGCTGTCACAACTTGAGGCCACTTCCTGTCATCTAGCTCCAGGAGTGGGGGAAGAGAGAGAAAGTGAGAGAGTGATGGGAGAGGGAAAACTCTTGTTCTGCAAGCTAAACACTGCGTTCATCATGCTGCTTATATTGCAACCTACAAATCAGCAGAAGCATTTAGCTATCCAAGGATTGGTTGATTTATCACTTGCTCTTTCTTAGTAATGGAGTTGCAACGGGGAACAAGACTGTGTAGGATGTGTGTTTTGGTGCAGAAGTAAGACAGTAGAGTACAAAATGCATACAACCAAAGATTGAAAACAAGCACGCTTCGTGTCAAGAATCAATGAATCATTACAGATTTGAATCGATAAGGTATAGAAATTCCAGTCCTAGTCAGGCACATCAGCTAAGTAGTAAAGAGTTTGATGAAAGTATCATAAGATATCACATTTTTCTCAAGATTCAAGAATATTGATGATGTAACAAGTTGAGAAATGTCAACATTACACAGATAATTCACAGAGGAGAGATGATAGCTAACCTTTATTCAGGCATCATGCTCCGAGACTCCATGGATCACCATAATAGGGATCGTCAATAGAAGTAGCCTCTGCACTTCACTGTTCCGCAAAAGCACTTCTTCTTTCCTTGATCTGCTTTTGCCGGTATCCCATAATCAAAAGTCAGCTCTTGCAGGGGAGGAATGTGTCGTGTGGCAAAGAAACCTATGTGGAGAAACACATCACTGTTACTTTCCCGGAGAACTGGCTGCCAGAACACATTTGGCGAACAACTATGATTCATGAAACGGGACACATTTCCACTGTTCTTTGAACTTATAACAAGAGGGAATGGGGACTTTCTAGTAGCAGTAGAACTGTGAAGAACAGGCTCTAGTGGCTGATAGTGGCGACTGGCATCGAAGATGTAATTATCGCCACTTGTATTCTCAAAATCACCGGCAGTAACCTTGATGATGTCCCCGGCATACTCACAGATAAAAGCCCCAGCACGAATAGGATCCCAAGACCTAAGCCCCCAGCCCTTGTTCTTTGTCTTGAAAACCTCCAGACGAACTTTAGCACCTGCCTGAGTCATTCGATTCCGGCAGTTTGGAGGACATGAACAAGCCAGTCCACACTCATGTATCACTAATTTAGTAGATAAAAGAACCCCGAGAGATGAGTATGGGAGTAAGCCGTCATTTTTCTGGCCACAAGGACAATCAATATTGCCCGGTTGGCATCCACCTAAGCACTGACAACCTGAAAAAGGCTTTGCCGCATGGAAAGGTTGGGAATATTTGAGATTACGGACATAGGAGAAATGAGCAGGTCCTTTCTCCCCATCAACGTCATTCACAAGAGCCACCGGCTGAGTCTCAGCACCTGAAGTTAGATCCGGGATAATAAGGCCAGGTCGAGCAGCATTTCCTGCCCGACACTGCTGAATTGATTTCCACAATGAAAAAGCTTCTGGCTGCCCAGGCTGCCTTATCAACTTATACTTGAAAACAGTGCACCCGGACTTGTTCTTCTCTGCCCATGATTCCTGAATCTTGTAAAGACCATCATAGACATAAATCTTACTGGGTGTACCAAAGGGATCCTTAAGACCCCTTATAACTCGTACATCATTCCCACGATGCAGACTCTTTTCTAGAGCAAGATTTCCCCTTTCAAGTTTCTGATCGAACATTTGGCCATCTCTCCTTGCCACTCCACCCTGACCACTGTAAATCAACACATTACTATCATCCCCATCCTCATCATCGTACCCTCCAGAGGAAACTATGCTGACAGCCACCGGCTCTTCATCCATGGTGATCTTGACACTCATATAATCTATTCCAGCCATGCTTGGAGCATGTAAACCCACCAGACAGAGCTCCATTCTAAAGAAAAATATATCCCCAATATCAATTCCCGGTACATTGCCAATCCTCTTAGAGTTGTTTGTCCTCACTCCTTTGGTCATCAAAGCACTGCAAGCTTTTAGGTCCGGACGCCGGGCAATTCCAGTAGACCCATCCCTTGCTTCTTCAAGTTGAGTAAGCTTTCTTCGGATCAAATCATAAACCATTAGAATTGTTCCTGTGGTATCCTTATCACCGGTGGACCTTCTGAAGTCATCAAATTCCTTAAGTTTAAACAAGGTCAAGTAGTTATTAACTACCGAGTCAACATCAACATCTTCACCCGTACCAGTACCACTCTCAACTTTTCTCTTCCTTGGTCGACCCCTTCGCTTAGTGGAGTTACTGGCATCGTCTGCATCAGAGACATGCATACCAAATCCACTCACATACTGGTCACTTTGATTATGTGAGTCGCTATAACCATCGTCCTCAAAAACTACAGATGCTGAACCACGAGTGTTCTTGGCCCGACTAGTTTCCCCATTTGCTTGCGGAGTCCTAAATGAATTCAGTGGAACTGGAGCTGGTATATTGCTACCGAAATCAGAATTACCAGTTCTGTTTGTGGTGCGCTGAGAGTCGTTTGAAACCAGAAACGGGTAAAATGGTTGAACTCCCGGAGGAAAAGGGCCAGAAGGGGAAACACACACAAAAGGAGATGGATTAGGGGTTGAAACTGAAGTCATGCCCCGCGCGTTGGGGAAAACCGGAACAAGGGTTCTTAAAGGCCTCACATCATGTACAACAGACTTATCAATTGGATCAGAATTCTGACCTCGTTCCATCTGATCTAATCAAGAAACAGAAAATCCAGCTACAAAGTTCTACTTGGTTCCAAAATATTGCATAAAGTGTCTACGCACTACCTAATGTTGTACAAGTTCTTCCACCCAGAGATTGTACAAATCCGAAACTAACAAGAAAACTCATAAACGAACCAATTCTCAAAAGAAGAAACACACTGCGCCAAGAAACGGCTTCCTGCGTCATGTACAATCAGAAAATTAGACAGAAAAACTCAAGTAAATCAATTTTTTATCCAAGTGAACAGTAAATCCCTAAATTTGACAAACACCCTTTAAACCCATTAACAAAAATTAGCAGGAGCTGAAACATAAATGCATCAAGAACGATTCAAGCCACAAAAATGCCAACTTCGAGACGAATACAGAGTAACAAATTCCACTTCAGCATCTCAAATGGGAAAAAATGTTATCATTTAAGAAAAGGAAAAACGCGATAGGGCACTTGAGAGTTGAAAATGAACAACTCTGCTTCGCTTTAATGGGCCAAGGTCAGGCTCTTCGCTTCAAAGCACAAACAAGAAAAGAGAGATCTTGGAATGGAGAATTTACCTCTGAGATCGAGAGGAGTTCTAATTTTGTTTTTTGCCCAGTGTCATGTTTCTATTTTTATTTTCTCCATGCGTGTGCTGTGCCGCAATTTTGTTTTTCTTTCTCTTCGTTTAATAACTAATAATAATTCTATTTCTAAACTTTTTCACTATTCTATGTACACTAGTAATGTGAAAATATTTTCCTCTAACAAAACAAAAACTTATAAATAATATATTCATGAATTATAAATAATACTTATCTGAATACTAAATACTCCCCCGTCCCAGTCTATTGGGCACTCTTTCTATTTTCATCCGTTCCAATCTATTTGACCACTTTTCTAAAATAGCAAATTTTTCATACTCATCAATAAAATATTAATTCCACTACCACTCACAACCCTTAATTCCCGTGCCAGGTCAAATGTGCCCAATAAACCGGGACGGAGGTAGTAACATTTTTATATGTTAATTATGTATATATATGATACTCCCTTCATCGGCTATATTAGATTGGTTTTCTTTTTAGTTTGTCCCACTATTATTCACATTTCCTAAAGTGATAAAATTTTCACACTTATTAATAAATTATTATTTTTTAATACACTCACAAATATTGGTTATCGTGTCCGGTCAATATATGATTAATTGACCGGAATAGAAGAAGCATATATATAATTATATTGGTAATAATTTGCCTAGTAATTGACACATTCTTTTTTTCTGTTAAGAGATATCTACGCTTAAGCATGAACACGCAAAAAAAAATTTAATCGTTATGGGGATGTTAAAAATAAAATTTATGTCAGATAAGAATGAATTTAATATTTGAATTGATTGCAAAAAAAATATTAATTATTAAGATAAAGAAGCATAATTACTCTGAACATAATCTACTAATATATTAAAACAGAATAATTAGGGAGCGTTTGGTTGGTGGGTTTCGGAATAAGGGAATGGAATGATTCCGAAACCCACTGTTTGGTTAAAGGATATGGGAATGAAAATATGGGAATGATTCTCAAATACTTGGGAATCACCAAAACCCTCCAAAATGGTGGGTTTTCATTTTCATTCCCATATATTATTACCAAAATTATTTATTTCATATTATTTTATAATTATTTTCTTGTTTATTTATTTTTATAATATTAATCTAAAATATTTTGATAATTATATTATTCTTTTTAATATATTAATATAATAATATTATTATATTAATTATTTATTTTTATCTTAATTTTATATTTTTATAAAATAAATAAGAATATAAATATATTATTTATTTATTTTAATATGATTATATTTACTTAAATTTTTATTATTAAATTAATCATTTATTTCTTATTTTTATTTCATTTTATTTATAATTATTTTCTGATTTATTTACTCTTTCTTTTTTCTTTTTTAATGTTTTTCATAATTATATTATTTATAGTATTATATATTATTATAATTATATATTATTCTTTTTAATATATTATTATAATAATATTATTATTATTATTATAAAATCAATCATTTATTTTTTATCTTAATTTTATATTTTATAAAACAAATAATAAGATAAATAGATTATTTATTTGTTTTAATATGATTTTATTTTGTTATTTTTATTGTTAAATTAATTATTATTTGTATAACAATTTAATTATATTATAAACCTATAAACTTAAAAAATAAATCATCAGAATTGAAAAATGATTCCAAAACTCATCTAGTAAACCAAACATCAGAATTGGGAATTATTCCCAAAAATCAAACCCATACCCATTCCCTCTACTATCAAACTCATACCCATAGTGATTCCTGACAGTTAAACCAAACGCCCCCTTAGTTATATAAAAAACTAGATTTACACCCGCGCGTTGCGCGAACATAATTTAGATATTTTTAATATGTTTAAATACTAATTTTATGGGTTGATAGAAAAAATCTAAATTAATCATCGAGTTTGGGACAAAGAGTATTTTACTGATAAGAATTAATTTAAAGGTCATGGACTAAATGAATTGTTCCCGCCACACCAGTCTTTTATTAAAAATAAAAATAAAAAATATTTATTTTTTTGTGTAATGTAATTAAATTGTTACTCAATTTTTTTATAACTATTTTATACTTAATTTTGCTTTTAATTGGATGAAAATATTTAAATGAGTCTTTTACACAAATGATATATTTAACTATTGAATTTTAGTATATACAAATTAATTTTACATTCTTATCATATATAATTTATACATTGATTTATTTAGAAACTAAGTAACAATACATAATTAACTAAAATAAAATTTTATTGTTATGTCTATTGTCTAATTTTCATTTAATACATGAAAATAAAAAAATGAAAAATTATATGAGGGAGAATAGTTTTTTTACTTTAATTTGATAATGATTTAAATTAATTATTAATAATATTGTGGCTTGAAAATTATTCCTTTTCTTCTAATATGACATTTTTGTGTGGAAATATTTGAAACTCTTTTAATATATTATACATATTATATTATATTTAAATTCTAACACAAACATCTTAAATTCTACATAACTATTTAGGTTAATTAGACCTCACATCTCTTAAAATAAACTCATTTAAATATTTTTTTAATCTTTAAATATCCCTTTATACCCTTAATAAAATATAGTGTATTACTGATCCTCAAAACTCAAAAGAAAACAATAATAAATATTTATAAGTAAAAACCCAAAATCAAAATGAAAATAAAAAGAAGGGTGATTCTGAATGCAGCCACGTTTTTTCTCCCTAAAGCCTCTTTAAAAATATTAAAATATAATATTACAATTTTATCCTTTTATATCTCATTTAAATATTAATTAAATAAATTCAATTAACAAACAAAAATCACCTTGCTAGCCCCCGTTACTGATATCTCACCACAGCCAAAAAAACCCCTCATCTCATCTCTCTCCCTCCCCTTGTTCTCAGTCGACAGGAAAGCCCCCCCTCTCTTCTCCCTCTCTCTCTTTCTTTCTTTCCTTTTTTTTTTTTTTTTTTGTTTTTTTGGCATCCCTTTGATCCTTCTTCCCCATCCATTTACGTGAGATAGAGGATGAGCAACACCAACCACCCCTTAACAACAGGGGTACGAATAGCCCTTCTTCTTTTCCTCTTCACAGGCACCACAACCCTTCTTCCTTTCCTCTTCACAGCACCACACTACCGTGTGCATAGCAGTAAAATCCACTCAGTTATTTCTTAATTTTAAAATTCTTTCCTCTGTCTCATGATTCCGCATCACGTCTTGAAACTGCAAAGAATGAACATGTCAGCCCTCTAAAATTAATTTAATTTTGACGGAATATGATATCTGAATCCTTTAGATTTTTTTGGCGGAGGTTTTGTTTAGAATTTATACATTTGAATCAAAATTTTCAATTAAAATTTAAAAATAAACTAGAAGGGTAAAAGTATAATAAAATATTTTATTTTTTATAGGGATTGCAAATAGTAAAAAAGTGGCTGCATTTGGAATCACCCTAAAAAGAATCTTGAACATATAATTATATTAATATAAAAATATAAAATAAAACTGAAAGATGTACTTCTATTTCAAAATTTAATTTATCTAAAATTTTCTTGGCCTTGAAGGCCCTATCAACTCTTGCTTCGGCTGTTTTTATATTATTTACTTGAAATTTCCTTAAAATTAAATAAGAGTTTACTAATAATTTTTAATAATTATTATGTTGAGGTGGACAATTTTTAATAACTGTTCCCGCCAATAAATGACTATTTTGCTTTAATATATTATATAGACTAGTAATTCACCCGTGCGTTGCACGGAATTATACGATTTAAGTATTATAACAAAATATAAATTTAAATATATTGTTTATATTTTTAGTAAGTCAATATATGTCATAATCATAATATACATAATAGTTGTGTATTTATAAAAATGTTAAATAAATTTCCAATTCAGGCGCAAGTAGTTCAAACTTTTTGTTTATGTTAAGTAATTAATGGAGATGAGATTGAAATAACTAAATTATGATATAATAACAAAATTCTTAATAACGAAAATTGAAGTTTACATCATAAATTTCTAAAGACTTCCTTGTACACTACATTTTGAGTAGAAGTTTCTTCAATGTCGCTGGATTTACAAAGTAAGATTTTAAGACCCTTACGATACGTAGCTCGTGAAATAGCCACATATAATTGTCCATGGCTGAAAACAGGATTCTTCAAAAAAAGGCCAACTCGTTTCAATGATTGACCTTGACTTTTATTGATTGTCATAGCATAAGAAACTATGAGTGGAAATTGTCTCCGTTGAAATTTGAACGGCAACCTTGGATCTGATGGTGTCAAGGACAACCTTGGAATCAAAATCTTATTCCCTGAATTTTGACCTGTGAGCACTTCTGCTTCCAACACATGACTGCCAAGTTTTGTAATAACCAATCTTGTACCGTTGCACAAACCATTCGCATGATCTATATTTCTCAGCAACATAACCGGAGTTCCAACTTTTAAATAGAGATCATGATTTGGTACTCCAGAACAGTTGAGGGTATTTAGGAACTCTGGAGTGTGTATATTCGATAATATCGATCCATTAGAATCAGATGTACACGTACTATCTGAGCTTAAAAATGATCGACCTTCTTCCTCATTGAGCGAAACCATATATTTGTTAATTGTTTCTACAACTGCCAATGTTGGTGCCAAAATTGCTCTTTCTTGTAAATGACTCTTAGTGCCAACAATGTCGCCTCTTGACTCATATATATGATCCACAATTGCTGCAATAGGATCACCAGAATATTTCAACAAAATATCATTCGGAATATCAATCATTGTTTCTCCATCATTAGCACCTCCATTTACGCCATCTCCTATACTTGCAATCCAATGACCAAACTCCTCTAATTGATTTGATTCATCAACAGAACTTGCATTTTGAATTCTCATATTTTTGCTCAATCTCAACACCGTACAATTATCCCAAAGATATGATGAATTAATTGCTGAATTCACAATATCTTGTCTGCTACCTTTCGGAATGACGGGTAGAATTTGACGAAAATCTCCACCTAAAACCACAGTTTTACCACCAAATGGTGAATTAAAATTATCACGGTTGGTATTGCGCATTATATCACGACAACTTCTATCCAAAGCTTCAAAACAGAACTTGTGCATCATGGGTGCTTCATCCCATATTATAAGTTTAGCTCTTATAATCAACTCAGCAAGTGGACTTCCTTGTGAGATGTTGCAAGTAGAATCTTCATGGGGATTGATGGGAATCTTAAAGCGTGAATGTGCCGTTCTTCCTCCCGGTAGCAAAAGTGAAGCAATTCCACTGGAAGCAACATTTATGACAATTTCTCCCTTTGAACGTAATGCTGCAGACAATCCTTTCCAGACAAAAGTTTTCCCTGTTCCGCCATATCCATATACGAAGAAAAGTCCTCCTTTATTAGAATGTACAGCTTTCAAAATTGTATCATGAACACATCGTTGTTCATCTGTACACTTGCTTAAGAAATCAAGGTAATCTTGGTATTGAGTTTCTTGATTATATCGTAACTCTTCGTTGATGATTGAATTACCGGTTGTCCTCTGAAAATATCTCTCTTCAGGAAATGGCATGCAATCAAAGTCACTTAGACTTCTACCAAGATTTCTCAACAATTTTTCAATCTCAACTAAAGCATAACTTTTCACTTCAGAATCATCCAGTGTTAATTCTGCAGTAAATATTTAAAATTAACTGAACGTAAATCATTATAGTCACATATAATATCAAATTAATTTAGTATAATTAAATGATAAATGCATACCTGGGTGGCACAAAGATATTCTTTGATTGTAAACAATATCATCAGATAAATAAGACCAACATTCATCCCAAACTTTTTCGGGTCTTGCAAGTGAACCAGCAAATAATAAGGTGACAAAAAGAGATCGCAGAGATTTTGCTGATGCCCATTGACTTGCCTCTAGTATTCCATCAATATATTCCTTATCATCTTCAATCAGTCCAAGAGCATAGCAAGCATCTCGAAAAGTAGAATATTGAACTCCATTTATGCACTTGATATCCTCATAACTTGTTGGACCACGAACAACATTTAAAAGACATCTCAAGTAATACAATTCTCCAGATCCAGGAGGCACATAAAACAATCTTCCAATGGCATATCTTGTTTTTCTTGGCACCCATGCTCGTATATCTTGCTTTCAGACGAATTTTGTTGGGAATTCAGCATATGTAAATTCGCGTGCCTCTGGATATATTTTATTTGCTTCCATCCATGCCATAAATTTGCTTTGTTTAACCGTTGGACGATCAACAACAACATCTATAGGATCCGAATCAGAGAAAATGACACTTTGTTCACCGGGAAGATGAAAAGACAATCGTTCAACAGCTGGATCTCTATATTGCATCTCAAATCCAAAAATCCTCCAAGCTGCTTCGCACGGTGATATATACCGACAATCATAATACATTTGCACCTCATCACAATTTTGGGGGGGTTCATCTTCACTTGAGTTTTGATAAAAAGATGCAGTAACACGATCATGACCTTTATTTATGTATTTGAACAAATACTTGATTGATCTTGATTGATTGCACCATTCAACATTAATATGTCCGCCATATTTCATCAATAAATATTTGTTATGCGGAACAACATATCTATTATCCAAAGGTACGCCATTTTTTTCAACAAACCGGCCATTATCTCGACGCCTATAAATAGGATATCCATCTTCATCTGTTGTTGTCGAACACACAAATCTTTTTGGAAAATACTTGGAACAATGTCCATTCGACATGCATGGAGACTTCTTGTGAGTTGTACCGCATGGACCATGTATCATAAAATCTTGAACAGCTTTATAATAAACTGGCTCAATGTCTTTATCAGGAATTTCTGCTGAGATTATTTTGTCAATATCTTCACCAGCAGGATGCTTGTCTTCCTTACTCAAAAATAATAATATATGAGCGTGCGGTAATCCACGCTTTTGAAATTCAATAGTGTAAACCACTGCAAAAGATATTTTTAATTAAAATTAAAGATTATGTCATATAATATTTAGGTATCAGATATAAAGCAAATGTTAAGTTTAATTGTAATCTGCAATTACCTGCGACAACTTTACCAAAAACTTTGTTGTGCCTTAAATCTTTTATCAAGTTGTCCAACTTCATCTTGAAAACTCGGGTAATTATGTCTGGACGATCTTCTGGTTTCAAACCTCTATTTTCACAATACCTTATGATTTCCGGCCATTTAGGATTACACGTGAATGTGATAAATAGATCTGGATATCCCGCCCAACTACAAATTGCCATTGCATCTTGGTAATTCTGAATCATATATCGAGCTCCACCAGTGAAAGATGACGGCAATATAATGCGTTTACCCTGCGTGGTTGGATCAGTCTCCCCCCTCAAGACTGCATCAGCTAAGCCCTTATACATCTCTGCACGTAACTCTTTCTGATGTGTGCGGATATATGTCAATCTATTAGACTCTATCATTGTATATGCATCAACAACGAATTGTTGGAATAATCGCTTAGATGACATAATATTCCTGGGCTCGTTATGCCTTTCATGCAATCGATAGGCAAAGAATTCTCTGAAACTGACCCTTTTTCGTGCATTATTAGATTTTCCAGACAATCTTGAATAAGGAATATCTTCTCTGTATCCATCCTCTCCGTAAGGAAACAACAATGGATACTGCAGAGCAAGATATGAAGCATGAAGCTCATTTATGCGTTTCAAATATCCTGATTTTGTTTCAAGAACTATATCTCTATCTCCCATCGACTCATCAAAATCTCCAACAATTAATGCAGCAACTTCAGTTACTGTTGGAAGATTATATTGGCGTCCATCCTTTCCTCTTCTTCCTATAAGCCGTAGTTTAACATCTGAACAATTATTCTCCAAAAATTTATCTTTAGCCATTCGAAAGGACTTCACCAATACATTATTCTCATCTAACATATTCTTCAAACCAGCCACAATCTCTGCATGCAATAAATTCAAATTGCTCCGTTGCCTACAAAAATAAATTCATACTATATAAGCAATATAATTATTTAAAAAATACCAAATAAAAATTATATATAAAATTAACTGCTAACCGGACAGAGAGCAATCTGTTTGTGATTTCATTCTCAGTGTCATATATGTATAGCTGTGCGAATTTGGGCTGACAACCATCAATAGGAAGTAGACTTCCGATTGAATGATAATTTTGGCCATGCAATCGAAAAACTGGCACCGAACTCCCATTATTTAAGCTATTGTCAATCTTTCCACCCAATGAT
This sequence comes from Plectranthus barbatus, assembly GCA_026898455.1. Lineage (NCBI taxonomy): Eukaryota > Viridiplantae > Streptophyta > Magnoliopsida > Lamiales > Lamiaceae > Plectranthus > Plectranthus barbatus. The sequence continues at coordinate 205,199 of JAPKLW010000995.1, read as the reverse complement.
GTAAATGAGAACATGCTATTGTATGATCTAATATTGGCCAAAAAATGCTTGCTCATTTCATCATTTCCAAAAATCAGATCTTCTAAAATTTTGGGCGGGCTTTTCATTCTTGCTAGTTTGATTTTTCCATTGGTGCAACAATTGGAATATATGGGATCTTTCGCTTTATAATCTTTACGGAGACGTTCATTGTACCAAAATAAAGCCCCACAGTGTTTGCATGCATGTATTGGATCACCAATATCCCAATAGTCCACTGCATAAGAATTATCGTTTGATATACATGTAAATAATCAATATTAAATTATAGTGTAAATTATAATGTGTTCATGTATTAAACAAAATAAGTAATAATTCTTAAAAAAATATACCACATTGTTCCACAATAAGCTGTTGACCAATTTCGACTGCAGCATTATGATTACCTATTGGAGTGACTACACAAAATAAAGTGAAACAATAATTTCATTTAAATATATACGATATAATGTGAATTGCATTCAATAATGTTAGTTTAAAGAAAATCAAATAGAAAGTAAACTAACTTTGACTTAATTATTGTAACTTACTATTCTCTAAATCAACACCATTTGAATCAATATGATCAATTGTTTGATTCAACGTTTCCACATTGCTTTCGTGCAAGACATCCAATTGGGACGTATCCAACTCCATTGCATCCTCAAAACTCAAGTTTACAAATGTTGATGTTTCAATATTGGAAATATCACTTCTAGCGGTGGCTGTGAAAAAAGCTATAAAAATACATATAAATAGTAAGATATCATAAAATTTATTAAAAAATCAAATAAAATATAAAGTGATTGTAATATTTTCATGAACACATTTGATGTAAGACAACAACCTTCCACATTATTTTTGGTATAAAATGTTATTTTAACCTATTCAACTCACTTGAAGCATCATTTGTCAAATCTATAGGTGTAGATATTTCAATATTTGAAATATCCCTCACTGGATATTTAAAATAATATGTGGCACCAATCTGGAAATTATTCTGAATGATAGATCTTAATGTACCATTCAGATTAACTGCAAAATAAAATCAAATATTTATTAAATTTTAATTTTTGGGTAGAAAATTCAATTTACATCTAAAAAACAAATTAGTTATTCGATGCATATTGGTTCTTCGATGTAACTAAATTACTTTATAATATTTTAACTGAAATTACTTTTGAATACGAACCTGTTTGATTATCTTGTATATTGGTCCTCAGATGTTTGGTCCTGCTAATGCATAATCCTGCAATTTTAGCCATAGGTGATAATAAATAACAACTCAATTTATAAAAACATTTCCAAAATTTTAAGTATTGGAATCTAAAATAGGTAGTTCAACATAATTACTATAATCATAAAAAAATATATATATTACTCGTAATGTAAATACTACAAAATACATTTTTTAACACATTATTTAAATTATTTTTAGTCTTATTTTTCGTAGAATTTATGGGGGGAGACAAAACAATTGGATTTATGTAACATACTTCATTCTAGATTATGTTATCCTATTAATGGATTTTTAATAGATTATATCAATTATGCTGCCCAACTAATGTGAGCATCCCGTAAGGAAAAAATATATTACATATCTTAATTGAGTGGATAGATCGTACGATTGAACATATAAAATTAATATAATTATAATAAATCAGAAGTATAAAATACTAAGTTCAACTAAAGGATTCATTCACCCTATTAAAGTATATAATATTTTTGGTGCTCACACATATCATTTCTCACACAATCAAATATCGAATGAATAGCTAAGGATATATCCACTGATATTACTGATAATTTTTAGTTTGTAAATATAAGCAAGGTTCAATGTTTGATTAAATGAAAATATAATTTAATCTATCTTATCTTTTCGTCAAATAAATGAGTAGACTATTTTAGATTTTAAATATTATACTTCTTTAAAAATTGTTCAAACACACACACGTACACACACACGTACATACACACACGTGTATATATATATATTTTGTATCTGTGGGTTAAATATATTTATCTCAAAATATTTAATGAGCTGCCTATCATATAAAATGAATTGTTGTAAATACACAATTAATAAGATTAAATTAAATTAAAATGAAATTTTAATTTAATCTTCTTTTGCACCAGTTTTTTTTACATTAATCGATATATAAATATATATACATATATACTATTAAAAGTTTATATTTAAAAAATTATATAGTTCTTTAACTATTTAAAAATTTATATACTCATAACATTATTAAATAGTAATTATGAATAAATCTCTCAACACAACACATATTTATTGTTTTGGATTTAATGGGCTGAAATATGGGCCAAACATATCCAATAAAATATTTATTGGCCACCACGTAAATATGGAAAAGAAAAAAAAAAAGTGAAACCTAGTTGATGACTATAAATACAACAATATCTCTATTTTCACTTCCGCCGCAGACTTCTCGCCCCCAAACCCTACACCTAACAAATTTCTTCTTCCTCCTCCTTTTTGTGGTGTAATTCCGACACATCTAAACACATTTTCGTGCCCTTCCAAAAACCTAACCTTAACAACCTTGCGCAGCACATATTCGATTTCTCATAATTCGTTTTGCATTGTTATGTGACTAACTACTTCAACCTAATCCAACTACTACCACATTTTTTATCCGGTCAACTTTAACCTCAAAGAGATACTTTTGGTTGGAGCAGTGTCGAATTGGTAAATCTGTCGCCATAAGTGCAAGTGCCACCGAAGTAGTGGCCACTACTACAATGGTTAGATGTACCTCGTTACTGTAGGCTCAGATCTATGAACACGCAAGTCCTCGAAACGGTACGAAACAAATTTTATTATGAATGTAGTTTTGTCAATATATTTGTATTTTTTTTTAATAAATTTAATACTAATATGCTATTTTTTGTCAAAATAATATCGAGGTATTTGCTCGAGACTGTCAACGAAAGAAATTCTGTTATGTGGATTGCAAGGACTGCGTATATGCTCGGATACAAATAAAAAATCGTAGATCTAAGTCCGTTTAAGCTATGGGTAAGTATTAACCCCTCTCTTAGGGATCCCTCAAGTATAACTCCTTAAATATCATTATTTGCATCATATTTTCTTTAATGCTGGTGTTTCGTAAATCATTTTTTTTGAGACTATGAAATTACTTTATTCGCTTATAGACTGTAATTGTTTTTCTCGTTATTTAAGTTTTACGACTTTTGTTGATTTTTACTTTTATGTATTCTAGCGTGATTTTAGCAAACTTATATTATTATAAACTCCATAAATTTATGTATAAGTCCTTTTACACTCAAGTTTTTTAAGTTTTTCAGATTTCTTGTTAATTTTAATATTTAGGCTAAATTGAATTTAATTATAATATTTAAAATGCAATAAAGTAATACTTCATATTCTATTCTTGAAATAGTAGTTTTAAGTTTTAAATGCTTTATTTGTTTTATTTGGGCCTTAAGTGAGTTTAAATTATAAGTTTGGCCATCAATTATTTGTTATTTATATCTAATATCCTAGATTTTAGTTGAAAATCGACAGGCCCTTTTAAGAAAATGTTCTTTGTGTTTTGTGACAAATTGATAAAGGAAGTCTAAAAAATATTAAATAACTGAAATGCTAAATAAATATTAAACTAATGTATATTGTTTATTTGATGTATTTAAAGTTACATTATAGTATTTTAACTACAATAAATTTTGAATACTAACCTGTTTGATTTTCTTTTGAACCTCCTTCATTTTCTTGCATATTTGTCCTCGCGTGTTTGGTCCCACTAATGCGTAGTCCTGTGATTATAGCCATATATATGTGACAATTAAATAAAAATTCAATTTGTGAAACATTATTGAATAATAAAAATTCAATTTATAAATTCATTATGGAGTCGAAAGTAGGTAGTTAAATATAACTGCTATAATCATCAAAATATTTTTTATTTACTTGTAATATAAATACTACAAATACACTTTTAACATATTAATTCAACTAAAAAATAACCTGGAATTGATCTCTGAATAACTTGTTTTCCAGATTTGCTGGAAATGATGCATGATCTTTTTAGTTGCTTCATATCTCTAAAAGATATAGACCATTATTCAAGAAATATTTTAGATTTGCTATTCACTAAAATAAATTAAAAAATTGATCATTAAATTTATTTTATTATGAAATTTCTTTGAAGAAGGATACTCCTATATACAGTGATTCTTTTACATTTTAGAAGAAGTAATATTTATACGTTCTGTTTGCTGCATCATATAACATTTATTTCTTCATTTTGGCATGTTGAATAAGAGAATGTAACATTAAAGATCTCAAAATAACATTTGTTTTGGTAGATATTTGAACATACCTTGCTTTTTCAATTTATTTATGAACTCTACCTTGCATCTGCAGCAGCAGCATATATTAGAAAGAATCTCTTACTTTTGTCGATCTTTACAGTAGTTGAGACTTAAACTTCTCTTGTTCTTTCTGCTTGCCTTGCCTTTTCTTTGAATGATTCTGATTCTACTTTCAATATGTAATATATTTTGTAAATTTGCTATTGTGATCCTTCAAGTTTGCTCTATAAATTTTCTTTCTACTAATATATTAGATATAGAGTAGTGGATTGCGATGGGCACGGAATTCCCCATGAA